>JAWNNO010005555.1:0-202396 GCA_035044985.1 Lordiphosa fenestrarum | reverse complement strand
TTTTTTTAATTTTTTCATTAAGAATTGGAAAATAATTTTAAAAATCAACTTTTACTTTAGAACTTGAAACAAGAATTAAATTTAAATGTTTTAAAACAAATTAAAAAGAAAAGCTTGTCCTGTTTTTAGATGGCTCGACTAAAAACAGGATGTGGGGTGTCTCTGCAATCATCTAGGACACTTTTTTCACTTTCATTTTTTTTAAACCCATTCTTATTTGCGGCCCCTGATAGAAAGTAGTTTTTTTCCGATGTTGATCATTGTACAAGTTAAAAAGCATCAACCCCAACTTTCAAGTCGATTCTGTAATTGTTTTAAGGCCCCCTACAATGGAAAAATCTTAAATTGCGTGGAGAACGCTTCGTCTGACCCGATCCGTCACTTAAACACAGTTCCTGGCATTATAAGTAAATTATGCGGGTCCGGCATTATGAGATTTCGCATCTATGTCGTATCATTTATTCTTTGACCGTACCATATGGACAAATCAGTTTTTTCGCTACATTTCGAGGTTTTTATACTCTGTACCGTAGGTACACAGATTATTATAAGTTTGTGCAAAAGTATAACATCGAGAAGGAATCATCTCCGACCCTATAAAGTATATATATTCTTGATCAGCATCAACAGCCGAGCCATGTCCGTCTGTCCGTCCGTCTGTCTGTCCGTCCGTCCGTCTGTCTGTCTGTCTGTCCGTATGAACGCACAGATCTCAGAGATGGTAAGAGATAGAGGTTTGACATGTATGGGACATGTGCTTCTTATGTCTGCAGGCAGATCAAGTTTATTTTAAATTTTGGCCACGCCCCCTCCCGCCCCCGCAATTTTGAAAAAACGTCATATCTCCCACAGTTTTGAAGATAGATGGCTTGTTCCTTCTGGACATATTTAGTTATCAGGATAACTTATCGATCCGCCAAAGGAATGGAGAAGATCGGATGAACAGTTTTCGAGTTATGATCAAAAGACTGTTTCTTGGTACAGAGTATGTTATAGTCGGGCTTGACCGACTTTCTTTCTTGTTAAATACTGATTTCTGGCCATGTTTTAAAATAGAATTCGATCATTTTGCACCTCTGTCATTCAGTTATCAATCCTAATTGCCACCTCTCACGTTTAGAAAACTAGACCAGAGTTTACCAAGTAATGACTCTGTCGCGACTGAAAGTATTTTGCTCGCTATCTATAAGTTAACAAGAAAGAAAGTCGGTCAAGCCCGACTATAACATACTCTGTACCAAGAAAATTTGTCTTTTGATCATAACTCGAAAACCGTTCATCCGATCTTCTTCATTCCTTTGGCGATAAGTTCTCCTAATAACTAAATATGTCCAGAAGGAACAAGCCATCTATCTTCAAAACTGTGGGAGATATGACGTTTTTTCTAAATTGCGGGGGCGGGAAGGGACGTGGCCAAAATTGAAAATAAACTTGATCTGCCTGCAGACATAAGAAGCATATGTCACATACATGTCAAACCTCTATCTCTTACCATCTCTGAGATATGTGCGTTCATACGGACAGACAGACAGACGGACAGACGGACAGACGGACGGACAGGGGTCTATTTATGGGGTCGGAGATGCTTCCTTCTGGATGTTACATACTTTTGCACAAACTTATAATACTCTATGTACCTTCGGTACAGAGTATAAAAATTAAGGGATTATTCCATCTGATGCTGGTATTGTTATTATTCAAGAAGAAGATCTTTGGAAATTTGTTGTCAAAGATTTGTGTTAGATTTTACGGCCAAAAACCAAAGCATTGTTTTTGCATAGGACGAATTTCTGGTAATAGATATTGGGAAAATATTAATGATATACTTTTGGTGAAATGGGAGCCCCGCTAGAAAACTATAATTAATATATGTATGTAATAGCAGATAGTGTTGCGTTGACATGCGAAATGCTGTGGCGAATATGGGTCTTATATAATGACTGGACATCGGATTTTTGGTAAAAGCATATTTTAAATGGGTGGTTACACAAAATATCTGATTGGACACAAATTTGTTTCATGAAAAGTAGATAATTTTGAATCCTCATTTATTTTGCATATTTGCATATCTTCGACTTTGACCTATTTGCAGCTCGAAAGCGCCCGAAATATTTATCTTTAAAGTTAAGGCGAAATGTAACATAATTTTAGGTATTGAACCTGTATTGGGCGTTCAGCAGTCTGAGAAATCGGAGGAGATAGAGATGGCGAAAATTGGAGTGAAGAATCGTACTTCAAAACATTTTACAGTGTGTGACGAATCATTAAAACACCAAACAAAAAACAAGACAAGGAGGGGGCGTGGCCAAAATTGAAAATAAACTTGATCTGACTGCAGACATAAGAAGCATATGTCCCTTACATGTCAAACCTCTATCTCTTTCCATCTCTGAGACCTGTTCGAGGGCTAAGTCATTCCAGATCTATAGCATGGGCAGCTATTCTTAGCTGAGGGTTCTAAATGGTAACTTAAAAGTTAAATAACTGTTATTTAATTACATGCTTAACTATGATTGTTATTTTACTGAACCGCGATAAAATTCCATGGATGACCGATAGTAAAGAAAATAGACCGAAGCATACTAAATGTTTCAAAACATATTACTATTACTTACAAATCAGTAAATCGAAAAACAAGTTTAATGCAAACAGACTGACATCAAGTCTACAATTTCCGTAATAGCTTATAGTCGGGCTTGATCAACTTTCATATTTGTTTTGATACGATTTCGTAAAAGAACCCACTCTCAAAATCAGATCTTCCTTATGCGGTCAGAACGTAACGATGCGTATCGTGACGTACGGTACGCAAACGGAAGTATTGTACGAAATGAAGGACTAACCATTATTGTGCATTGAACAGTTTGCTACGAACCATTTACAATACATTACTGTGAACAGTACTTTCGTGTGTTTAATTTTTTTGCGTTTCTAACATAAGCTCGGAATGTAAAATGGTACTTTGAGAAAAGCATATTGACATATTTCGACCTATTTAAGCCTATTTTGACCTATTTTTAAACTATTTTAGCACCTAAAAAAAATAGAGGAAAGTTAACTTCGGCTCGGCCGAAGATTGTATACCCTTGCAGCACGTTTTGTAACTACTTTGAAGGACATATCCACTGAAAACAAACAAGTCTTTCCCAATAAGACGACTTTTCTGAGTCTACTTTTGAATGACAGCTATACCATATAGATGTCCGATTTCGACCAAATTTGCCAGAATCATGGAGAAGCATTAAAAACTAGTAAATACGGAGTTTGGATTAAAAACAAAAAAGTTTTCTCACTAGAACTAGTTTTTCGACCGATCGTTCCTATGGCAGCTATATGTTATAGTCATCCAATCCGGCTGGTTCCGACAAATGTGCAGCGTATTCAGAAGACTTCGTGCAAAGTTTGGTGGCGATAGCTTTAAAACTGACGGAGGGGATAGCATAGAAACAGACGGACATGGCTATATCGACTCAGCTCGTCATGCTGATCAAGAATATATATACTGTATGTGGTCGGAAATGCTTCCTTCTATGCGTTACAAACATCTGGACAATTTCAATATACCCTCTGCAAGGATATAAAAACATATTCTGGATATGATATTTATATTAGTATAATTCCAAAATTTCGAAATTTTTAGACCAAAAACAGAAAAAAACCTCAAATCCGATGTCTAATAATGACCTTTAACTAATGGGCACAACAGTGGCATACGTTGATCTTCAGTATTTAATTACATAAATAATAAGAAGAGACACGCTCTTTTTTTAGCTTTTTTGACGACAAAGACATCTTTTCTTTCTTGACAAAATTTGGCAAGACTCTTTCAATCTTTCTTCAAGACCACCCGGACTCTTACTTCAAAGTTCATTCAATTAAAATTGTTCAATTTTTCCAGCACTCTGCTTGATGGCCTTTGTACTGGCTAATCCTGCCAAGGATTCCAAGAAGCCGGCCAATAGTTGTGTGCGATCCTGCGGCGATGACTACGAACCGGTGTGTGCCAAGGCCAAGAACAGTAGCAAGGAACGTCTGCTAACTTTTGGCAGCCAGTGTGTGATGTCCAACTACAATTGCCAGCACGCCGATGATCGTGGGTTTCTCCTTTAATCTGAATTTTCCAATGTCACTTAAATGATGTCCAAATTTTTCAGCATTTGAACAAAAGTCGAAGGGCGAGTGCGGTGGAGGAGTAAGCGTGCGTCTGTCCTAAAAGCACCAATGCAGGATTCCAATATTGAACCTGATATTTAATATTTTCTGTAACTCAAAATAAATTGCACATATTTGTATTTCAATTCCAACGGGAAAGTTTGTTTTATTTTTAGATGTCTATTAAATTTGCATAACAGAAAATTTCATTCCAAGCACTCACACATATAGATAAGCATACACTCCTCCTGTCCATCACATTTCAAAGATTGTTTCCACACTCACGCACAGACTTATCGGCTATCTGGAGAGCCAGAAAATAAAGAGTTTGTTGCAAAAATTATTGTGTTGAGTTACAAACAACAATTTACTCACCACTCACATAGCTTTTAGCGAATTAAAATCTAATTCAAAAAATAATTATGGTATATCTCTCATATTTAGTGGATTATTTATAGGTTATCCGCTTTAGATTCTCTCTTTATTGGCTCTAGTTGGCCGCCTGCTTCTTTTGCTGCTTGATTTTGTAGTCGGCCAAAGCCGCTTTAATGGCATCTTCGGCCAACATGGAGCAATGCAACTTGACAGGGGGCAAACGCAGCTCCTTGGCAATATCTGTGTTCTTCAACTTGCCAGCCTCATCGATGGATTTTCCCTTAACCCACTCGGTGGCCAGAGAGCTGCTGGCAATGGCGGACCCGCAACCGAAAGTCTTGAACTTGGCATCAACAATTTTGCCATTGTCATCGACCTTGATTTGTAATTTCATCACATCGCCGCAGGCGGGCGCTCCCACCAGGCCGGTACCCACAGTGGTGTCTTTTTTGTCCAAGGAGCCCACATTGCGCGGATTCTCGTAGTGCTCAACGACCTGTAGACAGAGTAGGAACACAATCAGTTGTGTTATCAATTCGTATCTTTGTGCGTGCCACGAGGAACGCTCCAAAATGAAAACAAATGATAACGATTGATATTACGAAAGAACCTTCGAGGCGCAAAAGCCGCCTTCTACTCACATTCTCATGATACAAAGCCACGGGCACGCTCTGGACACGCTTCAGCTGAGACACCAGCAATTTGGAGGAGTTACGCACCAAAGACATTATTTATGTAATTGTTTTAAACTTCTGATCAATAAGCTGTGTACTATTCAAGCAAACGTTGTGAAATTCTCAGAGCAAAATAGAATATCTACTGCGTGCTAGCAATAAAAGGCGAACAGCTGACGACAGACAGTCGGAATTAGGGGGCTGTTACACGTACCGACGCTGTCGCTCTGTGACTGATAACTGTGACTGATAGCTGTGACTATGATGTGATGCTTTTGATGAACAAAATCGAAAAATTAAGGTGACAGCAAAATAACTCTAAGGCATATAATCAACAAATTTTTGCGGCTAGCTCTAGCTAAAGAGCATATCCAGCTAGAAGTTAAATATTACAAGTTGAAAAAGTAATCGTTTTTTGGTCAAAAAGATACCAAATTTTTAAATAATAATATTTGAAAAACATGACCTTCAAATAATTTTTCCACACATAACTTTGAATCGAACTTCTACAAAGAAAACAAGGTATAGGTAAAGAAAATATAAAAAAGGAAAATAAAATATCAATATGTATACCGACGCTGTACAATTGAATAAGGGTAAGAAAGCGACCTAAAGAATGTGATAATCGTGAAATTTTTAGAAAAAAATTAATAAAAATTAACCTATTTACACATCAGTTAAAGAGAAGAGAACATAAATATGCGTAGCGCTGCCACATCGATAGATTGTGTGGATTGCAAGCACAGCCGACTTGGTGAAAATAAATTGAAAATAAATAACTTGCAATTGTAAGCTAAAACGAGTCTCAACAAAGAGGTGATAAAAGTTATAAATAAACTAGCATATAAAATCGACCCTTTTATTAAATTTTATTGTAATAACCTTCTCAGTTTGAGTATCTGCTAAGAATCTGTTGCAGATGCAAAGTTCACGAGGTCGCCCGCATTTGTGGTGGTATCCCATGCGTCTTGGGAAGCTGTGAGGTGATTTTATAATTGCTTGAACTCGAATTTAATAATTGCAGTTTAAATACAAGCGGTCGGCATATCAATATGACCCCACTATTCGGCAGCTATTTCAGGTATTTTTTAGGACTTTGTGACCCTACTAGAGCTTTCAGCCCACATGACATAAATAATTTGCAATTTCGTGTCATAAATTTTTATTTGTTCTGGAAATCAGCCTTTAATCTTAAATAACGAATCTCCGAATGCCGTCACTCAGTCTCGAGTAAGTGACTCCAAACTGTGAATCGTGACCAATTCGACGCTAGCTTGACGCACAACATTTTTCGAAGTCTCAAATAAAATCGTAGGGGGTACTCGGTCTCCGAATGTGAAGAATCAGTGAATCAGTGATCCAATAAATAATACCAAACCCAAAAATATCAACGTAAACAAATTTTGACCGTGCCTTAAACTCCGTCGTTGCGATTATATGTTAGCGACGCTAGCTTGACGGACATGAACATTTGTTTTTGTTGTTGTTGTTTATTTGTTACTCCCTTTAAGAAACGACACCCACAAATCCATAACTAGGCTAATTTAAGTGCCAATTTCACACTGGAACCGACCAAGCAGCGAACTTGCAGCAGCGCAGCCATCATGACGTCACGCAAGCGAAGCGGAAGCGGCTCTACAAAGCGGCCGAAGGAGAAGGTAAATCTTAGGCCCTGCCCCACACCTCCACCCCCCCACCCGCTTGCGGGTAGAGCAAGATTACTAGCTATTTACATATTCAATTAACACCTCCCACTAACCACCAATGCCCCCTCAGGTGGTGTACATCTACGAGCTGTTGTGCCGTGGCGAGGATCCCAGCAACGAAAGTACCGAATTCTGGAATGAGTTTTTCTTATTGCAACCGAACTTTGATGCTCTGGAGTTGGAGATTGGCAAACTCAACCAGGAGCAGCTGCAGTTGGTGAAACCGAATCTGAATATGTTAATTCAGAGATGTATAGAAATGCTGAATGCAGGTATGTGTGTTTTTTAACCACTTGCTACTGTCATTCTCCAGTAATCGCGTAATCTCTCGCAGAGGATCATCCCAAGCGTTTGTGCAACAGTCTGCAGACCTTGTGCTCCCTTTTCTATGGCATATTCAAGAAATCCAGTGCGGATCCCAGTTTCAACATTCTCCAGGAGATCTTTGGCCACGAGAAGATGGACGAGTGGCTGAAACTGCTGATGCAGTACTGCAATCGCATTCTCCTGGGCGATGTCACCGAGAATGCTCGCTTCATGTGCCTGAAATTGCTGTTGGTGCTGGTGACGGGCACGGATAATGTGAATCAGAATGCGCTATTCGAGCACCTGATGATGCACAGTCTGTTCGAGGCGTTTGTCAGGCTGCTGAGTGATCCCAGTTTGCGTGGCCAGCATGGACATGATATTGTGATATTGCTGACCATCTTGGTTAACTATCGCAAGCAGGAGGCCACCAATCCGTATGTGGTGCAATTGTCCATATTGGCCGATGAGCTGGCCCTGAATGGGTGAGTTTCCGCGGACTAAAAATTGGGCAGACTTAATGTTTGTTCACTTGCTTGCAGCTATGGCCAGATGATATCGCAATCTCTCATCGACTTTTGCCGTCAATACATTCAGAGCCTGAACAATGTGCAATCCTCGTCCTGGTTTTCCTCTTTGTCGAACATTGTGGGCAACATGTTTGTCTCGGACGAGGGCTGTGAGCGTGTGCAACAGATTAAGGCCAACAACGGCCTGCTGCTGGCCCTCTACGAGGCGGTACATCTGAATCGTAACTTTATTACCACCTTGGCCCATACCCAGGCGGAGTCCAGTGCCCCGCCCTCGCCCAGCAACACCTTGAGTTTGACCCAACCGGTTCCCGACTTGGCCAATGCCCCCATTATCGATATCACCCAATATCCAACCAATCTGCTAGTGGCTGTCTTTCAATACTGCTCCATTGTGATGCAAGACAACAAGAATGAGTCGAGCATTGCCAATCTGAAGCTGTGTTTCCTCATACTCACCTGCATCTCGGAGGATCAGTATGCCAATTCGATGATGCACGATGGCAATCTGACCTTTAAGGTCATGCTGCATCGTGCGCAGATGCGTCATCGTAAGCTGAACGTGGATCGTGTGGGCAAATCGCAACCCTTGGCCGCCACTCTGCTTGATCTCTTGGTGGAGTTCATAGTGTCGCATTTAATGAAGAAATTCCCCATGGAATTGTATTTGCTTTGCATAGGAGTGATTCATCGCATTCTGTGCTATCAGAAGCGCTGTCGGGTGCGCCTCAATTACCCCTGGAAGGAGCTCTGGTCAGCCTTGATTGGTCTTCTGCGCTTCTTGGTGAATCAGGAGCAAACGCTGGTCAAGAAATGCAACATATTTCACTTGTCGCTGCAGGTGGTGAACATTTTTAATTTGTTCATCACCTACGGTGACACATTCCTGGCCACCACAAATAGCTATGATGAACTGTACTATGAACTCAATCGCGAGGAGAAGGTGTTTACGGAAATCCATGCCATGGGTGAGTTAAGGGAAACCCAATTGGGTACACAGTGCTCATTTCTGTGTTTTTGCAGTTCTACGGTACACCACAATGCCCGATTGCGAGCACAAGGATGATGTCATCAAGCTGCTAAATGCCCTGGTCAACATCCTGGCAATTGTGAAGCATTTCCAGAACAAAATCAAAGAGTGGCTGGCGGAGCAGGGCTTATCTACGCCCACTGAGGAGCAAATACTGGATGTGGTGCGCAAGAACTATGATCTCACGCTGAAATTGCAGGATTCGCTGGATCAATATGAGCGCTATGCTGAGGCACCGCTGCACACCAACTTCTTCAAGGCCATGGTCCGCGATGTGGTCAATGATACGCGCAAGCATATCTATGGCTATGTGAAGGAGGCCGTGTCCATTATACCCGAGCAGGAGGTGCTTCTCACCACAACGACAATGCCTACAATTGCCCCGCAAGCCGCGGTCGCCGCCACTGCAGCAACGACACCATCCGCGTAGGAATTACAAACCATGAGAGAAGACTATCAGACTTTTAGTTTTGTAATCTCTAGAAGCATATAAACTCAATGTTATCTATAAGATTGAAAAGTGCTTTTCGCGAGTGCTTTGGTTCGTGGCTTTGGTTCGGCGTCCTTAAGAGTACTACACACTGAATACCTATTTTATACGATCGTGTAACGGGGACTTTGGGCATAATTGTTAATTAGTTCATATGCTGATGCTGAATTGACAGATTTCGCGTTTAAGGAATTCTGAATCACGACCCGAGTGGCTACGTTTAAAAGCAGTAAAGCCCAAAATATATATTGTATATATATGTCCCATATATGCAAGTTTTTTTAACATACGTATAAATTATAGTATGGCGTTATTTATCATTATTATGCATGTATATAAACCAAAATATATTGCACATATTTGTCTACATTTGAAAAATTATGTCGGAGGTTTTCATTCTGCCCTGCCACGCCGCAGGACCTCTTAGTTTGCAACGTTCGGGGATGAAAGTGCTTTAATTTCAAGAAATACATGTGTCCATATGCCAACTACAAGCTACATTAAAAATAAGACCCTGGAGATATACTGAGCTGGTGCATGGAAACGCCGGTGAAAACCCAATATGGTTTACCAAATGATATTTCAGGCTGAGACTTATGGGCGAGTTACTGCAGCCGAGAGGTATGTACAGCAGTGTTCACAGAACTAGCAGAGTAATAGCTGCTCAAAAAGAAAATGTGACCATTTATCAACTAACCAGAACTGAAGACATTCACTTCACTTTCTTGAACACAATTGCAAAAAGAAAACTCTTCGAATTATTTGGGCTAGTTTACCTAAATGCGAAAATGCAAACCTTAGTTCGTCTGGGTCGAAATGGTAACACCCTTGAAACAGATCATTTTTATTGCAGCTGCAATAAGTAACCATCCGATTCGCGGGGTTCCGACATAGAGGAATTAGCAAAGAATCCTTTGTGGAAAATTTCAGCTCGATAGCTTAATAACTGAAGGACTAGTTCAGGTACGTCGTTTTAAGTTCATTTTGGCCATGGTATACTTTAAAAAAATGACTAAAAGTTTGGAACTTTGTTGCTGAACGTAAGGTTCCTGAAAATTTTTTGAATTGTACCTCATAATGGAAAAGTTAAAATTTCATTCAGAAAAACGATTATTTTGAACTTTATCTTAATGGGATTCGAGCTCGGGCTTGGCGTCTTAACGTTGTCCGTCATTGCCAATATGTGCGACTTAGGGTCAAGATACCCCAAGGAACCCAGTCACCTTAACTTTATAAAGGGCCTAGCAGAATAAGCATACAAAAACTGCCCCCGCTCTTATCAGCATCAAATTAAAATATGTGATAACGGATCAATGAGAAACTCACTAACCTGAATTTTTAGTCTGATAGTCGCTATTGGAGAGGAGTTATGAGGTCGGAAAGTTAAATCAAAAAACTGGATTTTCCCAAGAGCGGCTTAACCGACTTGGTGCATGCGAGTATCAGATGTATGGAATTCATGCTCAAATTGGCATATACTCTTCCACGAAAAGGAGACGACTCTGATGACAATACGAACACCAAAACAAAGGAAAAAAAAGGAAAGAGGTTATACAACAGAAGCTCTCGACGGAGCACGGGCTACAAGTCGACTGTCCGCAGCAGGGCTATGGAAACACGAATGATGGAAATACATCCCGGAGATTCTTCAACAACAATGAGACAACTGCTCAGATAACAGGAATTCATCTGAATGTTATCAAACGGCTTAAGATCATTCCTAACGTCTTAAGCTGCTGAGAAAATGTTGATGCCTGCAGTTATGGAAAATATGCCAATGAGATCCAGAGAAAAAACTTACTCCCTACTGTCGATAACAATTTTTATCGAAGGGAGAGTTTCAAAGGAAGCCCAAGAGAATCTAAAAACAAGGACTACAGACTAGAGCTGGCAAAAAAATCGATTCTCGAATCGATGTATCGATTTTTTGCCTGTGTGCGAAACATCGATATTTTTTTTGAGAATCGATTAAGATCGAAAAAGTTCCATCACTATTTTTAGCGGCGAAACACAGCGTCTAAGGGTAAGAACAAAATTGTACAAAACTACAATGGATGTGATTCATTTAGGCCCGATTTCTCAAAGTCCGGTAGATCAACTTGACAGGCAGTTTAACCGAATTTGAGTGTCTCATGATGTAGGCTGCGTAACCGGAGGAACAAACTTAAACGCTGCTCATCCACTGGTCAACTTTAACCGCGAGCTCAGCCCCGATAAAGTTATCGATATTTCTATCGATATACAAACAGCTGGCCGCACACTTGCTTTGGTTATTTTATTATTTGCTGCAACACAAAATGTTTATGAACGAATTTTCAACTCCACGCAATGGAAAGGCAATTCGAAGAGGCAGAGCATCGAATTTTAGTCAACTTTTACGCAAAACAATCACCAGCAACAACCAATCGCATTAAAAAAACAAATAAACCACACCGAGTCAGCTGTTTACTCGTTCGTTTAGTCAAACAGTATGGTCACCCTGAACATAATCTCGGACAGGCGTGCCTCTTTAAAACCAAATAACGTCGATATGCTCCTATTTACTAATAGGAACCAGTGGCTGGAGGAGTAATTTCATTCTGTTATTATTTGTTACACAAGTCAAATGTGAAAAGAATTTCATCATTAAGAGTATTACATGAAGTGATATATTTCAAGTTATAAATGTTAAATGGAAAATAAATTTGGGTTATATGGTTTCAAATATATATATTTTTATTCTTATAAGGGCCGATTTTTCATCTATATAGCTCCTACATTGTTATTTGCTAGTTTATGTGGCAGATAGTGCCATCTAGATGATGAAATATATACCCTAAGTATTTATTTGAGACAAATTCAAAAAATCGATTTAAATCGATTTTAATCGATGTTTTACTAAAAATGTTGGCAAAAAATCGATGCCATGAACATCGAGTATTCGCCAGAAATATGAAGTCTATTAAGCACCAACGATATGAGAACCTCTATTGACAATCTCTTAAAAGAAAATTTACCATTCCCAAGTTATAACTAGTTTTGTGTGAAAATAAATGTTTCTTATACCCTATTTCCACTAAAGAAATAAAACATAATTTCTTGAAATGACAAGAAATGAAAGAAATTATATCATTTCTGCCATACGTTACTCCATTTTTATTTCCTTTCATTTCATAAAATTGATTAAATTCGCCCCGAGTGGATTTGGTATTTATTTCCGACATTCTCTCAGTGCCATTAGTGTCATCAAAAAAAACCAAAATATTAGAGAGGTAAGTTATTTGTTTGTTTACAGATGAGCCCCCGGAAAACCCCAAGAACCTGGAAAAAGATCCTGTTGACTGCGAGGTTTTTTATGGAGTCATTCCACGCTCGTGATCTGGGTCGTGATCAACTTTCGTTGCAGCTTCAAAGAAAAGGACGGAGGAGCTTAAGCGCATTGGTGCCGAGCGGCTTGAAGTCTTGGACTCACCGTAGATTTATTTTGTGCATTATATAATATGTGGGGTTATTAAAAAATAAGTAAAAACGAGAAAGCTAAGCTAACGTCGTCTGTGACGAAGTTTTAATACCCTTGCAAGTGCTCGCTTAAATATTTTCAAAAAATACTTTTTCCCATTTTCCATCCGATCGTTCGTGTGGGAGCTTTATGATATAGTCATTATGTGAAAGCATGTGAAACAAACAAATACAAAATTGCAGGATGATACCATTAAAAACAAAAAAGTTTTTCTAACTAAGACTGTTTTTCAGACCTATCTTTTGTATGGCAGCTATACCATATAGTTGTCCGATTTTAATAAAACTTGGTAGAATTATAAAAAAACATAGAAAACCTACGATTACAAGTTTGGAGACGTTTCCATTGAAAAGAAAAAAATTTTTCATACTAAAACTTGTTTTGTTTGTTCCTATGGGAGGTATGAGATATAGTCATCCGATCCGGTCGGTTCCGACATACTAGTAGTGAAGTAGTGAAGTAGAAGACTCTGTGCAAAATTTCAGCTAGATAGCTTTAAAACTGAGAGACTAGTTCGAGTAGAAACATACGGACGGACAGACGGACGGACAAAGCTCAATCGACTCAGCTCGTCACCCTGATCAAGAATATATATAGTTTATGGGGTCGGAAAAGAATATTTCTATGCGTTGCAAACTTCTGGGCAAATTTATAATACCCTTTGCAAGGGTATAAAAACATATTTAGCCTTATTTTAATTGTGTTGTTGAGTCTAAAATTATGATGTATGGCGCTTATTAATTCGGAGGGTTATCAAAATCATTGGCGATATTGGTGCCCTCGGGTTGTGGACCTCATTTTTCTGCTCTACGATTGCCCAATCCCTTGCATGTGCTGCGAAGGCGGGTCTTCGATTGTCTAAAAGCAGTTTCCACCAATCTTCTTGCCTTAGACAAGGCGTAGTTAAGTGTTAGTTAAGTTAACATCTTTATTGAATTGAAGCTTTGTCTAACTAGCTTGCTCATTATTGCATTGCGGCATTTATTTTAATATCGCCAACACAATAACAAATCCTTTAGCCAAATAATAATCAACAAAATCAAAGCATCGGCTGTTTTTGTCCACGTATCGTTGTGAATGTCAACAAAATGATGTTTTGTCAATGGAATCGACTAAACATGACTTTTTTATAAAATTTTGAGTTTTAATTAGTTTAAAAACTTAATTTTTATTAAATCGATTTTAAAAATTAAAATATTTTGCCTTTTTTCATGCAACCGTTTCTGTGTATTAAACAATCGACTGATCCTGAGTCACATTGTTGACTTACAAAGATGAACGTTCGCTCATCGTCCCCTTGAAATTTTTGGAAGTATCTCTTTCCGTTCAAAAGTTACGTTTTTTGCAACTCCCAATTCACGATTCCGGCCACTACAAAATCCGTTCTAAATGTTCGAAAATCATGACATTTTGGTTATGATAGTTAGCTAAGCTGGCTTTTCGAAATTCATGAACATTTGTTCACGATATGCCATGAACATTTTGTTCTCCCTCATGATCGATTTGGGCTTGTTTTCAAGAACATTTTTGTTTTCCATGGCCGGCCGGCCGAACCGATTCGAGTCCGGAATTCCGGCTTTAATTTTACTGTGAACCAAGGACCACTTTTTCGAAAAATGAGGTTCGGTTCACCAATTTAAGTAATTTTTTTCAACGATATATCCAGGGAAATATTTGAAATCTCTAAAGATTTTAGTTTAATCGATTGCATTTTTAACTAAGCGTGGAGGATTTTTAATGTAAAGTGGTATGGTATTACTATATAAACTTGTATAAATCAAGGCTCGAACCAAAACCTTTGCCCAAAAACCTTCAACATTAAATTTCCGAACCTTAACTGATAAATTTTAGTTCGAACCCGCGAGCCGGAGTTCCCAAAAATTTCCTAAAACTAATTAAGAAAATTATTTTACAGCCAGTATCATAAAGCACATATAATCTATTTTGTTGGGCACCGATCAGGTTGTTGGAGCAATAAATCTCAATTTTGATCCGAAAACTTAAAGAATTGCGTTCTTTCGCAAGTTCGCCCTTGGATCTTTTTCTCCTCGTTTCAAGAATAATTTGCTCAAAGCCTACGAATTTCATGGAGCTTCCAAACCAAATATATCATACCTGGCGGTTCCCAAAAAGTGTTCCATTTCGATTCCAATTAATTTCAGACAAATCCCTTTGATATTTATTTCGTTTATTTATTCCCAAGCTTTTCATTTTACTCTGAATACAAAAATGTGTATAAATATTTGTATAATCAATTTCCTGGTTATGCAGGTTGGCTCGTTAACTATTAGATATCGTAATGAATTATTGATTAACAGCTTTCAATGCAAATAAATGGGAGACAGATTGCCATATAAATGTGAGAAGTTCTTGTTTAAAAATGCAATAATAATAATCATTATGTAAATATATATAAAATACATATCAATAGATTTTGTTTAAAAATATACAAATCGATTTTACGTAACTAAATTGCTTTATACATTCGATTAAATTGGAGTTTTGGGTCAAAAGCAGAGCCGATCACTTAAAGGCACAATTAACAAACAATTTGAAATTAAATTAATTATTTTTATAAGCGATGCCCAAGTGTTTTTTCTCTGGTCGTGGAATTTGTATGAAACTATGTACAATCGTGTGAGCGTATGTGTGTGGTTGTGTGTGGATGAAGAGTAGATTGTGTATGTAAGCTTAGAAGTGATCCACCTTGACGGAAACCGTGTGAGCGGCTGCATTGCTGGGCAAGTCAATGTTATCCCATTCGGTGTGCAAGTTCTTCTCGCTATCGGTGGCCTTCAGGGCGAGTCCAAGTGAGGCGGTGCGACCGGCACAGTGCGGTATATTGAGTGTGACGGGCACCAGAAACTCAAGGCCCTGTGGCCCACACATCACGAGTGGCGACAGCATCGTTTCACCTGGGGGGAGGGGAGCAATCGTTGGAAATGAGTTAGTTCAATTGTTTGCTTAAACAGGTGTGTGAGCGAAAAACAAAGTAGTGTTGATTGTGTCAGGTGTTATAAGTAGATGGTGAAGTACAAGGACAGCATAACAGTGGTAATAGAGATACAGAGGCACAAAGTAGAGCAAGTGTACAGAACAGTGGACACAGGTGCAAATTAAGTAAGATTTATGTACAAGACGACTAAGTGTATACGCTGTAAATAGAGGGGAAAAAAGAACAGAGTTTTAGTTTACTTATTTGCCCAAATAACAATACAAAAATGCTCGCGAAATTATAGCATTTTCCCGTGTTCTTTCGAGGAAACTGAAACACGCGGACAATTTTTCTACGGCAGCTCTCACATTTTCGGGCACAAAGCCAGCTCTCTCACCTAAAATTTTATGAACACTCTCAAAAATGCACCATTCCGGATTCATTCGACTATCGCTCTCTGCTCTGCTCGTTTTGAGCATAAAGTCTTTTTACAGTGTTCACCCAGAAGAGAGGACTGAAAATGTAACTAGCTCACTCTGACTCTCTGCATGACTTCGGCAAGCATTTTCAGAATGTGTACGGCTATGGCTGGGGAACCCTGTTGTGGGTGAAATCAAACAAAGCTCTATTGTACACTCATGGCTATATCGGCTCGACTGTTAATGGTGATCAAGAATATATATAGTTTACACTATAGTTTACATGGCAGTGTGTGTGCTGTGAGGATGCGACTGCCACACAAGGATGAAAACAACAACCGTTAGACATCCAGTAAAACAGGACAATGAATGAGTGTTTGATTTGACTGCATATTTAGGGTGTCAGGTCACAGCGAGAGCACTCGCACTCCTGCAGATCTCTGGTTCAAACCTATGCCGAACCAGATACGCAAGGTTCGGGCTTCGGTAGCCCAAAGGGGCAGGGCTGTTGCAGTTATTTGAAGCCTCGATCAATTTTAATAAACTTAATTTAGAACCCCTGATCATTGCACTGCTCCCCAAGCAGAGGTTGTAGCCATCCAGGAGGCCCCCACCTTCTGGAAACACTTTCGTTCGCAGTATGAAACGTAACCTAACCTTAGATCAATGTATTCTAAGTGGCCCGTTCTGAGTATAAAGAGATGTTTATCATATACCAAGAGATGCTGAAAATGTTTAAAAAACTCAAGTAGCTGCGATTAGTTCATATGAATGAGGTTACATGCAATAAGCGACTAAGTGACTACCAGTTAGTACGACATTCTCAACCAAAAACTACAACTAAGGATTAAAGATATTTATTGTATATGGTTCTACCATTCACCAACTTCCAACGACACTAGATACAATAGATAACGCATTCATTCGCAAACAAAATCAAAATATAAATCGTGTGCGGATTGTGGCTTAGTAGTTTTTGTCGGTAAGACAATGAGAGAGAGAGGAGAGAGAGAGAGAGGTGGTAAGGGTATGTTAGACCAACCATTTTCCATGTCCAGCGGTGGACCGCCCACAGCTTGGCCCATACGAGGATCGCTCACGGTGAAGTAGATCTCTTGGCGCACTCCCGGCGGAATGGCACCCGGTGGAATCTGTAGCGAGACGTGCCACAGTTTGTCCGCCAAGGTGCCGCCAGTGGAATCGAAGAAGCCACGCATGGTACTGGGCTCACGCGGCATACTGGGAAAGGGACCACTAGCCGCCAGAGCCGCAGCTGGAGCCGAGGTAGGTACAGGCCCAGCAATGGGCAAGGACATGCTGCTGCTGAAGGGGGTGCTGGTGGCATTGGGTGGACCCACGGGCAGGCTGGCCTGCGAAGTGTACTGAGTCTCAATGGAGGTGCAGCTATCCCCAATGGGTGAACTGGGTGGAGGAGCTGTGCGTTTAAGGATGTTTGATATATGGAAGGGAGCCCGATTGGAGCGTGGTGTGAGCGGCTGCTGGGCAGGTGCTAGGGTTGGGGCCAGTTCAGGCACTTGATCGGCCGCCTCAAAGACATCATCGGACATGTTTTGGGTTTCACTGGCCAGCATGGCCACATTGTGCCGTTTGCTCTCAATGGCTGTGGGTTGCTCAGTAGGCTCTTCCTCATCCTCATTCACATCCTCCTCATCATCGTCGTCCTCTTCGCCCTGCACTAGGGGTGCCCTGCCTGGATTCTCAATAACTGTATCCGAGGACTTTTGCAAGTCCGAACGACTCAAAGTAGAATCTTCATTGGCCACCTCCTCCGGTTGGGCATTAATCTCCACCTGCACTTGTTCGGTTTTGCCCTCCTTCTTCTCATCGGTCTCATTCTCCCGCGACTGCAGTATACTCTCCTCCTTGCTCTCATATATGGGAGCAGGTCTACCCACATCCCTTTTCGAAGCATATATAGGCTCGGCCATGCTGTCCAAGGCCTCGCGTCTCGTTTGATAGATCTGATCCCGGAGCTGGGTGCGGGTTTTCAGAGCACTCTCTTTGGCCTCTCTGCGGGACTGATAAATACTCTCCGAGTTAGACCTCTCCGAGCGATCATCCCTCTCGGACTGGCTGCTGCTCTGTGGGCTAAACTCACGCTCCATATCGCGCTTGCCCTGGCTGATCCTCTCCTGCATTTCCCTTTTCGATTGATACAAATGATTGCGCTGCATCTCCCGCTGCACTTCCCTGCGGGACTGATACAGTGGCTCCTCTTCGACCTGCTCATTGGCTGCTCCCGGATAGAATCTTCTACGTGTCATCACCTCAGAGTTGGGGGCCCTTCGTTGATCGGGCATCATGTAGGCTCCATGTCGGGTCTGATAGATCTCCTGCTGGGGATCCTGTTCGTAGCCAGGACTGATCATGGGACGTCTGCCGGGACCACGATCGGCTGTAGTAGTGCTATGACGACGCACTATTCTACGACCACCTCGTCCAGAGCCGGCTGCAGCCTCTGCCTGGCGACGTTCCAGATCAATGCAGGCGCGATTGGCATACAGATCATACTGATCATAGTCATAGCCATTATCCGCAGCAGCGCGGGGCATGCGTGGTACGGTACCTCCAATATTGCCATAGATATCCTCACTCTCCAAATTCTGATAGGTGCTATTCATCATGTCCTGCTGGCCAGCTGGAGGATAGTGACCACGGTAATAGGGCTCAGAGGGAGGCGGCATCATGCCATGTGCTTGATCATAGGCAGCCGGGTATGTGGGATATTCATCTGGATAATAGGGTCGTTGTACGCCCCGCTCCAGCATGGACTGCTGTCGTCTAAGACCCTTGGGCTTCCGCTCTGGCTCAACCATGCTGTTCATACGCCTCAAGGGGCGAGTGGTCTTCATCAGAGCATTCTTGAGAGCAGCCAAAGGGCTCTTGAGTACCGATTTCTTTTTCTTATGCGGCGGCAGCGGAGGCGCTGGACCCATTTCCAGGCCACGATCGTCATAATACTGCTGTTGCTGGTGAACGGGCTGACCATGTCCACGATTTGTACCATAGTGCGTATAATAATTGGGATCTTGTACATGCGGCGGCCGTTCGTTGGGATAACGTGGCGCCGAACGCGATCTTTGCATGGCATGATGCGGATGTGGATGACCTCCTCCTGGTGGTGGTGGTGGCGGCATTGCATAGTAATCATCGTAACGTTGATCGTACGGCTCCATTTCGCTAGAGTTTTATATTTGTTTTGTGTGGTTAGCGAAATAAGGTGAAATCTTGGAGAGAGGAACGCGAAGGGATACAGGGTGAGATCCTAAAAATGTAAGGCCCTAACTTCGTAATGTACGTATTGGATTCAGGTTATGGTACATGACGAACGAAGAAATAGTTCACAAATCTCGTAATAATTTCAGAATTTTGTAAATTATTCCATTTAAAGTCGGTCCTTTCCACGCCCCTGTATTATACTCTGTGTAACAAATACTATGTTTATGCTATGAAATTCCCGATTTCAAATTAGTTGGTTTTGTTTGAATTCACAAAGCCAACCGTTTGAAAGATGTGGCAGCACCAATGCTAAGTTAGATGCGCGTTCGATTTTGAACAGAAAATTCAATGGTTTTCGTTTAAAGGCTGATTTCCAGAACGCACGAAAATAAATTTTTATGTCGAACTTCATACAAAAAAAAACAACTTTCAACAGCTGATGAGCAATTTATTTAGTCTGATTTATTTTCTTGATTTCCAGAAGAGAACAGAAATATGCGTAGCGTTGCCACATCGATAGATTGTGTGGATTGCAAGCACAGGCGATTTGGTGAAACTAAATTGAAAATAAAGAACTTGCAGCACATTTTTTCGGACAACATCGAACAAATTAGAAGCTAAAGTAAGTCTCAACAAATAGTTGAGGAGTAATAAATGAATTAGCATATAAGATCGACACTTTTATCAAATTTTATTATGTTATTTAACCTTCTTAGTTTAAGTATCTGCCAAGAATCAGTTGTAGCTGCACAGTTTTCGAGGTCGCACATTTGTGGTGATATCTCATGCGACTTGGAAAGCTGTAAGATGATTTTATAATTGCTTAAACTTGAATTTGAAAATCGCATTTTGAATACAAGCGGCCGGCAAATCAGTATGACCCTACTAATCGGCAGCTATTGTAGGTATTTTTTAGGACTTTGTGAACCTACTAGAACTTTCAGTCCACATGACATAAATAATTTGCAATTTCGAGACATAAATTTTTATTTGTTCTGGAAATCAGCCTTAAAATGGAACAACTTATGAGCAATGTTCTAGAGTAGAGCTATCTTGTCGCTGACAAATACATCAGACTTCGTAAAAGTATCAACCTTTACATTTTTTTGCTCGCTTGATAGACTTAACCTTCAAAGCCTTCAAATTAAAAATTGAATTCATGTTGAGTGTTTTGCCGAAGAAACACTTTAAGCTAGGTACGGAGACGCTATGAATTTTCTCGCAGCGAGAATTGTTTCATAATTCTCAGAGCGGCCGCTGAGACTGTAGGGTGACCAGAAAACAGCAAAATGTGACTGAATCTGAAACGGTCACCCTGTGCTGGTCAGCTGTAGTTTGTTTACAAAACGAAGCGCGCTTAAGAAAATTTAATCATTTTGTGAATATGTAAACTGGTAGATTTTTTGATGAATGAAGACGCTTTGGGTAATGCCATGGTTGTTTAATCGGGTCATTTTGGGTGGCGCTGAAGGAGGAGGAGCATTTCTGAATAGTGCAAATTGCATCAAAATGATTTTTGTTGCTCAAATCTCATAAAATGATTTGCGATTTGACCGCTTCGATTGGCGCCACATGTTCGCCCTCCGTAGAGTTCTAATAATGCCTTTTGTGTTGATTTTGTTTGTTTTTGTTGCTTCCATTTTTTATTCACGTAGGTACCTCTGACAATTATCAAACATGTTTGATAATTTCTTTGACCCCCTGCGAGAATTTATCCGAATTTATCCCCCGATTTGTATTTCATCTATCGCAAACAATGTTATATAACATTTCTAACGAAAATTGCCAGCAACATGTAAAAGCATTAAGCGAACCATTACAAAATACCTAGTTGGTTGACAGAGTCCGGTCACACTGCTTTAGCGACAGGAATTCATCGATATCGGGAAATTGTTGTTGAGAAAACGAAATGACCTAACCGCTGGTCATCTCGCACAGTGGCGCACGTAGAACAAATGAGGTTGCAAAAATCAAAATCTTTGTGTGCGCCTACGAAATATTGAATTATTATAGGAAATTGTTTACCTATTTCAAGCATGCTAAACTTAATATAGTCAGATTTTTAGTTTAGGAGATATAACCCTTTGATAATCCTTTAAACTTTTGAGAAATTGGGACTAAATAGCGGTATTTCTCTTAGATTTTTCCAGCGAGCTGGCTTGACTTATTGTTTTCTTTGTTATCGTCCGCCCAAAACGAAAGCTTCTACTGATGGATATTTATCTGTTTTAATCAGCTGCTTGCCAAATCAAAATGTTACCACATTTTAAAGAAAATAGATCTGGCAGCATCTGTGCAACTTTACTGTGCAGACTTTACTTTTGTGTGGCAGTTGAGAGCACGCACTTTCGGACCTATTTTATGAAATGATTTTGCAAAATTAGCATAGCATAAACGTGGTAAGAGAAACTGTTTGTTTTTCTTTTGTTTGCTCATAACTTGATTATCGTTCATCTGATTTTAACCAATCTTTTTGAGGATCGATAAATAGATTTACTACTAAATATGGCTAGGAAATTTTCAAAGAGGGTGGTTCGAGGGGCTTAGAATATATTTATATGGTCGCTTCTTCCTTAGTCCCTCTCTACCTTGAGGCAAATACTTACATACCTACATTGAAACGTTACAAGGCCGGCCATTTTGAACGTTTACTTCATTTTTGCTAGCTATTTCCTTTGCACAAGTTTTGGCTTCTCTTAGATATTGACAAATTTCCACCAAAAACAGCATCGCGTTAACATTACCTATAAAATTGGCTACAGAGGTTCATAGCTGGTGGTGAAGCATTGGTTTATGAATATGACGTGGAAACCAAAGTTCAAAGTTTCTTTGATTGGAGGGGTGAGGTGCACTATTAACTCATTGCCGCAGGGAAATACGGTCAATAAGGAATAGTCCCTGCAAGCTATGCGCATGAATTTTGGTGGATTGAATTACGTAGCAAATAGATGCGGCCGTAGTCTCTACGAGACCGAATACAGCTAATGAAAATGGTCCGTCAGTGAATTGAACCGAACTGCATATCGAACCGGTTCGGTTCAGTTTACTTTGGGGCTCGAAATTGTGCTTTAGGTATGAGGTTCTGTTTTGATTCTAGTTTTATTTCAGTATTGGTTCCGTATTTGTACCTCGATTCCTGGATTCGGTATACCGGTTTGAGTCTACCTTATTTCTTAGCGGAGAAACAGTAAACTTCAACCCAGAAGATAAACATTTTTCGCTCACTTAAGTAGATGAAACACCAAGAATATATCTTTATATTTCATACAATTGTGGAAACTTTTTCAAATTTCGGACCCCATTTTAAGTACGTCTTTATTTTGGAAGCAGCTTAGAAAACCTTTGATGGATTGATATAAAGCTGCTTTGTAAAAATACATTTGCAAATCACTTTTAGGTGAGCATGTTTTGGGGGGATATCGTACTATTTTAATAATGGTCTAAGAATATGTCACATAGGAATGAATTACTCTCTCGTTCTTCTATTTCACAAAGCCAGCATTTACGAAGCTTGGTGTAAACAACTGGTGTCGCCACGCACAAGACAGAGGCGAGTGTTGGACATAAGTTGCAGTGGCCGAGACCGTAAATCGGTTGTAATTGAAATATCGGGCCAAATAAGAGAAAGAAGAAGTCAGAGTTTAGGCAAATGGTGTAAAAGTTTTATAAAAGCAGTACCGGTACAGTATAAAGGTACTTTTCAGTACTCGAAACTGGTTCTGAGTTTAATTTGATTCTTTCCCGTTCTTGTTCTAGATTGATTTTCTAGTTAGAATCTACCATAAGAAGGCCAGTAAAATGATGCCAGAAACTCAATTTTGACTTCGAACCATCATCATATGCATTAAAAAGAGTTTTTTTCACGCGGATTTCTAGCATACTCTGTACCTGCCAAAGTTGGAGTTCACACAAAGTGTTAAGGTGTATGAAGTGCTGCCCATCATAAATATTGGTTTTCCCTATAACTCGAGTATCTTCAGCGGACCTTGAGATATTGTGGCTTAGTTAAATGTGTTTCCAATCAGACAAAAGCTCACATTTCTTATTTACATTTGAAGTCTTTGGAAAAATTTCAGAGATTTGTGAACTGGTTTGAATCCAATACGTTGGGGTAGGGCCCTAATTCTGTTCTGCAAATTGTTTCGCAAAAACACACAAGCGCATATATAAATTATATAATTTTTGTAGGTAAAATACTTTTGCAAAAAATAACCAAAATTGTAAATAAATTAAGTACCTTTTACCATTGATTTTTGTAAATTTCAATTTAAACAACATTTATAAAAAATTCTATTAGTTTTATTTTTGGTGTTAGTTTTTTTGTGGTGTTTTTTGTTTTTTTGTTTAAGATCGATTTATACCCAAAACCGTAGTTAGATTCAAATACCCAAAAGTAAGTATTGAACACTAAATTGAAATACAGTTCAGAAATAAGCATGAGAATAAAAAATGTATTGTATAAAAGAAAAGTTTCGTAGGAAAAGGAAATGGATACGAAAAACTGTATATTTGTAAATGGATGTGACAAAAAGTTAACCCGAAAAATGTTTTATTTTCGTTTTTTGCCGGTTTTATTTTTCAATGTTTGTGAGGCAAACATCCGACAAGATTTTTGTACAACTCGCAAACTTGTTAAGCATTTCTTTTGTTTGGTTAATAATTTTGGTTATTGCAAAATACAATAATTATTTAATATATATGTGCGTTTTGGTGAATGTTTTGCAAACGAATTGTTTCAAAATCGAGTAAACATTTAAGATATTTTGTATAAATATAATGACCATTAACCGCATGAATATAATTATATGAATATTGGCAGTGTGATTGACTGACTGATTGATCGATTGACAGAATGGCATAATAACAAAAATAAAAACATTTTTCGTTAACACAAATGTTGAGAGACTTTGGACAAAGAGTGTATTGGAGATTCAAAGAATTTTCCTCAGTTGCAAATTCTTTGATTTGTAGTCTTTCCTCTTATTGTATAAGCGGGACGGGGGAAAAGTTTTAAGTGGTATGTAACATGGCTTACCTCATGTTGTGATGGTGCCCAGCTGTGGCGCCGATTTGTGGTTTACGGTATAATTCGAATGCTGAGCCACGCTGCTCACGGCTACCAGCCAAATCAAGGGCATGGCGTTCGGGTGTATGGGGCGGAAGGTTTCCTGCAAGCAAATTGGATAAATAAATGTATACATATTTTTTTTTTGAGATTTTGATTTGTTTATTGAGTTTAGTTACCCTACTAAATAAATCTAGATGAATTTTACACAGTGATACAAGCGGAATCGGTGCTTTCAAGCGAAACCGCGAACCAATCCATTGTTCTTTCAAAAATTCAAAAAATTCTTTAAAATAGTTTTCGGTGATACAGTGAGTCTGGGTGGTGACTTCACTCTGGCGCCCCGGAGTGATCTAAAATGCCCTGGTACCAATTTGGGTTTGAGATAGATAGAACGATATTTAAGATACGGGTTTGAATTGCTCATAAGCCGATACTTCTAGTCCCTCCACAGAGAAAAAATTCAAGATATACGGGATTAAATCAATATCAAACAATGTCAAAAGTCAGTCAATCACGCATTTTCTCAATCCAAGTACACAGAGATAGAGAAGGATGTTAAAAAATATCCATTGGATGACTTCCGGTATCCATTTGGAAAGGATATGTCTCAAATATCCTTTTAATCATGGAACGGATCATCCAAAGGATATGAAAAATAATGATCATTTGGATGATATTGCAGCTCCGCTGGATGATTAAACGGATATTTAACACAAATCTTTTCCAAATGGATTATTTCTTGGATCTTTTTTATTCTGTGTAGGAGTAGGATTGACTTGAGCTCGGATTTTTCAATCACGGAACTATTCTTTGATTCCGACTTTAGCACGTAAGAGCTTGATTTTAGTTCGATGTAGGCTTAATTAATCACACACGGGATTGATTTTAGTTTGCTGTCCGAAATCTATCAAGAAGGCCCGATATTGATTTAGGTTCAAAGTTCGTACATTATTTGATCCTGAATTCGGCTTGGTGCTAGTTTGTCCGAGATTTAATTGAGCTTAATAGTCAAACTGCACTCAATCCAAAAAAGGATTTCCTCAAAAATGATCGAGATTGACTCAACCTTAATATTAAAACTTTTTGTTACACAAAAAAAGCATTCCTCGAAAGCCCACCTAATTTTTTCAACGAACTTTTTGATTTACAAACCTGCAAACTATTGCCAGCTCGAGGTCACTAGTTGTTTGTATTCTATCTTCAACAAACGTAAACTTTCTGCTCACGACACCACTACTATAATGGTTTGGGAATTCCAAGGTAGCATAAGGCAAAAAATTACACGCTAAGCTTACAGAACCTTTTACAGTACCTTTGCGTATGTGTGTGTACCACCATTTAGCCTCATTGTTTTGGTAAGTGACAAATTCTTACTATCAGTATCTTTCGCTCTTTCGCTTTGATATAGGACATCCGAAGACACTTCAATCTAGAGTCAGGATTATCTGATTTTCAAGTACGGAACCAATATTGAAAATAGAGTTTTTGAACTAATACACGATTTTCAGGCAAGGCTTTCGAGCTTCAGTTTTGATTTTAGCTCGCTTTTTTTCTGTATAGTTGCTTCTTTGTTAATAAGTTTCCCAGGTGGGTAATATGTGTAATCTACTATCCCCGCTTAAAAATAAAATGAACCATGAACTTGAATCACAGTGAGCACAACTAACATCCCCTCGTTAAGAGTAAGGTTCGGTTCGCGGTTGGCCGATCCAAAAGCATAGGATCTTTGAACAATTTTGACGGATTTTTCCGTTAGGTTTTATATACGATTGACGACTGAATTATCAAAGTTTAGTAGTATGGTTAAAGTTATCTTCATTGCTTAAATTAAAGCCAACTTCAAATCGTAACACAAAATAAACCAAATCTTAATATCATTTGCTAAAGTTTATTAAATGAGTCACTGCTTCAATTATGTTAGCATTGAAATTCTTGAAAACCGCTTAGAGAGGTCTGACGGCTCGTGCTTTCTCATAACTATAAATAACCCTAGCGTTCCTCACCAAAAAGAGATAGTTGCCTTAGAGCCACTCGGTACCATCTTTAATTCTTAAAGATAATAAAAAGGAGCTCTGCTTGGGGCTTAAGATCAAATGATCATGCATTTATCAGTCCGATAGGTTGATTATTAATAAATCAATATGCGTCTAAACAAATAAGGTAGACCAATTCAAGAGAAGCACTAAACCTGACCTGAGCACCGATAAAGCATAAACTTAGACCGAGCCTGCTTAAGGGTTTTGGTTCTAAAATGTTTTGCATCCTTGGTTAGAACACCGAATTAACGTTTGGCATAGACAACAGGTACTGAAGCCAGGAGTACTCTTTTTGTAAAACTTTTAGGCGTAGCCGGACTAATATAAACTCGGTACTAACAATATACAAACACAATACCATCTTTTTCGTGTCTGCTCTTCATATTTGGCTCATACCAAAGTGCGAATCTCCGACAATTTGGTAAGCTTTGTTGCCTGATCTTTAAATTTGTTATGGAAAATATTTGCAGAGGTGCATTGAGAAGCAGTTTGCATATACTCATGTTAACCATTCACCCATGTTATAAATAGATCGAGACCGCATCAGAAAAGCAAATTGTTAGTGATGCCATACAATGGCTATATATCTCTAAGCACTCACCAATTGGCGGCGGCATGCCTCGATGTGGTGCTATATACGGACCCGTACCGCTGCCTCCATTATAATGATGACTGTTGCCACTATAGCCATTGGCGGGCGGTGGGTACGGTTGCGGTGGCGGTGCCTGGCCATAGTTGCCATTGCTGCCACCATAGGTTGGCTGCTGCATATGTCCATTGGTGTTGGCCTGACCCTGATGTGGGGAGCCGGGCGTCTGTTGTTGGCCATAATGATGATGCGACGGTGTGGGGGGATAGTAAAAACCATTTGGGGAACGTGGCGAGCCAGATTCCTGCGGGACAAACCAAATGATTAGATTAGGTGTGCGATATATTTCAATCACCGATATGTACTTACTCCGTTCTCCCAAGGAGTGGTGCCGCCACTGCCACTGCTACCACCGCTTTGCACCGGTGGACGATAGTTCTTGGGCTTGGGTGGCGGCACTGGCTTGAAGGGTCCACTGCCATTGCTGCTGGGTGTGCCGCTGCCATTTAACTGGCCATTGTTGACATTGGGTGGCGGTACAACGCCATGCGGATTCTTCGGTAGCTTGCTGTAGTCGGCTTGGGAAACGGAGTTGTTGCGGCTGTGTTTGGGGATTGATGGGTTGTTGTGGGGTGTTGTGGTTGTTGTTGTTGTTGTTGCAGTTTATGGGACGGAAACAGTGTGAGTGATGTTGATGTGTGACGGGCACAAGACATAAGCAAGAAAAAGAGAATAAAAAATTCACATAATTATAAGAAAATGAGTGGAAAACTGTGAGAAAATGTTCAATGATGCATATTACGAAATAACTAGGCAAGGCATTCAGATTAAAGCTTAATTAGAATAGATATCGTTTATTGCACTCGGGCGTTTCTATTTACACGCTTAGATAAGATGGGAGAGCTTTCGGAAATACTCCTAGTTCGGTTAATAACTTCGATTATGTGCAATATCGTTTAAATCGAATTCGTTTCTGCCCGTTTAGACGAGCGTGTCGTAGGCGGAGACACTGGGCATCAGGGTTGGTCTTAACAGGCGTGGAGCAGCCAAGGGTCTACGTTGGGTACCCCTAATTTGTAGGGCACAAGGCGAGGGCGTGGACACGGTCGAGGTTGATTGGGTAAAGTGCGGCGAAGTGAAATGCAAGTGGGACATATGGGGCACATATAAATGATAGCGTCTAATGGACGACAGATATATATATATATATATATAGTTAAAATATCGATACCATACACGGTGTATTTAAATGCATGCAAAATTAGTTCGAAATAGAGCGGAAAACGTCGGAGAAAAAGAAAGTAACAATTATACCGTATATGTACAGTTGTGTTCGAGCGAGCTGCAGCAGCCGAAACGTACCTGTATTTGCCGTAATCGGTTTTCGTTTCCACCAATGGTTTTCGTGGACTACTATCCAGACCCAGATTCGAGGGGCGCTGAGGCGTACCATTGCGTGGATCTGAAAAGAAATCACAATTGTATTCTGCTGGTCTAGACAGATGGTATGACTTTCAAGACTCACCTATATTACGGGACGCATTCATATCATGATAGTGCGGCCGGCCGGGACTGCTTTGACGATTTAGATCGTTTGCAGCACCAAAACCACGGTGATCGTGTGGTGCACGACCGTAATCATGAGGTTGGCCCACAGGCGGCAAGGGGCGACCACTGGGATGAAGAGAGTATGGATGAACAGGTTAACTTATATGAAAGAAGTCAGCAAAATAAAAGTCTTAGAAAATATTTATGAGCATTGTTGATGAATCTGGTTTCCATATACGTTCGATGTTCCGAACTTTCCGAAACAAACTTGATCTGCGTGCATACAATCGGAGTCTAGGGAGCAAGGGCATGCCCACCGCTGCTTTAAAGCAAAAATTTGCAACCTAGAAACGCATTTAGTTCAGTATTGAGTGCATAGAGAAAATATTCTTGGCCACGTTTTGTATTCACATGGTTTCTTCGTGACTTCGACCCTCTGACCTGGGCCAGCGCTTTGGACTGGAAATCAGATCTAATCTTGTGGATGGCATAGAAACAGAGTGTTGGTTATGGCTAAAGATTATTATTGCTCACCTTGCCGGCACTGATTTGAGATCATCGGGCGCATTGGGCCCTAAGCGACCCAGATTCTGCATTTGGGTATTATTGTATGAATCATAGCTGGAGACACTGTCATAGGTGGATGCTCCTCCTGTTCCGTTTGTCTTGTGCTGTGCTGCATTTATGCGTGCCTGACGCTCCAGGGAGGCGGCATGCTGTTGCTGTTGCCGTTCAATGGTATCACCGCCTCCACCCCCAGCCAAGGCATTGCGTGTGATATACTCGGCCTGTACATCATCCTGTACCACCGGCTTGCCAAACAGTCGTTCCTGTGCACTGCGACCCAGTGTGCCACTGGCGCTGCCATTTCTAGAAGACGAACCTGAAGTGTTGAGTGGCAGATCACCTGGCTTGGATTGGCGATCGATGCGTGGTGGCAGATCTGGGGCATTAATGCCGTACAAGGATTGTGGTCGTGCGGCAGCAGGGTCTATTGACCCGGCTGGCTGGGGCTGCTGCTGCTGCTGCTGTGGAACACTCGTTCCGTAGATGCTGTATTTGCTGGAGTCCAAGGTTTGACGACGGTTAGGTGGCGGTTGGACGCCGTGATCATAGGGGACCTGTTTCGTGCATTTGGGGTGAGGAGCGAAGGATAGCGAAATAGATTAGCACACGGTGTTGGCTTGGACTTTGGTTTGGATATTTGGTTAGGCGCATGCTAAGGTTGAGTGTTCCAATTGTATTTCTTGGATGCCTCTTACCGTATATGGAGGTGGTAGTCCTTCACCAATTATGTCTCTGTCCCTATCCAAGTTATCCTGATTAGTGGCGATCGATGGATCTGAGCTCGCTTTAACCAATTGCGGCAGATTGCCCAAAGACAATGATGCCGATGGCCCGGGACTGAGTTCCAAATCAGATTCGGGACTTGATGCATACGATAAACGGGATGTGGTCATGGGGAATAGGAAATCATCGGAGAGGGATTCTACGGGCTGCGGTTTTGGTTAAGGCGCAGGGCAAGTTAATTTATCAAATTGTTTAGCGTAAAAAGTTCGCGCGTTTAAATTTTTCCAAAAGAAATTTCAATCAAAAACAGCAACAAGAAACATAAAATAAAAATAAAATGATTGATTCGAGATTTTAATTTGAATTGGATTGCCAAGCATTTGGAGTACGTGAAAGTTGGACGAACACAAGATATTTAATTGAATTTTTGTTTTTTTTTTTTGATTGGACGAGGACATTTTGATTATTTTAGGTGTGTGTGTGTGTTGGTGTGTTGGGGGGATTTATTATTATGATGATTAAGCGGGGAATGACCATGATGATGTTTTGGTGTGGTTTCGATTTTGGTATGTAAATAAAAGAAACAAATGAAAACGAAAAACATTTAGTTAGCAACTTGATAAAATTGATTATTATTATTCTTTTTTTTTTAATTAGCAAAAAACTTTTACTGGATATTCAGCGATTTGAGTTTTGCTTAGACTTAAACTAGTTAATGTAAAATAATTTGAGGAATATTTTTGGTGGTATAGATGAGGGAAATAGGTTGAGGATTGCCATTCGTTGAGTAGGTGACAGTGGAAAGAATAGGATGTGCAGATATAGCGAGAATGAGAGGTCGCATTCCCTATATTGGATGTTCCTGCTTAGAGCCTTTAGAAGTATAAGTCTTACCGGTCCTTTAGCGTTCTGATTTGCTACTGTTTGGTGTCTTTTATTTTTCACGATTTACTTATTCATTAGTCGCGGTAAAGTTGTTTGAAACATTCTTTAGAAGCTTGTTTCTTACTTCTCTACCATTCTTTATTCGTGGTGTTTTACCACGGCTTAGTATTTTCAAAATATTGGTTAAGCATTTGTGGTCTTCTAAGCAGTTTCATAAGAATCTAGCGGCTTTGTTACCAAGAAAATCTTTCGGCTAAGACTCCGACAGGATGGTCAGAGAACTGAAAATTCTAACTCTAGCATTAAGTATGACATTAAAACAATTACCAGATTAAGTGTGAACTGTCTAACATGTGACTGACCTAGACTGACAAAATGATATGTTCACATTAATCAGACTCGCTCACTCTCTGCTTCTCTGGTGTTCATGGTACTCAATGAGAGAAGCTCACTAGCCTGTCTTACGATAACAGATTGAAGCGTATATTTTCGTTCTGCTCCCAGAAGTTGAGCATAATTCTTATTCATCATCATTTTTGTTGTTATTGCGTTAGAAGCATGAAACATGAAACATTGAAAGAAACTTACGGTAGATTCTGTCCAACAAAGTGTTTCATCTAATCAAATGAATAAAGTGAGTAAAGAAATCTCTCAATGGTTCAGCAAAGAGCTCAGCGCAAGTCATTTTGGTTCCCCTTTTCATGGTGTCCTAGGGTAACTTTTTTTCTCTGACATGTAAGCAGGCACCACTTTTGCGAGTTCTGTTTAACTGCACCCTAAGGGCGATTGAGCTCATAGAATTAAAATTTATTGGTCAAATATCGTAAATTTTAGTATTATATCTGTTTCACTTTTTTGAGTTTTTAACTCATTTTAAATGTAACGAGTACTAAATCGCTGCCCCAATGACGATTCAAAGAGTGGCTTTGCATTTTAATTAATTTTAAACTAATTTCAAATGTAGCGAGAGAAATGTAACGAGTAACAAATCGCAGCCCTAATGGCGAGTAACCGTCTCAAAGAGTGGCTTTGCATTTTTTTAAAGTTTTTTAAAATAATGAAGGATTTAAAATTATTTCTCCAAATACCGAGTCAGTATTTCAACGAGTGGCACTCTTCTGTTTAGGGTTAAATGATTTCATGCTTTAACTACACACATATATAGTATATATACATAACACATAGATAATTATGAACTATATCATGCTACATGGACATAACATTTACCTTATGGAATAATTTTAGTACAAACAACTTGATGCAATTTTACAAATTAGAATTCAGTTAAAAAACGAATGTTTGGTTTTTCTTATTCATTTTTCAACTAAATTAACACCGATTCTCATGCAATGCACTCGTTACTTTGGCCAACATTGTTGTTGGAATCAGCGCTATTATGCATATGATTATTATTGCTGTTGCTGTTGTTGTTGCTACTTGAATTATTCAAATTGGCAATTTGATGGGTTAGATTATTAAAGGCCAGGTTAAGATTCTCATTGTCATCGACCAGAGTGCCATCACTATCATTGTTATTCCCCAGCAGATTACTGACTGACGGATATGCGGAATAGGCTGCTGCCAATTTGGCACTGCTGCTGCTGGTGCTAGGCAATCGCTGCTGTGGCTTGGCTACGGGTGGCTGAGCTCTCTGTGCCATAGCGGCGGGTTTGCTATCCCCAGTTGGCAGCTTCTCTTGCTTGATATTGCTGTTCTTCTCCTGCAACAGATTCAAACTGGAATCGAAGACATTTTTCTGGAGAAGCTCATGATAGTAATAGGGCGTGGTACGTCGCTCAATGGAGGCGGGACGCAGGCCATAGCGGCTCACGGGCGCATGAGGCACATAGCCCAGATTCGAGGAGGAGCGAGTGGCAAAACTATTGCTTAGAAGATTCGGCTGGGAGCTGTGATACTGAGAGCTTGTTTCTATATCGACAGTAGTGCTACCCAAGCTATCCAGAATCTTGGGCGTGGGCGGATTAACAGAAGCCACGGCCAGGCCACTGGGCATAGAGGAGGCTGGCTTGATTATGGGTACCATGGAATAGGGCTGATGACGTGGATCAAAGCCAATGGGTGGTGGACGTGGCGGTGGTGGGGTTTGACTATGTAGCGAGAAGGAATTGCGACGAGTTAGGACATTGTAGCGAGGCACTGAGGTCGATGTGGGGCGACAGCAGGCGAATTTGCATGGCTGTGCTATGTAGGGAGGGAAGAGCATTTCATTGGGGGAATCGGGAAACTAATATATGGGGTATGCAAGTAAATGAGTGTAAATATTGTAGAGCGAGGAGGGGGGAAAAAGAGGTTAGAAAAATTAAATTAGAATATGTTGAGACCATAACCATAAAAGTTTGAAAGAAAAAAGAGTTAAAATTAGTGAAAAAAATTGTTTAACTACATTAATCAAATATCATTAAAAGAAGTATTAAAGGGTGAAACGGCATCATTAACTTTGACTAGGAAAATTATTTTGAGATTAATCTCTTCTTTAGTTCAGAACTAAACAGATGTTGTTACCTATTTCTAGAAGCTATAAGAAATGTACACGTTTAATATCGATAAACAAAAAAAGACTCTGATGTATAATTTTCCCGTCTTCAACAGCGATTCGCCTTATTCTTGACATATCACCGATTCAAAGCGATTACAGGCCGAATGAGAGTTCGCTAATCATCTTCAGGTTTTAGGTTTTTGTAAAGCTCAATCCAAAAAGTGAACCCTATATTTAATTAGTCGTCAAACCCGGAGCCCGATTTTTAAAAAAGGCAAATTAATCGATCATTCGCTAAAACTAGCTTGCCTTAATGCAGGGGTGCCCGCAGCCTATAAGCGTGGTTCGCATTCGTTGTTATTTTACGCAAAGACATTGCCAAGCACTTATCAAATCGAAGGCTTGCCGTAGTCATGCTTCCACTAAGTATAAAAGAGTATAAAAGAGGGACATAGAGCGTCTCTTCGTGGGGAAGTGTGACTTACAGACTCATTCATGGCACAATTGCAACAACAACTTTGTGTGTGTTCTCTATTCTCTTTTTCCTATGCCTCTTTCAAACTTGAACGCAACAAACATTACGTTTGGGTTGTCTTTAAGTAGAATTTGTGGTTAGCGACGAATGATTTCGTGTGCATAAGACAGCAACGAGGCACACACACAGCAGCAGGCATACTATTTTATGCATTTTTATAAGTGTCTAAGCGCCCCAAAGATGCGATAAAGATTAGATAAACAAAACTTTTCAAGCAAACAAGAAAGAGGGAAAACTTAAAGCGAAGGCAACATTAAGTTCATTAATGAGCTGGAGTGGTAGACGCTCACTCTCCCCGTTTCAATACGAAGTTAGATTGTTTATCAGGCTCAACTTTGGGAAAAAGCAAACAATTCTTTCGTGTACATTCCCTATATACCGTCAACTATTGGTTGTATTTACTTTTGGATATCTAAAAGCAATTCTGTCTAATCCCTGAACCTCTAGTTTTTTCTTCCATGTCCCATCACCCTGGACAAGTCACGACATCAAAAATGCAGTGTTACATTTATAGGGACAAAAAGAAAGTCACAACATCTAAGTGCTCTATGGACTAACTTACTATCACAACAACGACTACAGGTTCTACACATTCGCAAAACTCACCTTGGACTCGGACATCCAGACGGCACCGCTTTGCTGCAGATCTATCGAGTCGCGTAACTTGCGATACCACGACTCCTCGTCATTCAATACAATCTGTGTGCTAAAGATGTGCGACCAGACACGTTCCAGTTTCTGACATTGCTCCAGCAGTTTTTTGGAGCTCTTGTGTGCGGCCTTGGGTAGGCCATGACGCAGTTGCTTGATGACATGCTTGCTGTCCGTTTTCAGGAAGATCACAACGGGATAGAATTGTGCATAGTTGAGACGATCAACGGCATTGGGTGTGATATCCAACAGAGCATGCTTGCCACGATCCATGATATCTCGTATGTTGGACAAACGCACTATGCGACACTTGCCATTGGATTTATCATCATCTTGCAGTGGAGTGGAGAATTTGTCGGGGAAGTCTTTGGCCAGCTTTTCTCTGGCCAGGTCAGAGACGGGACCAAAGAGCACCACGGGACGCACAAAGCCGGGATGACGTAGGACCACACGTTCATAGGCAGGGAACTTGGAAATGCTATCCGAGAAGACCACATCGTCCCAGTTCTCGCGGGACAGGCTCTTTGAGCGTCGATGAGTGGAGCTGTAAAAAGAGTCTAATTAAGTGGGTGTTCTTAGGGTGGAGGTAAAGTGACCTACCGTCGACGTCGAAAGAAGTTGCCCCTCGACTCATTGGCATTCATTTCCTTCTTGGTGGCATTGAACTGAGCCGTGGCCAGCTCCTCCGCTCGCGACTTGTTGGGTATTACGCCACGCTGCATCTCCTGATGGCCACGTCCTATCTTCAAAACCTGCCAGGAGCCCACTACCCCGTTGTGTAGGGTATCAATCACTCGGAACACGTCGCCCGCCTTGAAGGCCATCTCGCCTTTGGAAGGATTATCGCAGTGGAAGTGTGTCTTGATGTGAAAGGAGTCACCTCGCTGATTGGTTACCACCTCATCGTACTCCTCCTTGCAGTACTGCACAATGAGATCGATGCGATCCTGTAGACTGAGCAGAAATAGAACCGCCTCCTCGCGTGTCACTCCATTCATGTCCATATCATTGACCTTGAGAATCTTATCACCCGGTGTGAGACCTTGCAGGGATGCGGGAGAGCCAGGCTGCACGGCCGTGACAAAGATGCCGGCCTCGTTGCCTCCGGTGAGTCGTATGCCCACACTACCTTCCTTTTGGAATGAAATGAAACGTGGTTCGGCACTCTGGCGTTCCTCATACAGCTGCCGGCGGGAGCTGTAGAAATCCTCACCGGCGCCGCCGCCACTGGAGCCACGTGGTGGTGGTGGACGTGGTGGTTCATCGGCTCCGCTTCTTCCCCTGCCCCCATTAGTTGGTGTAACGGGTCTGTCTAGCTGTTGCAAGGAAACACCATCCATCAAGGGGCCTCGCGAACGACCTCTGGGTGTGAGATTACTCTTCTCCTCATTCAGTCCATTACCATTGATGGGCGGCCCGTTGGAGGTGCGAGTGGGAGGCTGCACATACAGATTCTGTGAGGAGTAACTGGCTCCGCCCGGTAGATAGGCCTCGTCCAAATTGTTGCTACAGCTGGATACTTGCGCCTGGTGACTGGCATACAGATTGGCCTGCTGGTGACCCGAATTATTCAGATTCATCTGACTAACCACCGCCTGGTTGGTTATATCCCTCAGCACTACCAGATTCAAACGCTCCTTACAGCCATCGATGATCTTCTTGGCCTCCTTAAGGCTCATGGTGTCCCCACAATTTGTGTTATGGATGCGGGTAATGATGTCACCCTCCTGCAGGGAATATCCATTGGCGGACAACTGTTCGCGCGCCTTGGAAGATATTTCCTTGACAAAGAGTCGACAACCCAGCACAATGCCATAATCATCCTTCTTGCTACCCTTGGTCAGAGTAACCTTAATGGGTTGACCACCACTGGCGTTCTGAACGAGAGAAGAGTTGAGGGAGTTGGGTTGACTCATGCTGGGCGTTTGAATGCTGCTGGTCACACCATTGGTACCGATAACACCAACACCATTGGTCACCAATCCCACAGAGCTCAGGCTATGCGAATGCTGATGCTGGATTGGATTCACGTTGGCGGTATTCAGTGGCACGCGACGTTTGACGACAAGTGTAACTGTATTTCCGCTATCGCGTAGCACCTGTACAGCAGTGGCATATTCCACATTCTCCAGGGAGACACCATTCACAGAGATGATGCGATCGTTGACTCTGCAAGAGAAAATGGAAATGGGGGGAGAGTTTAAATTGTGGTCTACGGTAATCGAGGTCCCACAGCAGTGGGAAATTGTATAATTTTGAGCAAAAGTTTACTTTAAAGCAGTGGTGGGCAGCAAATTTGAGCTTGGGAGCAATCCAATAACAACAACAGAAACGAGAGCGTCAGCTAAAGTCGGTCCTGCCCAACTTTGATTAGTGGAATTAATGTTTAATGGCCTATTCTTATGTTAATAAACAGATCATTATCCCTAATTATCAACATTATTTTAGCAGATAGCTAGTTCTGCTCTGAAAAGTATGTATATGGTTTGCCCATCGCTGCTTTAAAGCTAAAATCTAGTTCTTTATGATAATAACAAAGAAAGATACAACAAAAGCTTAAACTCCACCATCATCTTTAAGTTCAAATTTCTATAAATCTACCCAAAGGGACCATTTCCGAAAACAGCACACGAAAATCATCTAGAATGAATACACTGAAAAACAAGATTAGGCTGACAAATTGTGACTAGATTCTAGGTACATACACACTTGTTTGCAGGTCATTAGGCAACGACCTTGTCCAGACAGTGAACAAATTGATCATTTACACAATCATTAGACTTGCAGCTATAATTAACGAAGGAAACACTTCAAACTGAAATTACAGATACGAGAACGAGATACCAGATACGAGACAAGCAGGTAAGTATCTACATTTCATGCGCGTACTTGTAGGAGAAATCAGGTTATACATGGATTGAAGTCATACGCTAATAAACAGACAATTGTCTGAACGGCTCTCTTCTTAACATGACTAGACGCAATTTATGCTTGGATGGAGATGGAAATAGTAATGGAAGTACGTGTAAGTGCATATGTGTTGAAGTTGCCTAAGCGGCTTCCGTGTTTCTAGGTACCTGAACAATTACAGCCCTGTTCTTCGAACGGAACAGAAGAACAACCAACAATAAAAAGTAAAAATAATATAGTAAATAGCACAAGACGAATTAATGACAAACAAAAATGTTATAGTTATAGAAAAAAAAAGCAAAATTGTTTTGTGCAGACAAAGTGGATAATGATACAAGAAGAAATTGCACTTGTCTGCACTAAATAAACCACACTGAGCGAATCATTTTGGGACTACATGCTTATCTCTTTTTCAAGCTTTTTCTTCAATTCACAACGCATTCTTTAAAAAGAAGCAGGAGCACTGGTTGGTGCCGCATGAATACAAGCAAACAGCTTGATTTCAGAATAAAATGTACACTGTCTTATTTCTTCCAGTGCATGTCTAATTAAGTGGTCTAGGCGTGCATGAAGATCTGTGCCGCGTTTTACTTTCCATTGATGGCCGTGTTTGTTGCTCAGACTTTAAGTCTTCGTTAAGCTTGGCAAAAATGCGGCTGGGAACAAAATGTGCTGGGGAGCTAAGCAAACATTCCATAACCGAAATAACAGTGAAACTTTAAGTTTCTCTTTGCCAGAACTTCCACATGTTCTGTCCTTCAATTTACACTTGTCTCCACCTGCATTTCGAAGTGGATTTTCCTTTGAAATTGCCAGCCAAGCGCAGGTACCAAGGGCAACTCAAAGATTTCTGTGCTCTGTCCGGGCTACCAGACTGTGTAAATAGTTTCTTTGGAAAAAAGATTATGACAAGTTTTTAATCACACGCGAGAGGGGAGAGTGCGCGGCATCGTCTATTGAAAAACGCTTTGGAATTTTTATTATCAACAACATGCAGAGAGAAGCGGGCAGGTCGAGCCGAGGCGAGGCGGGGCAAGGCGTTGGTTTAATTATACTTTGGTACTCTCTGGCGGCGGTTACGTGAGTTGAAGTTTTGAAGCGTGCTCGGGGTATTTTTTGGGGAATGAGATTTTGTTTAATGTTCTAAGCACAAGATTAACGATGTCAGACAGTGATGGTTCTGTCAATGGGTTAGGATATGCATGAACCCCTTAGCTGACAGAGAGATCATGCAGAGAATTTTTAATGAGATAATTGTAAATTTTAGAGTTTCTTGTTTTGGAAGGGAGCTTAAACTGACTTTGGCTGTGATCTCTAGAATTGACATCAACAAAGTATGGAGAAGCTGTTAAAGCCTTCAAAATTTACTACTTTGTTTTGAGGTGGTATACAAAAAAACTCTGAAATTCTCCAGCACACTCGCCTGCCAGTGTTAGTTCCCATCATTTTTATTTTGAAATTATTCTAATGCTATAGATCCCTCTGTGAAATTGATATTTGAGCGTTGCTATTTTCACTCTTTATCATGTGTGATACTATTTTTTTACAATAGTATTGGATTTTATATTAAAAAGGAATGAAAAAAAAATGTATAGAAAATTGCTAAATGTGCAGGAGTAGTCTGGAAATAATTTAAATTTGTCCATTAGCCCATACCATTAGAATACCACTACCACAGTTGAGCTTGTACACAGAGTAAACTAATAAATCCAATGGATGATTTCGGTATCCATTTGGAATAAAAATTTTTTAATTTTTATGCAGCCTTGTGATTATTTTCGCTATATTTTATAGAGCTTTACAAAAAGTTGGTTATTACACCAAGTTTTATTTGTGTATGGTTTGAATTTGTATGTTCTCTTAAGGGGAGAGTTATGTTCCACTTGTCGCCTTAAACACCCTGGGCTGATATATGTACTTAAATTATTGCTTACACACCATATCAATAATTTGGCAAGGTCGTTGCAATTATTGTGAACGCTGCAGACCTCACAAGACAAATAGCTTAAAATGCACAAATATCAATTTTCTATTAGCAGCATGACTGGCTCGCCTCTTTCATACCATCGGGACTAGAGATGCTCGCGTGTCAAATATTTTCAACACGGCTCGACTCTAACCCGAATGGCATATTCAGAACCCGCACACAACACGTCACGCACGACATAATTTCTAAAGCCTGATTATCTCCCGTATATTTATCAATTTTTTTGGAATAGTTTTGGTAAAGTTCGTGTGTTAGTTAGAATAATGTGACTCAATATTTTTAACTATTCAAGACTACCTTTGATTTTTTGAACTTACAACAAACCTACACAATGAAGATCAGTGGGTACCATACGCATTTTTCGGTGATTCCGATATCTTGATCTAAGCTCGGATGTCTAATAAAAGTCCAGGAATTTCGGGTTTCTTCAAAACATGGAAAAAAGTGCTGGTTTATGTCGTGTCTTGTAAGCTCTTCCAGCACGAGCACGTCTTGTTAAGCCGTGCATGTCTGTGACACGAAGAAAAACACGACAGTGTAGTGAAAGTGATGAGATATGACCATTTGTCCAAGCGACATGAAGAAGAAGAGAAATACAGTGTACACTCAAAACAAAAGTATCGTTATTAGCTCACACGAAATGGAAAAAATTTTGTTTCCACATATATCAATTTAACTGATGTACATAGGAAGCGTTACGACATTATTCCATTAGTGTTCAGTGCAGAAAGTGCTCAGTTCTTGATACCCGGACTAAGCAAAGTTAACCATAAACTTTTCTATAGTTTGTTGATTTCAGAAAGACTTAAGCGAATGTGGAGAGTTTATAACAATCAGATGTTTGAGAGCACAAATCGAGCAAATTGTTTTGTAAATGTTGTTCTCAGATTAAGTATAAAATGTTCTTGGGCACATCTTGAGAGAAAATCTTTGGAAGAAACTGGAAAAAGAGGGCCGCTTCTGTTAGATTTTGCTTGTTCGTTGACCCTTTCAAATCGAATTTAATGTATTTTATTACGCAAGAAACTCAGAATTGTCAAAATAGTCGGGGGTGTCGAGAAATCTCTAGAGATTTTCGTATAAACGATTGAATTTTGAACTAAACTAGGAAAACTTTAGATGTAAAGTGACAGGTTCGCTGCAGGCTACTAGATTATAGAGAAAGGAAACAGTACGCATCAAACCTACTTGGCCTTGAACAGTCGGTTTCAAATCTCTCAACTTTTGTCAACCAATCTAGTAGCCCAGCATTTTGGAGTCATTTCGCATATAAAGTCAATCAGTTAAAGCTTGAAATGAAAGCGGTTATCCAAAAATCTCTAGAGATTTCTGGCACACTCCCGATTAAATTACTTGGAATATTTGGTATGTATGAATATGTCACAAGGGAATAAGAACATGTTGTCGTCATTTGGAAGATCACCTTAAGGTGTTAACGTTAGTTAGTTAGTTATTCCACTTATTTTGATAAAGTTTTTTTTTTTAACTTCAATTACAGGTTTTATCTACTGCACTCATCCTTGGCATACACTTGCCGTTTTTTAGAACCCCCACCATATTTGTTATTTTCTTAAGGAAGTGCTTAGTTTGCAGTTTATTTTGTCCCCTCTACAGTATCATATAAGGGCACATTGAAATGAAACTTTTGAGAAAACCACATGTCAAATGTTTCCCGCACAACAATTAGTTTCCTGTCCAGCTGACACATCATCAGTATCATAATTATCAAAGCCCGAGACCAACATGAGCAGCAGTTCTTGTCCCTCTGATGATTATACAAGTAGATACAAATGTACATCCATGCAAACATTTGTACTTAAGTATGTTTGTGGACCACTTTTGTCGAGTCATTTCATATGAGGGAGGGGAGGGGAGCTGCTACTTACTGCAAACGATCCTCGGCTGGGCCACCTTTGAGCACATCACTGACTGCAATCGAGGGATCTCCATTGGCAAAGTGAGGATTATCTCTTCCACCGGAAACGGCAATGCCAAATCCATAGCCAGGCACACGAGTCACTGAAACGGTGTGATATTCCCATGTGGTGCGATCGCCCTGTAAAAAACACACAAAAATAAACGCAATAAATAAGAGGGAGTTGACACACAAAGTAGAGAAATGTTAAATTTATTTCTTTTTTCCAATTTATTTCAATATATTTTAATTGAAATATGTTAAGGAAGGGCGCCAATAAAAAAATACATGTTTACGGGGCGGAAGTGCCCTATGTGACTTCCGTTTTTACAATTGATTTACATGCACTTGACTCACAATGGGTTCCCCCTGCAGTTAACCATTTTAATTTTATGGCCGACAGATTTTTTATAGCTTCAGTGGCAGAAATGCACAAAATAGTTAAAGTTCATTGAAGCGGCGTGACTTACTGGCAAAGATAGTGGTAGGCTTAGGCACCACCTGACAGGTGCAGGTATAATAGAATTATAGGTGAATTCTGTTAGAATCGGAGAACTGTGGTGTGTTACCTATACATTTGTTAAAGTTTCGCTTTATCCTAAGTCACACCACAATAGTTCTCAACTTCAGATGGGGGCTCAAGTTAGAATTAGAATTTTAAATAAATAACCAGATTGCATTGGTAGATTCAAAAAGCTTTCGTTCGTTGAAAAAAAGTGTAGATGGTTAAGCAACTTTACTGCACCCCTTTTCTACAAACTTCAAGAGAGTTTCAAAAAGCATTCGCAAAATGGGTTTAAGGGACAGGCGATTCTCTCTATCTTTTTGAAATAGCCAAAAATTGCTCAATTTCGGAACATACCTTCCCCGGGAGAAAATGGTACCCTAACCACGACTATTCTCGAACACTCGTTTTTAACACGCTCTTCTGATCTGTTTCAACTAATTTTCGGGTTTTTGGCGATATATTACATTTTGCGCATAAGCATGAGTCATTTTCGTAGCGTAATTCCAAATGATAGTAATTTCTTCTAAATCATAAATAGGACTCGAAAAAGACTCATCAAGGTGATTTTTGTGAAAATGATCTTTTAAATGTTAATTGGGTTCCTACGAGCAAGAGCTTTTTAAAATAACTTCAACTCTTCAAGAAGAGACGCAGTTAAGATCAGAAAATAAACGCTTTTATAAATATTTTTATCAGAGCGAGGACTCGAAAAGATTCTAATGCGATCAACAAATTCATAAATTGTTTGTTGCGATGTGAAAAACAGAATAATGTGCTAGTGTTGGTGAGCACTAAAGACAGCAGTCGGTTTTCTTGCTTTTCTGAGCTTCTCTCTTAAAATGTAACCATTTCGGCTAGCGTCTGTGTGAAAAGTACGAGTGACTTCGGCTCTCCGATGCTATGGCATGATACAACAACTAAGTACTGAGCTTTTGCCAAGAGCGCAAGAAAAATTGGGAGAGTGAGCGCTAGAGCGAACAGCTCACAATGAAGCAAATTATGTATGCGTGTGTGTTTTTGAACAAAAAAACGACAACCGCGAAAAACCTCATGCTTATTTACTTACTTACTTTGCTGAGAGCGCACACTGCGAGCTCCCTACCTTTATTGTTGTATTATGAGTATGCTTTGGTTGTAACATAGTAAAATGTTCCTGTGCATATATTCTTGTTAGGACGAAAACTCAATCAAACGTTTGCTCCTCTTACAAACGAAATTAATTAAATTAATTTAAAAAAAGTTTAGAGATCGAAAAGCTAGGAGCAATATGGTGTAGCATTTTCTATTAGTCAAGAACTATCAAAGTCAATTAACCATACCGAAAGAGTGTTTGCGAATGTTTAACAACAATTGATTTTAATTTGCTTTCAATTTGAGTGGGTCATGCTTCCGACTCCACAATCCTATTTTAATAGACACTTGCAATGCATGATAATATTTACATGAATAATTTCTAACTAATGATTCGATTTAATGTGCTATAATTTCTAGTTTAGTGCACTTAAAGTTTGATTTAATAGCAATTGAATTTTACCACCTGCCATTTCAAAATCGATTAGTAAGACTTTACCATTGATTTGCTGCACAGTTTTTCTCATTTACGCTCACCATGGGATGCCGGCAACCCTCTCAATCCATCAACAAATGAACTCAATTCAGATTTCCATCAGTCAAATAAATCCAATAATACAAAAACAAATCAATTAAACGAAAAATAAAGTAAATCCTGTTTTGCATGCATTCGCAATGCAATGATTCATGTCATTCGAAAAGCCAAACTCCCGCCTCAGGTGGGCGCCCCGAAAATAGTCGCGACGCATCCAATTTCGAAACCATTTGCGACCAGACACAACAGGGGAAAAAAAGTGATTTGGAAAATTAAAATTTCACGTGGGTTGCTCACGGAGTGCGCCTCGAATAAAAATAAAACAACATAAGAAAACTACAAAATAAAATTAGCTAAACAAAAAATTTGGTCGCGTGGGCCTCAAAACTTATAAATATTTAGTTTGTATACCTGCGAGTTGCAGGTGTAGAAATTAGATGCAATTCCCCTTTCCAAATGTTATGCTTGGCTTGGATTTGTACAAACATGGCTGGAGATTTATGAAACTCTATGAACAGTGGACGAGTTATGTTATATGTATATTATTATTTTTTTGGGTTTAAGTGTAGGGGGAGCGGGTGATGACGGTAAAATTATAATAAAGTTAATTGCAAGTGAAATTAGTTGAGGAGTTTAATGGAGTATTTGAGTTCATTTTCTTTTATAGTTTTCTTGAAGTTTATTAAATTTTTACAGAAATCCAAGGGGGGTTCCATTTGAGGGGTAGCAAGTTCCGCTAGGCTTCAACTAATTAGGAGGCTTGCTCCCGGTTTTGAAATTGTTTAAATTAGTATAAATCTCTATGGCCAAGTTATATTTCTAAATTATTCATTTCATCCTCTTCTTGCTTGGCCCTGTTTTATTAGCTTTCAGATTCTTGTAATACAAAGGTTGTTCGAACCTTGGATTAAAGGTTCTAAGATCGCTTAAACAAGTTTGCCCTAATTCAGGCCTATTAAGTTTTAAAAAGCTTGAAATAATTGTATCCAGATCGGCTTCAATTTTTGTGAGGCGACTTCTACATTTGCCTTATTACTTTGATCTCTCATTATTCCTTACCCACGTATCCCAAAAGTGCGTAGTCGTTGAAACTGAAAGCTATCTCCGTCCTAAGGCGATTCACCCCACAATTAAGAAAAATATTTTCTCATTTTTAAAGTTTCAGAAAAACATTTTCCTATTTTCGAAGTTTCAGAAAAATTTTTCATAAATGAGAAGAAGTTTTCTTAATTTTAGGGTGAATCAACTTAGGACGGATTTCATTGGAGAATTTCTAGTTTTCAGGGCGAATTTTTTTTATCAGTGTACCCACTATTGTGTACTCGATTGAATTGATATTTTAATTTTGTGTTATTTCCCTTTTCGATTTGACAAAATCTTGAGAATATTTTCAAAATTGAATAAGAAAATCTTAAACCTTCTTTAAGGCTTTGAATACAGAAGTGTAAGTGTCAGAAATGTGAAACAATACGATACGATCCTTCGATTCGGGATGAGAGCAGGCTTGCTTCAGGATTTTAAAGATCCTTTTACCGAACCATGAGCGAAACCCTTTAAACTTATGATTTCCCAAACCGAACCTTATCTTTTTGAAAGCAGGTTCGGTTTTGAAATAAACCAATACTATTATAAGAACAGATATAACATTCTGTTATGCATTGATTAGGCAATTTCAAAGCTTAATTCGGAATATAGTCGAATATAATCAAGAATTATATTAGGAAGCATCTGAAGCATATCACTAATGAACTTAATCCAACGACTATAGATTAAAGTTTTGAATAGCTCGGTATACTAGAAGCAGAGATGCAGACTGCTCGAGAATTAAGACTGGTTCGGTTAAGTGAATTGTGGTGGTTAAAATTCACCGTTTCGGGCTGTAACTAGGTTTATAGATCAATCCAAACCAAGTGTTCGGTTCGGTTCAGCACGTATAAGTCTTTACCATTGCTAAATATGTGAATTCCCTGTTTTTGAGCTGAATCTTTCATGACAGATTTATTTTAGAAAGAGACTACAAAAGTTGGCAGCCTTAGTAAGAAAACTCTATCAGGCCAGTTCCGGCTTAAAACATTTTATTTTAGGTCCATCGTATTAAAAGGGAGTTAAAAATGTAACATTTGAAACAGATTTCCTTGAAATCCGAATAGTTAATTTTCAAAGCACGATTGCCAAAATGAATCACTGTAAATTTAAAAAGAAGCTATTTTATTAAACTGGTTAGTAAAACGAACTGAACTGTAAGTCCAGCCCTAAAGCCGAAAAAGGAGGTTACCTTTTCTTTTGTAAGGAGCTAGGATGTTATGAACCAAGTTTCGAACAAAAATGTAGGGTACGACAAGCTTAGTAAGCGGTTCACGAACCAAAAATTAGACTTCACGAAGTCAAGTTCCGAACTAAAATGTAAGTTTCGACAAGCTTGGAAAGCGGTTCACGAACTGAACCTTAAGCTTCATGAACCCCCGACCAAACACCTTGCAAATTTTAAAGGGGTATTAGGCAGCTTGGCGTTTCGAAAATCATGGGAGTGTTAGCTCTTAAATTTATAGAAATTATTGGAATTGTGTTGTAAACTTGCAAGGATAATAAAAACTTTGTTAATTTTCTAGTACCAATTGTCTTTAAACTTAAAAACGATGTTGAAAACTCGTCTATGAAATTTGTAATAATTTGTTCTTTTTTTTTATTCTAGGAAAAGAGCTCGCACCTTGAACCTAACCTAAGTCAACAAGACAGTCTCAAATGTTCATAATTTAATTAATTTAATAACCTTAAGCTAGACACTCTTAATTTATCACCCATTTACTACACTTTAAAAACTTAAGTAAAAACTCCAATTTTGTTTTTGTTTTGCTTACCAACATGTTGTTTGGCACATAATCCGGAAATTTCATGGTATTTTTCTTTGGTTGTTTCGTTTTCGTTGGGTGTTTTTTTTTGTTTTGTGAGAAAATGTAAAAAGTGTCTCATACAATTAACTTTGAGTTCATCAAAGTAATTAATTTATACATTTAATTTAACTGCATGACATATTTATTTAAATGTTGATTGAAGAAAATAAACAATCAAGCTGATGTCACTTTCAATTGTTGATTTCTCTTCGAGCACTTGAATAGGTAGATAAATAAAAATTAATTGCACTCTGTTGCTGAGTTAATGATGTATGAATAAACACATTTTGTATCATTTGAAATTTTATTTTATTTATTAGAACCGGCGTGCTTAATTTGCATATATGCAAATGGCATTAAAAAGTCAACAAAATATTTGAGCGAAGCGTCGACAAGCAGCTCCCTTTGGGTATATTTTGAATTGAATCTCGATGCCTTCAGTGCAAAAAATTCACTGCAAATTACATCATTGGATAGGGTTTAATGCAGCCCAAAAAGCCAATGACCAGCTGCGAAATTTAGAGCGCGTCACACGAAAACAAAACAGATTCAATTGTATCTGTTGGATGCACCGCCGCGCCGAAAGTGAAATGTTTGCGCTTCGCTGAGCATTTGCATTTATAGAGCTCCCTCTTAGTTACTTTGTTTTATTTTATTGTCAACCCGCACTTGCTTCGTGTCCGCTTTGAACAGCTGGCAAAGTTATTTCACATTCGCCTGTATCCCAAAGATACTCGTACGTTGCGCCGTCGCAACCGCTGACGTTGACGGCTTGAAACACGCTTCGAAACTGTTTTTACCTACACACGCGATTGTGGATGGCAGTCACAAGATCCAAACCCAACAGAATGCTGAAATCAAAGCGGACAGCGAGATGAAGGCAAAGCGCAAAACAAACACGAGAATAAAAGAAGGCAAAGTGCAGTAGCTGGGAGTCGGCGAGACGAAACTTCGTCTGTTTGCCTAAGGTATCTGTGTGCGGCGAGTGCGATGGTGTGAGTGAGTGGATGGTGAGCCGCAACCTCAATATGTGTACATACGTTCCACAGAGGCCGGAAAGGCGGCTGCGAACACCAAAATGTAAACAAAACGTGAAAAGTAAATAGGCAGTTTTTGATAAAAATGTAAGCAAGGAATGGGAGATTTTTCGATTTAGATTTTTATGATGTGCGGGGTCGGACTATGGCAGCTATTTATGGAGTCGGAATGGCATTTGAGAGTTGAAACTGTGCTAAAGGCAAGGAAGCTGGAGGATCAAAGCAAAGCCAATTTCATCATAAATCGCAATCTGTTTGAGAAAAATGTGTTTGAAGATCTCTCAAAATGGAGTCTAAAATTACTCATGATTGATTTTGGAGTACTCAGCAATTTTACAATAAGGGTACTCACTAGCTATAATGAACTTATTACTTTGATTACAAAATTTTCAAAGATATTGCTGGGTATTACTTAAGCTATATTGTATTATGAATTCTTTTTTCTAATAAGTGAATTAGAGCTAGTGAGTGCCCCAAATATTTTTGAAAGAACATGATACAGGCAAAATTCCATGAGTCCCAAAAATGAGTCACAGCTATAACCCCCTATAAATTGACACACATAATGCTCATATATGTAACGATATGTAATTCATCTATGTATTTGCTGTCATAATCTTTGCTAAAAGATATTTTGGTACTTCATTCCACCGAATAGGGTAAGAATTCATACATATATACAGTATCATACCCTTCTATGATAATCTAAATGATTCACAAATCTTGACTAAACATCTTTATCGTTTGAAAGCGCTCTCAGCTCTCATCTGCTCAATTAGTTTCGTTATGCTTTGCATTGATTAGATTAAAAAAGATTCATTAGGTTAAAGATTATATGAACTCATCATTGCACTTATCTTCGGTTTGAAATACAGTGGAACTTGTCTAAAACGCACCACTGTTACCAAAGTACTGTGTAAATACTTAAGTCCAGATTGGTTATACTCTAAAATAAAGGTGCAGAGAGTTGTGCAAAATTATTTGAGAAGAAAGCATCTCCGACCCTATAAACCATGTATTTTCTCTGTTAGCATTAACAGTCCGATTACATATTTGTAGGCAGATCAAGCTAGTTTTCAATTTATATTACGAATAGTGCCTTCCCCGTAATTTAAAAAAAAATGTCATACTCTAACAGTATTGTGGATAGATGTCTCTTACTTTTTGGACCAATTTAGGATGAATGATAGTCAAGTTATAAGCAAAAGAAAGTTCGCAGCGACAGTTCTGCATACTGCTGTTAATAGAGTATAAATATTGATATGTGATTTCGAACCAAAATTGTCTACTTGAAAGTTTGAAGACATAATTTGTATGTACACAGATAATAATACAACAACTAAGGTACGGGAAAAAACATTTTTTTAAGCACTGATCTTTTGCGCCGTACCTGTTGTTGTTGTTGTATTATGACAGAATCAATAGTCAAGCTCAAAAATATTGATGTAATCTCGGATGGAAATTTCAAATAAGAGTCGAACTAGATAGAGCTTAATACAAAAGGCTTAAAACAAAACTGAAAAGCGTGTATTTGAATCTTGGATCTGTACTTGAAAGTCAAATGGTCCTGACTTGATGATGTCAAAGCGAAAGAGAGAAACAAACGAGAGTAAGAAAATCTGTCTCACCAATTCAAACAAGGTAAATGGGTAAGCTCTTTCAACTTAGCGTTTGGTTTTTGTCTGTTGATTTTTGCACTTTTGATGCCTTGGAATTCCTAAACATTCATAGCAATGCTGGCATTAGGAGAAAGGCTAAGGTCTATTAAACAAAGGATCAGGGGTATGCAATCAACTAATGACCTCGAGTCAGCAAGAACTGGGTAGTTTGAGAATCAAAAAGGTAGTTTAAAAAGAAAGATGAGCTTTGGTGGAAAGCTTTTTATACTCTGTACTGTAGGTACATAGAGTACAATAAGTTTGTGCAAAAGTATGTAACATCAAGAAGGAAGCATCTCCGACCCTATAAAGTATATATATTCTTGATCAGCATCAACAGCCAAGTCATGTCCGTCTGTCCGTCCGTCCGTCCGTCCGTCTGTCCGTCTGTCTGTCCGTATGAACGCACAGATCTCAGAGATGGTACGAGATAGAGGTTTGACATGTATGGGACATATGCTTCTTATGTCTGAAGGCAGATCAAGTTTATTTTTAATTTTCGCCACGCCTCCTCCCGCCCCCGCAATTTAGAAAAATCATTTCTCCCACAGTTTTGAAGATAGATGGCTTGTTCCTTCTGGACATATTTAGTTAGCAGGATAACTTATCGATCCGCCAAAGGAATGGAGAAGATCGGATGAACGGGTTTCGAGTTATGATCAAAAGACTGTTCGCTGCTACTGCAGCATCAAAATGTATGCTGAGAGTATAATTTTCTTGGTACAGAGTATGTTATAGTCGGGCTTGACCGACTTTCTTTCTTGTTTTATTTTTAAATAAAGGACCTATTAGTAAAATTTCAATATTTTTATTAACTAGTAGAAAAAGTTGGAATTTTTGATCTTATGATTTTTAAATAAATATAGCTTCAACATCTTTTTTAAAATTCCTTGTATTAGAAACAGTTTTTTCCAAATTCAGATACTCTCCTCTTAAACTTCCATAAAGTCTTTTTTTCACTGATTTTGATTCTACATTCCAAGCACTTCAAAGCAAAGAAAAGTTGAAAAGTTCACAACTTGATGGCAACTTCAATTCAATTAACTCCCTCCATCTCTCCTCTGCAATATGAACCCGGATCATGCCATCAACAATAACACTTGCAACATCTTGAGATATTAATTCAATCAAGAACGCTTATTAAATGCTTTACAAAGTGACAAAGATCTCCATTACCAGTTGGACTCCCCATTCACGCTCGTATGACACAAGAATTCTGTGAATTAAATTTTATACAACTACAAAGTAGAGGAAAAAGACGAAAATAAAAAAAAACTGCAAACTATGCAGAAAACTTTCATGAATTAAAGACAAAACGTTTATAAAGAGTGTCAGGGCAAGAGAAGTATGTATGCATATATATTCATATATGTAGTTGGCTGTCAGCAAGTGAGGCTGCAACTGGCATCCGTGCATATTTATGCAGAATTAAAAGCAAATCAACGAGCAGCATTTGCCACTCCCCAAATGGAGACTACGCCAAGCCAACAGCCATAGAACAGAAATAAGAAAAATGTAAGCGATTGTGACGCCATTTCCAATGCCAAAACAATGTGGCGTCTGGAATTTCTATAGAGTGAACTCTAGTTGTTTTCATGCCAAAATACACACAAAAAAGGGACAGCCAGACAATCCAAAAACAAAAGACAAATATTCTTCAATTGACAGAGAACAAAAAAAGGAGAAAACTCTGGCGAAGTTATTTACCAAATGTTTCGATTCATAGATAGTTCTGCTCTAAATGATCGCTTTTAATTTGTTTAACACCTACCAAACTGATTTAACCTTTTCTCCTCGTGAGATGCAATTTATCAACATTTTAATGGGTTTTTAATCTATTTCGTTTTCGTTCAGGTTTTTCCCAGGTTATTCAGTATCTCAGGTAAAAAGGGTCTCTCGGATTTCAGGTAACTCAAAGAACATGTCTGGGCATGAACTTGTGGATTCCAATTTCACCACATGTAACACATTCCACACAATAATTTTTAGTGGTTGGAAATTTGGTAAACAATTGATTCGGGGTGCAATCAGCCATGACGACTTGAATTTTAGTATTCGTAAGGGAGGGAGGGGTATAGGGATGCACAATAATTTTGGCAAGATAGTGAGTGTGAATGGCCAAAAACAATACGAGTATCGCAAACAGCTAGATTTTATTCATTGCCAAGTCACGAAACAAAGTAAATAACTTGGCAAAAAAAAGGATGAGGATGTGCTTGGGTATGGCTGTTGCTACTGTTGTTGTCAATGATGATACATTTATGGGTCTGTTTAGTTTTGTATTCAGCACGTACTTGCACATGGGGGTGGCTCAAGATTAAGAAAGGGTATCACACTGCAACAGTTTACCAAAATTAATCGTTTTAAATACAGAAAAAGAACTGAATATTAGAGTTTTTTAAAACATGGGAGAATCCATATGCTTGGAACCTAAAGAACTTTTAAAGACGAATGATTCCACCGTTGCAGTTTTTTAAATGGTTAAAGCATTTGCAGTAAGTACCCTCAGAAAACAAAACAGTTCATACAGGATTACATCAATCCGAAACTGGATTAAAAACAGGATAATTCCGGATTTCATGTTCCATGATCATGTTACAGATTAATTTGCGCTTTCAGAAAGATTCCTCTGCCTTTCCTTTTTTTCTCCATACTCCATAAGACAATTCAAGAGAGATACATACCAGAAGTTTTGATTTATTTGAAATGTCCGAAACACAGAGATATATCAAACTTTTTGTACCTCACAACCTTTTAGCCTTACACGGGAATGGAATGGCATCTCATCGCATTCTCGGCATTACTTCAAAAATAACAAGAAAGAAAGTCGGTCAAGCCCGACTAAAACATACTCTGTGCCAACAAAATTAGACGGTCAGCATTAATATTGATGCTGCAGTAGCAGCTGAAAGGAGCGCTGCTACTGCGCTGCAGCAGCGAACAGTTTTGTGATTATTACTCGACAACCGTTCATTTGATCTTCCCCATTTCGTTGGCGGATCGATAAACAATATTGATTACTAAATATGTCTAAAAGGTACGAACCATCTATCTTTAAAACTGTGGGAGATATGACGTTTTTTCTCAATTGCGGGGGCGTGGCAAAAATTCAAAATATACTTGATCTGCCTGCAAATATTTGAAGTTTTTGTCCCATACACGTTAAAACTCTATCTCTTACTATCTCTGTGATCTGTGCGTTCTTCTTATATTGACTCGGCTGTTGAAGCTGATCAAGAATATATATACTTCATGGGGTCGGAGATGTTTCCTTCTGGCTGTTACATACACAGAGGGAAAAAACCAAGAACATTGGACTCAAAGTGAGAACATTCGGTGTCAAAAACTAATCATGACCGGATTTTCTCACTTCAAGAACAATTTCTCACTTCGAGAACTTATTTTTGAGAACGCAAAATCTTGATGTGAGTTGAAATGTTCAGTTTTTGAGAACATTTTAAACTCAAAAAAAAATTTGAGGTCCAGGGTCCAAGATCCAGTCCACGACCAGAGGTCCAAGATCCAGAGGTCCAGGGGTCCAGATCCAATTCCAGGTCTAATTCCAAGCCCAATTTCTGTAATTCCAGGTCTAGGTCCGATTCCAGCTCCAAGTCCGCAGAGACATCGCCTTGAACAACACCCCACCTGCCTTAGTTAATTAAATTAAGAAAGAAAAATTGTTCGGACTTACTGGGAGTAGAGCCCAAGACGCCCGACGCAACGACGCGACGGCGGACGTTTAGCTCGTTAGGCTATTGCCCACTTCTGCAGCCGCACGTCTGAATGGCTACTTATTCTTTTCGGTGCTGAGCTGAATTGTACTCATTTCAAGAACATTCGGAACATTTGTTCTCACAAATTTGAGAGAACATTCTGTGCTTCTTTTGAGATGAAAAAATCTAATTTTCTGAACACGGTTTTTCCCTCTGTGTACTTTTGCACAAAAGATATCCTCTTTTTTTCAGGCTGTGGCAGCAAACGAAGGAACCTTTTTAAAGGGGATTTTTTCAAAAAATCCCTAGACTATTAGCCAGATTTAACAATTCTTAAACGAAATCCGTTTGGTTTTTTAGTTTTGGATGATTAGGTCCAAGATACCAATTGTTAAATATATATAAAAGTTATCTTACAATGTTTACAAATTTTTGATTTAATAATTTTAAGGGTCTTTTTAAAAAAACTTCTTGAAAATTAGCTTTATTACAGCCAATTAACTGTATATAATTGCTAAGAGCTTTCTTTAGCGAAAAATGTTTAAAAAAGGAAATCTTTTCAATCACCAATATTTTTAAAGATCCTGGGTACGGCAGTTGTACGACATGGTGCTCGTATCAAATTTATATTCCATGCACTTCAATGCGGTTATCCCTATACTTTCAGACAGATCAAGTATGTTTTCAAGATTTTTCACGCCCACCAATGAAAAAGCTACATCTTATTTAAATCCAGCTTTTATTTCTTATCAGTTAAGAAGTATATTTACAAGCGAAAAAATAATGTGAAAAAGTTGAAGTTAGTTTGGAAGTTACTCGCAGGATTAAATAGGGTATAATAAAGTCGTTAAAATGTAACATGCAACGGGGGCAAGTTGAGTTAGGTAAAGAAACAGAGAAGAGACCAAGCACATTTGAGAGAAGACAGCGTTGAGCTCGCTCTCTGTTTTGTTTATTCATGGGAGAAGGGTGTGTGGGGAAGCTATCGAGCAAAGAGCGCAATCGATTTTAGCACTCTTGTTGCTTTGGAATTCCCAACCAGCTATGGCATTGCTGAAATGCAGAGACGGCTGTTTGACTGACAGTTGATAGGCAAAGACTGATGCCGCTTTGAGGTGTTGTGTATTCCTCGAGCCGGCTTTAACTTGCTACATGGTATAACAATTAATTTTCTATGAAATAAATTTAAACAAATTGCAAAAAACAAGTAATTTTAAATTGTTGTATGATTGGTGTCTGCGAAGCTCTTGATTTAAGAGTAAGCGAACTTACTCTGGAATCTGATGAGCTCTTGGTACTAGAAAGAATATTCTCGGTTTTTGACAATGCTGTATGTTCTTGATTCAAGAATGAGCAATCTTGAATTCGAGTAAGTTTAGGCATTTGATTCAAGAACTATTCTGCATGATTTAAGAATGATTCGTACTTTGGAACAAGAAAATCGGGATCAAAAATTCATTCTTGGATCAAGAATTTCTCTCTTGGATCAAGAATTTTCATTCTTATCAAACGTCTGACATCAAACATTTTTGATCCAGGTATGAAATTCTCCACTTTTTCTCTGAGTGTAGTAGCATAATCAACCAAATTTGAAATATTCCGTTGCATACTTTTCGTTGCAGCATGCGTGTATGAATAATTTTAGCTGCTCTGCTTTTTAAAGAGGGCTATTAAGCACTTTTTGCCCTGAGTAACGCGTATTTTTCTTAGGGAATTTCTTATAGCATTTCTTCTCTCTCTTGAATCACCCTAATGACCCTACAATTATGAGGTTTCGTTGCTATTTTCATATGCAAGTCAGGAGCTTCAACATGTGCTTGCTTGGTGTGCAGGCGATAAACGACATCAACAATGTCACCAGAGTACACAGATGGCTGTGGAGGACCAGCGACAACAACAACAGGTTTGCACATTTGGCGAAGGATGAGCTTTCACACACGTAGATGACATATCACTTTGTCTGCGGCGATTAACAAGGCGGAAAGCCACCCAGCTGACTCCCGAACAGGGCAGCTTTTCAATAACAGCATTTGCATATTGTCGATGGCCACTCATCATAGAGGAGTGAAGGCGTGGCAAATGTGGCCATTGATGTGTCTGAGTGGCTTTTTCGGGTGGCCCTTGGGGGAAAGTGTATTTAACGAGTTTTTATGCCGTCGCGACATGTTAATGTTGCAGTTAGCTTAAAGGGTATCCGGCAAATATATGTACCTATATATACATATTTATTTATAAACCCAGCTTTAAACTCCAAAGAATTTCTGTGCCCGTTTGTCGAGTGTTTTGCTTTTGTCTTATGCGTGCGTGCGTGGTACGTGCTTGAACTACAAAACTCTAGATTTTATAAATTAGGCAAATAGAGGAAGAGGCATTCCAAAAAGAAGAACTGTAAAGTACTACGGCATGCGTCGTGAATGTGGGTTGAAGTGCTCGCTGCTGTTAGATAGGCTCACATTTCCAATGCAAGACATCAGAGGGAAAATTGAGAAATTCATGTGCTTGAGTTATGGTGCGCATGCGTGGCCCTTTAAGGCAACTGGAAATGCCCTTCAATTAAGTGTGTGTGTGTATCTTTTGAATCTATTTTCGAAAAGATTACCCTCAAGGGAGAGTAGGTAGGGAATTGTTGGATAGGGTCATTGTGGTAGGATTAGCAGAAGGTTTGAAATTGAATCAATTGAACAATGCAACAAATTGCCCCCAAGAGAAATGTAATACCTTTTAGTTAACAATTTTTTGAGAAAATCGCAGATACAATAAAAAATTCTTAAGAGTTTAAAAGTAAACAAAAATGTACGAAAGACAGATTTATGGTTTAATGGCTAAATCTTTCACAAAGTCGGACCACGGAGTCAACAGTCACTTGAATCAATCAATCAAGTCAATAGAACGATTGAGTGATCACTGGTTACTCACTGAATAATGAGTCACTGAATAAATGCAAAAACTGGTTCACATGTTCATTTTAGGGAGTTGCTCGCTTTTGTTCACTTTGTCATTAGCAACCCAACATTATTCCAATGGAACCTTATTTCAAAAACTAGTCCGTGTTTATTTTTGATATTTTGGAGCTTTGTACGAATTTTTTACGGAAAGCTTAGAGTTTTGTGAATCACAAATATTATGAACGTAAATGAAGAATATTTTGTACTTAATGGAAGAATATAAATTATTATTTTGGGATTATACCAGGTACGGTGCAAGACTATTCCAAACTTAAAGTAAGATTCAATATACTTGATACAACCACACAAAAAAAAACAAAAGAGCTTAAGTTAACTTCCGCTACTCAGGAGAAGAAGTTTTGAATAGCCATCCCCAATGATAATTAACAGAGCATTAACATAAATGTTGACATATTAGCATTAAGTTAGCAGAAATGCAGTGCCGCTCCGAACACATATTAAGATAAAGTTTATTTTCCCATTTTTTGAACGCCACATCTCCCACAGTTTTAAAGATAGAACGGTCATACCCTCTGGATATGTTTAGTAATCACGATTATTAATCGATTTGCCGAAAAATTGGTAAAGATCGTATAAAGAATAGTTAAGTTACCAGCAAAAGAATGTTCGCTGCAGCCTTAGCATCAAAATGAGTAATGAGCATACACTTTTATTGGTATAGAGTATATTATAGTCGGGCTTGAACAACTTTCCTACTTGTTAAAATATACTTTAAGTATTTCAATCAAATCTCGGTTTCAATTCGAAAATATCCTTAAAGAATAAGTTTTATGATCCTTTAGCCATGTCACGTAAGGATAAAACAGTCTCCAGCTTCCTTTTACTTGTCACACCAAGTTATACATGAACATGAACACACAATTCCCCACATTAATAGCCCAGAGCAAACATCTACTCCATTTTTTTTTTTTGGTACAAGAATATGTAAACAGGAAACGGGATACGTTTGCTGGGACTCGTATGCAAAAAGTAAACATTTTGAAATGAGTGTGTAATTTTCTAAGGCAAACAGCAGCAAAGACAACGAAAGGGACCCCAAGGAAACATGTGAAGTGCAAAGGATGTGTCAGAGTCCTAATCATTTCTGTTTCATTCTCATCGCAGGGCATGTGCATTATGAGAAAGTGGAGCAGAATTAAATGCAGAAAAGGGAATTTAAAATGCGAGTAGTAAATGATAAAGTGAACTTTATCTGGGTTATTTTATGGCCATTTAATTTAAATAGTATTTATTGCCGTTGATAGCATTTTTGCATACGATCAAGCAACTAAATGTGAGCACAAAACAATCAGCTCTTAAGTGCATTTTGTTGAATAACAACGCACAACCCACGCTCCACTAACTTTCAAATACATCTCTGAGGCTCTCGATCAATAATCATAAAAAATCCATAATATTTTGATGTTTGCACCTAACTGGTCGTAATGTATGCAAACTATGTGCCAGCTCGATTAAAAACCCACACAACCAACATTTGAAGTGTAATTTGCATTGCTAGGAATACTGTTTTGTTCACATATTTTAGCTAAATTGCTATACCTAACCAATTGACGAGTTGCACTTGCGGAAAGTTGTGCAATTTTATGCATCAGATTTAAGTATTGTTGATATGTGTGGATGACTGCGCTCTCTGGCCGCCACACCTTGGTACCCTAAGAGAATCGCTTCAATGATTCTTTTCGAGGACAAAACTATGCAATTAAGTGCATGTTCTATAATAGCTGGACGACAGGCATTCGACTGGAAAATGAAACAAAAAATGAGAGATGAATATAAAAAGCACTTTTGGGAAAGAGGGCGGAGTATAGTGGCGCGAGCGTGACACGCTGAAAATTTCAGCCACCGAACTCATAAAAGAAATGTGCTTCGTGAAAGTACTCAATAAATTTTCGCGTACAAAATGTTTGCTTACGATTTTATAGCAAATCATGGGTAAAAAACGATTTTCAACCTCAATTGAATTATTGACAATACACAGAGGGAAAAAACCGAGAGCATTGGACTCAATATGAGCACATTCGTTGTCAAAATCTAATAATAAACGGATTTTCTCACTTCAAGAACAATTTCTAACTTCAAAAACATTTTTTTGAGTACCCAAAATCATTATATGATCCGTCTTTTGAGAATATTTTAATTTAAAAAAAATTTGCAGTAAACATCCAATACAACATATAGAGGAAGAGGTCCATTTCCAGGGTCCAGTATCTGAGATATCTGGTCAAATTTCTGGTTCAATTACAACGATGGCGAACGTGTTAGCTCGATAGGCAATTGCCTACTTCTGAGGCCGGACGTCTGAATGGCTACTTTTCGGTGATTTCGGTTGTGAAAAAATTTGAGAATATAGTACGTTCTGTTCTTATTTTGAGATGAAATAATTTAGTTTTGAGAAACGATCGTAAATGGAATTGCTTTGCGAACGAACGTTTTAATGCAAGATTTTAATTCATTTTCGTATCCGTTTTCGTAAGTGTTATCCGTTTAAATTTCACCGAGACTACAAATTTAAGAGTCCTTATATGCTTTTAAACTAGTTATAGACAATCTTACAATAACTTCTATTAATTTTTAAAAAATATCATATGATTTGGATTCACATTGGCTCTGTAAAATCGTTCTAAGGGTTTAAAGAGTTAAAAAAGAGTGAAAACAAAATGTCACGAGCGACATCATGGAAATACCCATATACTTTTATTACAAAGTCTTAGTCAGCTGAGAACTTTCTTCGATATTATTCCAGACGCATTTAGCAGGTAAAGTATGTTACAGCCAGAAGGAAACATCTCCAACATTTTTATATATATATATATTATTCTTCATAAGCATCAACAGCAGAGCATACCCATGTCAGTCTTTCCGTCCTTATGATGAAATAGATCTCAGAGATGATAAGAAATAGAGGTTTAACTTGAAGAAGATATTTGCTTTATATACCTGCAGGTAGATCATGTCAATTTGGAGAAATCGTCATATTTCCCATAGTTTTATAGATAAAAGGATTCGTATCATTTGGACATTTTTACACAAAAAAAAAACCATGATCTGTTCTGGGGCTTAATATTATATGTTCTCATATCAATAAAAGGCCGATATGAAACAATAAAAACGAAATATCAAACAGATATTTTGGATCAAATAAAGATTTTAAGATCAAATTGAAATTTTGTAATGTCGTTTTGTCACAAAAAAAAATAGCTTGGAAGTGACAGGATAATTATCCTACACAACTTGCACTTCACTGTTCTATTTGGCTAAGTCTTATAATTGGTTTTAGAGAATCGTAAAACCACAAATTAATAAACTTTGCTATTTTTTCAGGACCTCTTGGAAAAGATCGGACGAATATTCGCTTTAGTAGCTTTTTCATACTTACTACAATTCTACAGATCGTTTGTTCCGAAAGCTTCAAATCCGCGCCAAGACTAAGGAACGTTACACAAAGCGGTTCCTAAAAGTATATCAAACTTGAGGTTTTGGCTCAAGCCTTCGTTCATAGCTTCGTTTCCGCATTTTTATTAAGAGGGAAGTATATTTAACTAAGATATTTGCTATATCAATAAATAGTCGAATTGACCTCAACTGTTAGTCTTATTCTTCAAACACAACTTTAGAAACTGTCTGATCTTGTTTCTATTCACATTTCAAAACTTGACACTCTCTCTGCATTTGATTTTAAGGACCAACTGAAAATAAAGGTTCGGTTAGGAAGTGACTAGTTTAGAATGTTCATTTTATGATCCGGCTCGAAGGACCCAAGTAAGACTTGAAAGATTGCTTAGAAAATGGAGTCAGTACAAGAGTCTGCTGCTGATGTGAGGCCTTTGAAATAGCTATACAGATTAGCTTTGTGATTTGGTATTTTTATGATAATTTATAATAATATGTTGTTGTTTTGGATTTAAAATTATAAATATTTCTGTAAATTTCAATATTTGTTTCATTTAAAATTAGTTTTTAATTTTTCCCAATAACCCGATCACGCTCTCATCCCTGATGTAAACTGTTTGTTGCCGTCCAAAGCTGTCAGTTTTGATAAACGAGATTCCACAAAACATTCTCCCTAATAAGCCAGCGGGTTGTGAAGTGTTGTGTGTGAATAGTAGACCCTTTTAATAAACTAATTAGGCACAAATGGGTTTTTATACTCACGAATATGCCCAAAGGGCATGCAAAAACTTAGTGTTTTGGAACGATTAACTCACCTGCAAAGAAACCGAAACAGAAGCAAATTGGTAAATAATTACATAATTAAAATACATGCAATACATAAAAATAAACTGACACCAAATTCCACAAATGAAAAAGAAGCTTTAGGGAATCCGGTTGTCAGACTCGCATATCAAAAGTTGAATATTTTGTTTACATTGTCGAGAGAGAGGTTCTGAATCATGCACATTTGGATATGAACCCATTCACCATCCATCTTTATATTCAAATTCCAATTTAAAAGACGGTAGAAAATCCCACAAAAACAGAATCGAAATTCGCAGAAAGAGCGCAACGAATCGTCACCCCTCCCCCCTTTTTTGGTTTTGTCTTGAGGGTCTGTTCTGGATTCTCTGGCTGATGTTTTATTCAGAGACCTCTGTTCGATTTGCATAGAAAATTGCTTGTTAGCTTTGTTAAGATTTTTTTTCGGGTTAAAAACTTTCGCTTGGTGTTGGAGAAATTCAACGAAAATCAGTTCATTGTATAAAAGCCTTTAAATGTTCAAATTAAACTTTGACATTTACAAGGTAAATGGAAAACTCAACGGAGGCGTAAAAGTCAACCCGCACAACATTTTTTAGGTGTGAAATATCAAGCTGAGGTGATAGAAGGAATGAAACTAAATTATTAATTATATGTTTTTACTTAGACAAATTTAGTTTCAAAAATATATGAAATTTGGTTTTGTTTTGGTTAATGAATTTAAGAGTTTATCACTGCTAGGGAATATTCTATTTATTATAAGTTAAGTAAATATAAGTGCACTTGCCTGGTTCAAACAAAATTTATTGTAAAATGCCTCGATTTCACCTTCAAAATAAAACCAAATCTGTTCCATTTCTCAGGCTTACAAAAGCCAACTTATTAACAACGATTTATTTGCATTTTGAAATGGAAATGGAAAATCTTAAAGCGACAATCTAGATAAACTCATAACTGGAACTGGAAATGAAACTGCCTATACACAAAAGCTGAATGCGAGTTTCATTCACAGTTGCATAGTTTAACTCAAAATCTACCAGCGGTTACATGCGTTGCGAGTGGAGTTGCATTTTGTTATTGGCCACAAAAATGTGGACACAACAAGTGACGGCAAATGTTTTGTGGCCAAAAGACTTGTTTGCTTACGAAATGTAGTAGACGAAACCAAGTTAGTGGCACACACACACACACACACATGAGGAAAGACAACAAACGCTGCGCTTTGAAGTAGCAAATACAAATTTTGATTAGGAAATGAATGGTTAACTTATTTGTAGTTGCATATTCGTATCTTTAAGATAAATCGTTGTCGCACCCAGCACAAATTCCTACCGGTTGATTCATCAATGCGAAAACCAGTTTCAACTGCAGAAACTTCATAGAAATGATTTGCATACATTTTTTAACTACTCAGCGATTTGACGGTGGGCATGCCGATTCTTTTCACATTAAATCAAGTGGAACCATCTACAGACACACACACATTCCATGCATAATCAACTCACACCTGATCAGAGTTTTGTGGTTTTGGCATTCATTTAATTGCGCCCTTTGTTTGAGTTTAAATATGATTCATTCGTTAAATCAAATGTAGGTCTTCTTTCTCTCATTCCTTTTGTTTGGAGTTTAATTAAAACTTTTGTATTCGGGTGCTGCATTTTGCTTGAATAAATATTTATTTGTGCATTGGACGATTTTAATTGTTTATTTATGAAAGGCGGTTGAAAGGATTGTCAGCAAAAAAGGCTAAAGAAAATGGGTATTTTGCATTGTTTTCATTGTAGGTAGAAGCATTTAATTAAACATTCTGGTCCAGCAAAAATGTTCGGGGATGCAATTTTTAAGTTCATTTCGCTTTTTAGTGCGAAAATATCGGAGAAGAGAACTTGCGTCTGAGTTTAAGATACATTTGAACTTGATAAGTCTTCAATATGCTCTTAATCATCCAACGGAGTTGAAAAATCATCCAAAGAATGCTTCTTTTTCATATCCTTTTAAACAATTTTCAGCTCCGTTGGATGTTTGAAAGGATATTTAAGACATATCCAGTCCAAATGGTTTCGACATATCATCCAATGTCCAGACCGTGGTTTGTTCGGGTCGTTGACCTTGAAAACGACAAGACCTACAAAGGGTTTTATTCGGAATTCCTACGCAAAGGCTCAGGAAATGTGGAACAATTCTCAATAGGTGGCGCTGTAGATGCACATTACGTTTTTCAGTTCAATTTAACTACAGTTCAACACGTGGCGCAGTAGGCGGTCATTCAATTTGACAGCTCAGCATATGGGCATTTCCACAGAAAGGACATAGGAAAACCATAACATTGAAATAGTGCAAGCCAATCTTATTAAAATAGGGAATAAGCTCGATTATAGAGATCAAAGTAGCTTACCATATGTAAAATAGATGCAGAAGAAGAGAAGTTTTTGGTCTGCAAAGTAATGAAGCAGGAATATAACATACGACAATGTCAGCAACAACAAATTCTCAGCCTTTGAAAGCTTCTGTCGAGATATGCTCTAAAATATTGGCAGATATCTGTTGCATGAAAGTCTTTTGATAATCTTCCGAACAGGCTCAAACTGATTTTAAAAGATCTATATCAAAATACAACAAAAACAGGATTCAATAATCTGGGAAATTCATTCACAAAACGATTAAATGTAAACACCTTTTAATTTTGTAAAATTCAACCCAAAAGGAAGCAAATTTTATGGAAACTGCTGAATGTAACTGTAGTCCTAAATATATCTGAAAAATTAAAAAAATCGACTGATTTGGGAAAAATGCATAAGAATAAGAATCAATAGAAAATTTCCGCATTTTTTAGAAAGCGAACTTAGACAAGATTTACACGGTGAAACAAACTACATGAAGTTATCGCAGTAGGCGGAATATTCAAGGCAAAGTGAATACGTTTAATAAAGGATAGGTTTAGAATCTCACCTGATTCTCTCGCCTACTAAGAGACCTTCATGAAGTTTGCTTCACCGTGTAAATCCAGTCTAAGTCTTTATATACCTTGGGTTTACTGAAGTTTCTACATACTTGCATTATTGGCTCTTTGGGGCGGTGTGAAGCCGAATGTATAAACAAGTCTATTAGTTAGTAAGCCCCAAATGTTTACCGGGTTGAAGACTTGGGCTGCCAAGTGCAAGGAAATATAATAAACAACTTGCTTGCACAAAACTCCCCCCTAAACAATTTCAACTTAATTGCTGGAAATGAAAAACTATATTAAACAAAAGTAAATGACTCCATCCAAATGCGGACACCAGAGAAAGCAATTTAAACGCTCACGTGACGAACACAATACAGAAGCTAATTTAACCATTTTACAGCTCAATCGACCAATGCGCCCACAACGATCCGAGGGGCCAGACGACGGCAGGGGGTTGCCAAACAATTATGAAGATTAACATGGCAACCAGGCGTGTATCGTGGATTGAGTAAAGGTAATTGCCTCCCAATTGGGGAAGGGCCCCCAGACACAAACACTCAATTGTTTGATCGTTGCAGTTCATGGCCTCTCCGCCTATTGTTAGATAACTTTCAACTCTCTGAAAGCCAAGTCAAACCAGCAGCTGCAAAATAATGGCGTTAAATTACCAATATAAATCAATGTGTTAAGCCTTAGAATCGACCCAAGCAACACCCGCATCACTCAATCAGATAGAGAGCAAAAAAAGAGTGAACACAAGAGCGAGAGCGAGGTATGCATGCAAGTCTCCAAGGGGGGAACAGATCTCAAACGAGCCAAAAGGGCGATCGGGGCCGGTTTGTGTGTTTGGAAAACCTGTTGAACAACTTCACTTGATTCTAAAGACTTTTTCTTTCTTTCAAAGCGAGTTTTATTTTTATCTCTTTCGAGTGCAATTGGCCCTTTTCCACTCAAGTTTCGAGTGGTTTCTACTTAGGGCCACATTAAAGCACACACAATTCGTGTTTTCGTGTTATTTATTTTTTATTTTTCGAGATTAAACGAAACCAGTTTTCTACTTGATGTGTAGAGATTCTTGCTGGTTCAATTTGGCTTTGTTTTCTACGGAAATCGGTTTAAAGGATGTTAAGTTGAGTATTTGAAAGAAATTCCTGTTCTAATTAAATCAAATGTCAGTATTATCTTAATTTCCACATGAAAACTCACATGTTAACGGGCAATAAAAATCGGAATGCATGTCACATGTACGGTGGTTGGTCATCAAGCATAAAATTTATGTTTAATCAATTTATTATTTGTAGCCATGAATTATTTAAAATGCCACATAAAGAAGAAGACGAAATAAAAAGTGAATGCCTGGCTGCTCACTTCAATAAAGCACAGCCAAGTTTAGTCAAGCAATGTCAAGTTTCTATACTTCAGATATCGGGGGAGAGTGGTCTTAGGAAAACTAGATTTAAGTATTTAATGATCAAGTGCAACAGCTTGTGAAGGTGACGAATTGTAGAAGTTGAATCCAAAGTCCATAAGGATTAGACATCAATACCAAGATGTTTTACATGGCCAGCCAAGTTGTTAGCAAAACTTATTTGGCGAATGCTTTTTTTGAGGTGCCAACCCAAATAGTGCAAAAATATTATGTGTTTCTAACTCGTCTACATCTAGAAAAAGTTCGAAGATTGTCTGATATTTTCTGGAATTGCGAATAAGGGAAAGGTTACGTTAATGATACTTTAAAGTTTTGAAATGATCTAGAAATGCCATCGAACTTTGAGATTGCATGAACTGAATATTCCCTGGCTTAAACACAGAATCTGCTATTCTGTTAGTACTGCGTTACAATCAATCAAGACCCAGATGTCTAACTTAAGTGAAAGTTATAGTGATATAAATCAAATTTCGTAATAGTCATAGCTACACAGAAAAAAACAGATCCAATAAAGATCGATTTGGACTGAAAATTTCTTTAACATCCTTTTAATAATCCAACGGAGCTGAAAATCATACAAAGGATGATAATTTTTCATATCCTTTCAGCTCCGTTAGATGATTAAAAGCACATTTAAAATATAACCAGACTAAATGGATACGGAAAATCATCCAATGGATATTTTTTAATATCCTTTTTGTCTTTGTGTATCAGGTTGTTCTCAATTTCACTACTTTCTAAAAAGTAAATTAATCAATTCCGCTTCGGTTTGGATTTGCTGTTCTTAATTTTTAATGAAATTTATCACTTCTTACTTATGGGATCAACTTTTTAGGTTTTATGGTTAGTTAACCTAGTCTATGGGATCCCTTTATAGTTTTAAATTTTGATATTTCAATTATTTTCGTCCAGAAAGTTGTTTAGCTATACCTGAGCAGATTAAAGTCAGGGGAATCCCGAAACAGATAAATTTCTAAGCATTTTATAGGAACGGAAAGCCTATCGATGCATCTAATAGCAGGTTCCTTACAAAGTTTACCTTAGGATAGCTGGCTCGTTGAAATATTTGAAAAACTAAATTTATCTAAATAGAACACAAACGATTCAAGAAGATCCATTTGGAATGGATATTTTTCCTTTGGATGATTTTCAGTTCTGTTGGATGAAAATCCAAGAAAAATTTATCACTAAATGGATATTTTAAAATCGAATAATGGATAAATGGATACGAAAATCGTACAATGGATATTGTTTTCTAAGTGTAGTAGTGAGAATACATAGGCACGATACGATCATAACCTTTAATGTGTGCGAACCTTAACTTGCTTAATATTTAAGTAAAAAGATAAACCATTCGGGTTACAACATATGCATGAAATGACTTTTGAGTAAGTGAGTATGTTTGTTGAGATATTTTTGACCCAAGCATGCATCGTACAGATCACAGTAGAAAACGAGAGCGTAAGTTAAAGTCGGCCCTGCCCGACTTCGAAATACCCGTTACACAGCTCATCCCGGAAAAGTATGCAACATTTTTTTAACTCGGCCATTTATTATCCGATCCTTTTGAAAATTTGTGAGATTGTAGATATTGGCCACATAGACTACACTGAGCTCGATATCTTTAAAATTGTGGGAGTTATTCAATATTTTTTATTGCGGGGGCGGGAGGGGGCGTGGCCAAAATTTGAAACAAACTTGATCTGCCTACAGACAATACTAGCTTACGTATAAAATTTGGTTGCTCTAGCTCTTCTAGTCTCTGAGATCTAGGTGTTCATACAGACGGACTGACGGACGGACGGACGGACGGACGGACGGACGGACGGACGGACAGACGGACACGGCTATATCGACTCGGCTGTTGATGCTGATGAAGAATATATATACTTTATGATATCGGAGATGCTTCCTTCTGCCTGTTACATACATTTGCACGACTTTAGTATACCCTTTTTACTCTACGAGTAACGGGTATAATTACCGAGTGAAACCTTGGAGATCTAAAGTTGACTATGGTTTTATGGTTAATGACAAGTTAGTCTGACCTACACGAAAGCTGCAGGTGATAAGTGAAATCTAATAGGCTTAATGCTTGTGAATATTCGTGATTGTTCTTGCTCAGCTTACCGGTATTTTAATATAAAACCTTAAAACCAATAGCTGATAAAAGTGACGAGTTTTTAAAGAAATTAACTTTTTCGTTAGATGTCCAGAGGCGACACACACACTACCCTTTGCCCCACACCTGGCTAAAATATAATAAAGACTTGTATAAGCAATCTTCATCCAAGATTGTTGAGATTAGATTTAAATTCACAGTATAATCGTCTCTGTTGACTTTTGACACCGTTTCGTGACTAAAGTTCAGGTTTTAGGTTGATTGTTGTCTCAGAGTACAAACTTGTCGTAGGATGGGACGAAATAACAATTGGTTTTCATATGTTCATATGAATTTTTCATTGTAAAACCACTTTTTTGCTTTGATTTTCCACTTCAAACGTCAATTTACTTTTTGTCATAAATCTGCATATGTAAAATATCCCAACCTATCTCACTGCCTTTACCCATTTTCAAAAAACACCTCAACGGCGCAAAGTTTCACTTTCAAATCATAATTAATTTTATGGGTAACAAGTTTTATCTTTTTGTTTATGTTTTCTTTTTTCTTTAAACTTAACTTGCTCGTATTTTGCTCAACTTGATTACTCAGAGGCAGGTCCTCAGCTTGTAATGCTGATTTTAATGACAGTGCCCGGGAGTCCAGTTGCAATTTTTAGCTTGATTTTTGTTTCATATGCTTGCATGGCAAAAAATAAAATTATACACTTGCGGTTAATTGCCAAAACAGGCTGAAGTTGTCCGAGCATTTTTTTTTTGCTTGTTTACGATGTTATCAATGAAATTGTGATTGATGCTTTTCACTGGACCCGAGAGTACATTGTATGTCGGTTATCAAACTGTTCACATCAATAGTCCCTGAGTTTTATTACGTGCTTAATTGTTGGTAATCAATTGGTAATATGAGACCTCAACTCCATCTACCATTTGCGCATCTGTTGTATCTCTTTCACTTCAAATTTTGTACCTATATGGTGGTTTTGGCCATAAAAGTGTCTTCTCTTTTCTCTAAATGCATTTTCACTTAAGGCAAATAAGCAAAAAAAAAAAAGAAAGAAAAAAATGCTACTCAAAGAGTTTTTCTTCTTTTGTTGCTGGTGTAAGAAACATTTGTTCATGAGGTGAGAGTTGTTGCAATTAAAATTGTAAATATTTGTTAATTAAGGCGAAGAAGAAGTGACTGTCTTTATGTGTGTGCGTTAATTAAGACTAGCGATATTGTTCACTTGATTGAATGAATATTCATATTTTTGTAAATGTTTTCAATGGTTTTCCCCATATCATTTTCAATCGTACGTACATACTTAAAAAAAGATCAAAAAAACCCAATCGAACTTTAAAGCCAACCTACATTTCAACTAAATTGTCTTAGGTACGATAAATTTTTGCTTGAGTTTATTATTTTGAGATAGAATTGAAAGTCTAATGCATACTTAAATCAAGAATATACATAAACTAAATAAATGTTTTTAACCTTTAAGCCAAGTTAAAGTTAGTTTGTAAATACTAAAGGTAACCCTTAACTGAGAAAAGGCCAGTAGCTATAGGTTATTTTGCTTGTGCTAATGATGAAAGCCATTATTATCACCACAGCTGCAAAATATACAAATAGCCATGACCAAAGGGCAAACGATTTTAAGAATTAGCAAAAAAAATCGATGTAAAACTGAAATTAATTATTTAAATTAGAATATCACAAAAGTATAAGACTGGGCACAAACTAAAACATTTAGCATATTTGGCAGTATAAGCGAACGTCAGCGTTTTGGCGGTTTGATAGCCACAGGGAACACCACCTGGTAGGATTTCTGCTATTTCATCGCTATAAAGCGATACCATTATACATACAGTTGCAATGATTCCGGCTTATTGATTTTGTGAATTATTAAGAACTTTGGATGATATAACCGCTGGTTGCCCAGTTCGTAAAAGATAAGTTGACCATTGGAATTAATATTGCCAATTGCCATATTATTCTAAACTTGCTGACTTTTTTTTGGAAAAATAAGAATATCAACCCTTTTTTTAAATGAAGTGTCACTGGTGCCAAAAATGTTAATGTGGGGTTAAACAAGAGCGTAAGCTAAAGCCGGCCATGCCCGACTTTAATATACCTCTTACTCGGTGGAAGACATTTTTATTTCTATCTTTCCAATTTTTTCATTAACAGAGCACTAACATTAATGTTAAAAGTTTAACATTATGCTAGCAGACCATGAATAGATGACAAAAACTGTTTTCCTTAAGGAAAAGCAAAAAAACATTTTTTTTTGACATGGGAACAAAGCAAGGTGATTTATATATAATATAATCTTCTTCTGTCCTTTTAAAGCTGTATTTTTACTTGTCTGAGATCTCTACTCTCTGCTTCAAAATTGCCTCAGTTTACTGTAAGTTGGCTGTCAAAAATATTTCATATTTGAGCCCTACTTTCTCGTTCAGCCTCTTATATATTTTTGGGCTTCTCAGATTGACTATTACATTTGTGTGATATCTCATATGCGAAACTCATATAAGATATCAAACAAGTTAAAATTCAGCTTAAGTAATTGAAAATATTTAAGAACAAAACCTTTTTTCCATTAGCAATATTAAACAGATTTTTCCTATACTTATTAAACAATATCTTTATTAATCGGAGCCTCATCTGTATGAAGCTTTAGAATGCTCATTCAAATCAATTTGGCAATTATTTTCAAAATTACACCAACAGTTGTAAAGAGGTATTAGGTAAATTTACAGTACTGAAAGTTTTGACGTGTTTTTCTTGATATTACTTTTTCCTTCACGATTGAAATGATATTCCAGGTTCCAATGGACCGTTTATCTTGCACAAAAAAATATCCAAAAATTTTCTCTTCTAGACTAGAATACTAATTAAAAACTCTTCCAACAACATACATTAAACGAGGCCAAAAGTGTTCTTATTATGTGAAGTGTTGCGGCTAGTTAGTGAAAAATTGGGCACAATGCTCCCAGGCTGATATATATAAATCATATAATCTGCGAAATCCTTATAAAAAGGCGATATTTTCCGTAATTCCCGATATATATTCTTCAATAGCGTGTAGAGTTTATGTAGCCTCTGGTGTTCATGCAAGCCTTCCAGTTGCGGCTACTTGCTACTTCGGACAACTTTGGAAGACTTGCAATATTATTCCCGCTACACCTTTCAAAGCTCTTTCTTGTTGTTGTTGCTGACAACAATTGTGACGATACCTGTAGCAATACAATCGAACTACTGATAGCCTGTCGAGTCACCGCTTGTAAAGTCAAGGATGCAGGTGCATTCAATTTGGATGCAACTTTGTTTATGTGAAAGCTCCATTCGACACAAAAATGCAAGAATGCACTGGGGGATGAAACAAGATGATTCTTACCTTTTCGATACTGTGGAATTTTATTGGCTATGAATACTTAGGTGAAGGCAGATCTGTTTAGTACTACGTAACAGTAAAAGATAAGCAGATTTTTTAGATAAAAAATGTATTTTTTATAAAAATACAGTAAAAAAAAGATCCAAATAGGATCAATTTGGACTGAATACGTCCCAAGTATCTTTTTAATCTTCTAACGGTTTTGAAAAACATCCAAACTATGATAATTTTTCATATCTTTTGGAAGATTTCTGCTATGTTGGACAATGAAAAAGACAAAAGAGGGAAATCATCGAATGGATAATTTTTAATATCCTTTTCTCTCTCTGTGTATCTAAAATATATTTTGCTTAATGTTTGGCACCACATATTAGTAGGTTTGTTCAGTTGCATCTAATGCAGATCTTAATGTTTTTGATAGACCTTGTTTTAGGTTGATTGAATTGTTCTCTCTTGTTTGGCAACATAAATTTAATTGTACAAAGTAAATTTCTCAGTTTTTTACGCGCTTTTCGCACCAAATTTCCCTAACCATTCATGAAACTATAGGTAGAGCCCTGGAAAATGTTCACTTCTTGTTTGTTACAATGACTTCCACCAATTTTATTTATATTAAAAAGAAAGAAAATGGTTAATTTGGCAAATAAATATATACAAACACAAACCCATTAATTTCCTTAAATAATTTCATAAAATATTCTCCAAACCATAACCCCCCAAATAAATTTCACCTAGATTTTGTGTGTGTGTTTTAGCCCCCCCCCCCCTCCCCGGATTATCGCTTCAGTGTTTACCTGTTGCAGCAGTGATTCATGACGAAAATGATTATTTGGCAGAACGTGTTGATTGCCCGTGCCGGAGCCGACTATATCCATGTTTAATGTTAAATGTGACAGCCAGGTAAAAATTGTTGTTGGTTTCAAAATGTGAGAGGTTGTGTCGGTTGTTGTTGTTGTAAATCAGTATGGCAATTTAACGGTGTGTCGTAGCTGCAACATGTTGCGCAGGCGCATTGAAAAAATTTCCGTTTTGCTGAACAAAATGTAAATGAAAGATTTTCTCTTTTTTTTCTATCCACTCTTCAACAAGTTTGACAACTTTTGGTTAAACTTTGATTAAAAGGGCACTTTTGTATCACATTTGGATTGCACTTTTATGACTAAACAAAAAAACTCACGGCACGCTCCCTCAAAAGTACAGGCGCCCCCAACTAACCGAACGAACGAGCGAAAATCAAGGCGCACGATATGGCAGCGGGAACAACCAAATTTCATCCGTTAATCGCGTCCATTCGCCACAAAACGTTGTCGACTTTTGAAATGGACGCCGCACGCTCAAGAAAGCAAAAGCCGACGGCGACGTACGTGGAAAACGTTAAAAATATGCTCAAAATAAAATGCCCAGCACACACACACACACCGCCACACACACGCACACGTGAGCCAACACACAGGTAGAGCTCAGGTAGATGACAATATAAAACGTAAGTAAACTTGTTGCTGGCAACATGAGCAAAAATGTTGCCGGGCAACTTTTCGGTTAGCGGCATGAGAGCGCGACCTGAGACCGGAGGAAAGAGACCCGTTTTGGTGCAAAGGCAAAGCCTTCCTTTTCAACGTGGTGTGGAGAGTTAGTTTTCAGTGAGTAGCCCGCTACAAAGCCACAAAATGGGCAGCACTGGCAACGGGTTTTGGCCCTGACTCCTTTCATCTTAACAATGATGATATTGATGATGTACAAATGTACCAAAAACCGGGTACACTCATTTTGGTTTTGTCTTATTTTTTTTGGTTTTCTGTAGGAGTGTCCTGAGTCTTTTGGGCGAAGGAGTCTGCTCTGTTGCTTCGTGCAAGTTTGCAATCAAAGATAATAAAAAAAAAAAGAAAAGAAAAACTCTGCCAACATTGTTCAGGCAGTGTGTGAAGTGGTATTTATAGGAATGTGGCTCGCTTTGTTGTTGTTGTAAGTGCTGATGGAGTGAGTTGGAGCTGGAGCTGCTGCTGTGAATTCGCAATGAAGTGCACTGTGGAAAAAATTGTTTCAAGGATTGAGTCATCAAGTTGCAAGAATGTTGCATACAACTTGGGAATGCTAATTCCAGTTCGAAAGATATTTATGAGGGATAAAATACTTTAGGTGGATGTGCGAATGGGAGAAATCTTTTCAAATCTGCTGCATAAATTTCTTAGTTGATCTTGGCAGGCAACTGAAGCTGAGCTAATGATCTTGTTACATTTCAAGCAAACAAATTATTCAGAATTCTTTAAGAATCTAACATATTTTTTGGTTCGGCACATTTAGCTAGCAAAAAACTCAGGCATTCTTTCCATTTTGAAAGAATTTTTCTAGGAACATATTGAGCAATGGAGTGTTAATATGATGATACATTAAGTGCAATGCAAGTACCACAGGTAACCTATAATGAGAGAGTCTGGAGGTTATCAACGATTTTTCGAGTTAGCCTCGCTTGCGGTTCAGATGTTCGAAACTCTGATTCGATGGCAAAGTCCCCCCAGTTATCTTAACTGACAACTGACATGTGAATAAGGAACTTAAAAACACTTCAAGTAAATCAACTCAGAAAAAGATTCCGAGTCAAGCAGCTCAGCACTTGCCATTTATATATGATCTACTTGATTCGCTCAAAATAAAACAGCTATTCACCTCTCAGTCATCAAACAGTCACGAGTTGATTTACAAATTGTCATTTTCTAGGCCATTTTATTTCAAGCAAAGCAAACGATTTGACTCCCTATTTATTTCACATCAATCAGGGTTCTGCCATCGAGGGTTATCTTCTATCATCTTCATCTAATCCATTGGCGGTTCCAAAATTTGATTTCTGAGGTAACATATGGATATTCCAACAGTAAATTTTGCCAGCGAATGCATTGTGCATCTACAGATGAAGAATTCGCCACTCAAAATGTATTTCAATACATTTCGAATCCGTCGAAATCCACTGCGCAAGCAGAAAATCTTATCTCGTAAGATGAATATTATCAATAATATTCCTTCGTTTTTATTTTATGACCAAACCGTAAAGCAAAAAGGTCTGGGTAAATAGAAACTGAATAGTTTTTTGTTGAGAAAAAATTGTTTGACCATCTGTAATAAAAGATATCCAACTAAATTTACTGCGCAGTAATGTATGGCGTTAAGCCCTGCGAGTCATTTGATCATTTCGATAAGCTTGTTTCATCTGCTTGCTTTGCTTACATGTTCTATCTGAACCAGGGTTCGGAATTGCCATCAGAGCTTTGAGCCGAAAGCTGTAGCCCACGAATCGAAAGCTTTGGCTTACGAGCCGAGAGCCGGTTTATAGCTCACAGCTTCCAAGCTGTGGCTCACAGCTCAAAGTCGAGAGCCGGTTGATAGCTCACGGCTCACGACCTAGGGCCCTCAGCTCAGAGCCAAGAGCCGAGTGCTATGAGCTGAGAGCAATAGCTGGCTGCAAGCAAAGAACGTTTCCGAATCCTGGTCGGAACTGAAGGGTTTTAAACGAAATCAAACGAATTATGCCTACTGTCAAAAGCTATTAAATGAACGAATATTTGACTCAGATCAGAATAAAGCAAGAAGTGATTTTAAACTCAACTCGAACACGGTTCTAGTAAATATAGTATAGCTATAAAATTACATAAGCTATAAGATAACACTTACGAGCCGAGACCACCTTTTTATACCCTGTTCCCATTGAAAATGGGAAAAGGGGGATCATGAAGTTGTGCGAATGTATGTAACAGGGAGAAGGAAAATTTTCCGACCCCATAAAGTATATATATTCTTGATCAGCATGAACAGCCGAGTCGATATAGCCATGTCCGTCTGTCCGTCTGTCCGTCTGTCCGTCTGTCCGTCCGTCCGTCCGTCCGTCCGTCCGTCCGTCCGTCCGTCCGTCCGTCCGTCCGTCCGTCCGTCCGTCCGTCCGTCTGTCCGTCTGTCCGTCTGTCTGTCTGTATGAACGCGTCGATCTCAGAGACTATAAGAGATAGAGCCACAAATTTTTGCACGAAGGTAGATTTATGCTGTACGCAGATCAAGTTTGTTTCAGATTTGAAAAATTCCCACCCCGTCCCCCTTTTATCACCAAAAAACCTAGACCTCCTCTATAAATCCAAGACCTAAAAAGCCGTCAGATCCACAATTTTCAAGTTAGAGCCTCGTGGTTAAGTATACATCAAGCTAGGCTCAATATCTATCTATTCTGAAAAGTACAATCAGATCGGACCAAAAACACCGGAGTTATAAGCGAAACAGTTGGGCTGATAATAGCCCTCAGGACTAGAAAAGTATTGCCTACATTTAGGATGACATCTTCAAAAATTCAAAAACAAATAAATGAAAATAAATGAACAGGGTATTTTGTGGTCGGGAAACTCGACTGCAGCGCCCTTACTTGTTTTTGAGTCAAAAGTTGGCAAATAAAAATATACCAAAGGACCATCCATTAATATACCTAAGGACTTTTCGCTCCAACACACCAATTGACGCCTCATCCACTTCTGTTGTAGTCCATGCTTCCAGGCCGTATTTCATGACTGGGGTAATAAGCAACTTGTATTAGCGCTAGTTTAGTTTTTCGAGGGAGAGGGATTTTCATACTGAGCTGAGGTACTTGGTCTTGTCCCACGCTATCTGACTGTGCTTCTATATCTTTGAAAACGTCCTCCCTACCGAGCTTCATTCCTATTCTGACGTCGGTTTCTGTGCTTCTCAACGTCATCAAGCTAAGTCGAACATACTTTGTTGGTATACCAAAAGTGGACGTGGTTTAACTAAGCTTGGACCTTATCGGGGGGTCGAATATGAATATATAATCAACAAAAAGCCGGTGGGTGTTGGTCTGTGTCTCATGGGCTTCCCAAGGATTTGTTGTATTGTGAATTTTTGTGATATTACCAGGTCTAAAGCCACACTGATTAGGTCCAATCAAGTCACTTTAGAAGTACACATAGGATGTATGTAAGAACCTTAAATGCATTGTATGATTTCTTCGCTGCGAATACCACAAAAATCAAGCTTATTTCAATATGAGCCAAATTCTGTTTATCAATTTCAGTCTTGAAGCATCTAAAGTATTCTAATAATTCGTTAAATTTCACAAATCATGTACCCGGACGGAATTTGTGAGTTACGACCTAGAGAAAGCGTAAAAAGTCGAGTGGGTTCTTCAACGCAGGCTCGCTCGCATACTGCAGGAAAGCCTTTAGAAGTCCCACGATTTTCAATTGAAAAAGTTGTTCCGATGAAAAATTGTAGGATGATAAATTCTAATTAAAATATAACTAATTGTATTCCTTTTTCGACGGCTTTCAATTATTTACTTACATCACAAATTTTAGATAATTGCGTGACCCGATTTTAAACACGCATTTAAAATACATGCTTTCGACTTCTAAGTGCTTTACAAATTAATTCATATAAATGCAAATGAAAATTTGTATTTAATTAATAAAAACGTAGTTTCTAGATAACTCACCAGCAAAGTCAACACCTTTACATTCACACAATACTAAGTAAAATAAGTTCAGCGTCATTGGAGGAAAACCACATGTTATGCAGTGACATGGACATGGCCTAGCCCAAAGAGACGTTGGTTAAGACATTAAGTTAGCCTTCTCAAGTGCATGAGTAGACAAAAACCGAAGTGAACAAGAAAAGACAAAAGACAAGAACATGTTTCTTGAACTGCCCTAAGGGTGGTTCAATGGATTCTGTCTGAGCGTAGGTTAGTTCAGCTACCACCCCATTTGGTAGGAATTTTTAATTAAAAAAAAGTTTTGAGCTCAATGACTTAATCCCTTGATTGAGCAGTTACCTCTTCAAATTCAATTAAACAGCAAAGCGAGGGCTTCAATGCGATTCTTATCAAGCCAGTTAATGACCTGGCTTACTTCTGCTGCTCACCGAAATTAAACTTTTGCTTTCTGTGGTTTTTCTGTGATTGCTCATAGCGTTGAGCACGTGCAGCATTTCCAACTTTTGGTGTGTCTGTGAAACAATTTTTTTTTGACACAATTATTGTTCCAGTGGGGCTTGCGACAGCGGCGACGCCACCTGGCTGCTGGTCATTACGAATTACTTTTTTTTTTGGTTGGGTTTGGTTTGGTTTAGGACTGGGGTTGGGGTTGGGTAATTTGATTTGGACACGAGAGCGCAGTTGAATGCATAAAACTTTATGGGGCATAATTGTTGGCCCCAGGAATTTTAACATTAACGAGCGCGAAACCTAAGAGAAGTTAGATTGAGTTATATGGTAGTATTTAAAGGTGTAAGTAAGAGGTCTAATTGGTTACAAAACCTTCCGGCCCTTGTTGAACACAGCGGTGTCACAACAACCCAGCTGTGCCACGCTAATATGACAACACTTTCTTGCCTAAATTGCAACATGCTAAATTTTGAGCCTTGTCCACAATTATCAGAACTGAGAATTGTTCTTACCCTTCGCTGGTTTTTAGTTTTTATGTTTTATTTCCCTTTAAAAGTTTTTTTTTTATTTCGTCGTTTCCTGACAAACATAATTCGAATTTAAAGCAAATTTGCGGCAATTGGAAAACGCATCGTTTTCGAGGTTCTTGGTATTCTAGCAAAAGTTGGTTAAATTTTATTTAAGTGTGCCCGGACGTTTGCATATGTTCTGGGTAATTCATTTTTACAATTTCATGGATACTGCATTCATGATGCTTAATCCTACTTCACTCACGAAAAACGCACGAAAAGTCACGGTCAAATTCACGTCATGGGTGCACCTCTAGTACAGAGCACGAAAACAAGACTATAGTATGAAGAAGACCTAACGATTTTCCGATCCAGTCTATCTATATATTTCGATGACTGTAATATTATGAAAATCGGTTGTAGATTGCTTGGTCGTTCCCTAAACGTGAAAAAAAACCTTCACGATGACAAAGAACCCCAAATAACCTTACCAGAGCATGTAAATAACCATCAACACATATTTTCACCCAGCTCTGCATACATCAAAGACCATAAAATGTAAGCATAACTGATCACTTTCTATGCAAATGAAAATTAGATCCAGCAATTAATCTGATTTTTAACAGACCACGCAAAACAATTGAGCGAATGCTGCGACCTCTTTAAGTAACACAAAAAACAACGCTAAAATATTAAAAATAAACAACAAATATTTGTTACTTAGTAAATCTAAAAGGTTGCTTTCTTTTTATACCCGCAACCCGTGGAGTAAAAAGAGTATCCTAAAGTCCTGCAAATGTACGAACAGGCAAGACTCAGCATCTACGATATAATAAAGTAAAGGGTGTGGCCGGGTATGGTACAGCGGGCAGTCTCCTGCACAAGAGGTCGTGGGTTCGATCCCGCCTCGCGAAATCGAATGAAAAGGTTTTTTTTTTAAACTTACCCACCCGGTCACCTTTAACAGCTGTGGGCGCCAACGTGAAAAAGCGTGAATACACAAAATTGCCGCAATTGAGCTGATGAACAAGCAGAAACGATTCTCGAACTACTTTTGGCTCCAGTAAAGAGCACTGTTTGGTGTAGTTTTTGGGCTGGTGGAATTATCGGTTCAGATATCTTGAGAAAATGAATGAAATTAAAGCCTATAATGTCGGCGAAATTGGGTTTCAGCAAAACGGTGCTACAGCGCACACAGCCTGCGAGGCAATGGCTTTATTGAAAAATCAACCTTCGCAAAACTAATTGCTGTATGTATAACTCCCGTAAATTGTAAGATATCGATCAAATTTAATACTTTATGCACTCAAAATCTGTAAACTGTCAAATTTAAAATAAAAATCGGATAAGAAATATCGAAGTTATATACATTTAAGGCAACATTTGGTGTGTCGTAATAAAAACGTTGCATACTTTGCAATGTTTACTGCGCCGTCTGCTTACATAAGGTACATTTTTCAACATTAATGTTAATGATCTGTTAATTAACGGGTATATTGAAGTTGGGCAGAGCCGACTTTAACCTATCTTATAAAATATCAAACAGAAATTACAGTGAAGTCCGGCTTATGGCCACATTTGCTTTAAACTTAAAATCTTACAAAAATGTTATCCTTCTTTCCCCCAGCTGCTAAATCCAATTTAGTCATCCAATTATGTTGACCAATACTCCATTTTCCATTTTTGATTGATCCCAAAAGGAACAAACTAAAATCCTGTCGTGCATTTTCTATAAGCTGCCGCAATTCCTTCCCCAAATGAAAAAATAAATCTTGCACATTTTTTTGCCGGCACGTGACTCTGCGTTCAACAACAACAATATAAAAGACAAACAAGTGCACAAATTTTTGTTAACAAGTTACTTTTGCTCAACTTTCTTCTATCCTTTGGCCGGGTATTTTCATGCGAAACCCTTACAGAATGCCATAACAAATGCCAACGCCTGGAAGCTTTGTGCTTATTCAATTTACGAGCAACTGCAGCAAAGTGAGTAGGGGGAATGCATGGCAATTTTTTTAGCATATGGAAGCCCAACTGTGCTTTGGACACAGCTGCTCTGTACTTCACATCCTTTCTCTCAGTCGTTGCGTGCGGCCAAGAAATTTATTTCAACATGTTGACTGGAATTCCTGCACATTGCTCGTAATTTAGAGACGGTTTAAGTCTTGTTCAAAGATAGAATTTAAAGAGTTAGCTATGCAAATTCTTGTATGTTCCGGTCTTCATTTAAATTTATTTCAGTTGAATCAAGCAAATGCTTTAAATGAAATTTTATACGGCAAGAGTAGAGTTAAGGATGTGGTATGACATTTTTGATGTGGCAGAGCAGAAAGCGTTTTTAAGTCAAGGATTCGGATTTAGTCGGTTAATTTGCTTTTCAGAGGATTGGATTAAATGCAAGACGAAGTAGCAAAACAGTGCTTTGTCGTTTTGTGCGGGAATGAAATTTTAATCCCATCCCGACTCGAGCTATCCAGATCCGATCCCGAAACCAAAATTCAACAAAAAGTTAATTATTTTTAGTAGTATAAAGAACTGAAGACAGTATTTTTATACAAAATTATAGTAAAATATTACAGATTATTTATAAAGAAACGAACTGCTTAAATTAGTGTTTACATATAAATATTTAAATTCATAACGAAACATAACAAAAACTATTCAAAAGTTCGTTTTAAGTGGGCCCGTTTTAGAATTCCTTTGAATTCCCTTGTTGGTGTGCCCATTTGCGCATTCATATATAAGTGTGACCATTCGGCTAGTTCGATAAAGAACTTTTTGATAAATTGTTTTAAGGGACCTGAGACTAATTAGAAAACAAGACAAAAAATGTTAATTTTTCTGAATATTGCCCATGTATTCCTTTATTTTTCTCATCAGTTGATTAATTATTTACCAACAACGCAACCAATTTCTCAAGTCCCAAATCCTACTCGAAATCAGCAACAGAAGCGCATAAATTGTGCCCAGAGCAGAAAATGAAGGCAAGAATATACAAAAAGAAAAAATAAACTACAATCCACTAATGATTATACTACGTTAAACAAAGAAGAAAACCAAAAACGAACGTCATGGAACCTGGGCAGGCATTTTAAAATGCATAAAATAAATTTACAGAGGCAAAAACAAAACTAAACAAAAAAACGAAACTGATTTTGGTAAAACAAAACACAAAAGGAACCACAGCAAACAGTTAAAACATCTTCAAAAGGAGTGACTTGAAGCTTTCGCAAAATTGAAAAGTTAAATAGGCTCTGCAGACGAAGGAAGTCTGGGCAGGTGTGTTGTGTTATAAGCCAAATTAGCAGCTACTGTCTGAAAGCCCTCTTCTACCCATTTTCAGTCTGCCCTTTCTGTGATCTGCCTTCATTTCCATTTACACTCAGCGGCCGCGAGCCAAATTTTGAACATCATTAATTTTAATTTTTGCGCAGACGCACCCCTAGGGGACCCCAAATCAAGTGAGTGAGAGGCTTCAGTGCGTTCTGGACATTGCGGATGAGTGATGGCCTTGGTTATGGGCTGGTGATGGTGGCGGCGGTGGCGTAAATTGTGTGAGCAATTGAAATACCGTTTCGTTGCCTCAACATTTGTCAGAAAACGTAATTAAGGTGAGCTAAAGTGGCAAATGGAAATTGAAAATGTTGCAATTGCAACGACATGTGTTGGTGGGGACAAATGTTCAATGATTGATCATCGAAAAATGTAAATGGAATTTAAATGACGTTGCATAGTTGTTGGAATATGTTGGGGCAATATGAATGCATTCCTTAAAGGAATTAGTTATTATACAATATTTTAATTAAAAATAAATCATTTAACTTAAATGATTTAACTTAATTTAACAGGACATTGAAAGCATGACCGAGCCCTTTAAGCGGTATCGGGTTCTTTAGAAGAAAAAGTTAATCTTTTAAAATTAAAAAAAATTAAAATGTTATCATATAAAACATAAAACTCCTGAGCAAGAGATAAGATTGCATTGTGAAGACACCCTGATTTTGCTACGCTAAAGAGGCTTAGCCATTGTTAGAAATTCAAAGTGGATTGAATGCATTACTGAAAAAAAACTTATACATTCGAAAGTAGTCGAAATAGCCATGTCCCTCAATCCGTCCGTCAGATTGTCCGTATTATAAGAAAATAAGAAAATCTCAGAGATGGAAAGAGTTGGTTCCATTTGAATGGAACAAAACTTGTTATAATTACAGGCGGATAAAAAAGATTTTCCCTGAAATTTCGAAAAAAAAACCTCATATCTCCCACAGTTTTATAGATAAAACTTTCATAACTTCTGGCGTATTAAGTGGTCACGATTATTTATCGAATGAATTGGTAAAAATGTGATGAACAATTGACAAGATATGAACAATAGAAGGTTCGTTGCAGCAGCGCTGCTTTCAACTGAAACTGCAGCACTATGCATATGAAGCCAGACTTTCTTTCTTACTTTACCATGGAAAACTATCAAGTCTTCACTGTCATCTAAACTGTTTATTTAGTTCTATTTTTTACCACCCTTTATAGGAAATTAGAGCAATTTTGGGGATTTTTTAACCGTTCAATCTACACCTGCTATGTACCCGACTTCAGATGTCATTTATTCAATCTTCTTTATAGTCAAATCTTGTATAAGAATTTTTGCAAACTTCGAAATTTTCAGTACCGCTTTACTTGCACCAATCGTCTATTTCTTGTGGCGCTTGGTTGAAAAAATTGAAATTGAAATCAAGCTTCTGCTTCACCTGATGTCTCAGGTATCCTATGTGTATTTCTGGTGACGATTACTCGCCAACTCCGACGATTGCGCAGAGCTTAACCTACCACTCTAGCCGTTTTTGAGACTGTTGCTCAGTTTCAACAGCTCTCTGGCAAGCAATGTTCATATTATGGACATACTATGGCCTCCACGGGAAATTGCTGGCGTCGATTACTCGCCTGCTCGGGCTATAATACAGATCTCAACCTGGCCTACAGCTTAGCTCGGTCAAATGAAATTTAAGAAGCATGCTGCGATGCGATCTGGTCAGTAAAGTGCTGCTGTCGATTGCTCGCCTGCTCTAACGTTGCGGCAGCTCTACTATCCGCTTGACGGCGTAAAAGATTCTTGATTTCTCACTGCACACATCCGTCTTGTATTTTTTAAGTGACGAATAAGACTTTTGTCGGTCCTGCCCGACTTCGATATACACGTTACTCAGGGGAATTAATGTTTACTGGGTTTCCTTAATGTTGTTTAATAGAACATTAACATTAATGTAAACATATTATCATTTTGTTAGCAAGCAATGCATACTGCTCTGAAAGGAGGTATGCAACGTTTTAACTAACCTTTATAGGTCTCGCATTAATTATCCGATCTTTATTAAAAGTTGTAAGATTGTAGATATTGGGCATATTCAAGATTTGTGACCAAATTTAAAACAACAATACTAGACAAACAACTACATTTAAAATTTGGTTGCTCTAACTCTTCTAGTCTCTGATATCTAGAAGTTTATACAGACAGACGGACAGGGCTATATCGACTCGGCTGTTGATGCTGTTCAAGAATATATGGGGTCGGAGATGCTTCCTTCTGCCTTTTACATACATTTGCACGACTTTAGTATACCCTTATTATTCTACGAATAAGGGTTATTCAAATTTAAAAAAGTTTACAGTTTTTCTCTTTCTACCTTTATACAGTTAGAGCAAATAGATAAATAATATCAAAGGGCCAAAGCAGAGCTTCTCTCCAATCTCTTGGCTTGTGAGCTTCTTATTTTAGCACAAGCAAGGGCGTAGCCAGGGGGGGGGGGGGGCAATTGGCTTGTAAAAATTTACGGTTACTTTTTGGAAGTTTTTGGAGTTTTAAGGGCTGGAAAAATTGTTTTGCCCCCCCCTTCGCCGAAAGCTGGCTACGCCCTTGCGCACAAGAGTCCGAACAGCAAACATTAACAAGTTTTTACATGTCTAGTTACTTTAAGGCTGGCGCCAATAGCTGGTAAAGGTGACCGGTTGACTGATTTTGTGAAGATCACATTGGGCCATTTAGGGACAAAATCGTAGAGTATTTTTAAAGTATTCAATTTCGATGGTAGTAACTTCGAAATATGAGATATTTTTAGACAACTGATCAGACAATTTAGAGATATTTCAAGACAACATGAAATAATAATAGTTTAAACTTCTTTTCCGTTTGTGGAGTAGATTTTGGTATTAGAAGATAGTCTTCGCCTTTCTTAGAGAAAACTTATTTCTATTTTACCGATTGTTGAAAAAGAAAGTATTAAAGCCATGAGCCCATCATCTATCAGAATAGCTTCAACAATGAAATGTTGCCATGAACATAATATAAAGCCTACTTCTAGGCTCAAACTAAAATACAAGATTTGTTATTTCCGAACAACACCCAAGAATAGGCCATGTTTTATTCTGCGCAGGTCTCATTCATTTTCGCATCAATTGATTGTTGTTTGATTGCTTTTCATTTAACAAAGAGTGCTCAAAGGGTTTTCCCGAACATTTCCATACCATTTGATTGATAAATGCCAGATTTAGATAAGATTACATCTGTCTCGCAAATAACCATTCCGCCACTCACCTTTTTGAAGCGTCGCCTTTGCGTGGACGAATGCGTCGATGCAGTTTCATGTTGATTATTGTCCACATTTCCTTCCCGTTTGCCCATTGCCTGTAGTAGATCATCTACATTGCGTATATAGGGACGTTCTCTGGGCTCGCCGCCCATGCAACTGGTAATACTTTTATTGCCCACGCTGTTGCTTCGCGAACGGGAACGCGACCGGGAACGTTGCTTTCCTAGCCAATAGAACTGATTGGCCAAATTGATTTCAGCTGCAGCTTTACGGGCTCCTCCACGTCTATTCAAAGTAGCATTCTGCTCTGGGCACTGCTGAGGTGGCTGCTGCTGCTGCTGCTGCTGTCCATTGGCCAAATACTCTCCCGCTATATGCACCTTGGGTGTGCTGACCAATTGTATACCCGTGGCTCCAAACTGCTGAGGAAACTCATGCAGCTCGAGCGGAAATCGGGGATCCATGGGCTGGCCCGGTTGACGGGGATACATGTAACCATCGCGTAGAAACATTTTACTTGTGGTATACACACGATCATTGATCTGATAGAGACCCTGCGAACCGGGTCCCTCACCGCCGCCGATAATGCCGTTTCGTACATAGGCAGCGGGACGATATCGAACGAGGGGATTGTAGAGATTCGATTTGGTGGTTTGTGGTTTGGTTTTGAAACTGCGACGCCGTGTGGACGGCTTCATTTTAGCGATCTAGACTAGTCAAAGGACACAGCACAAAAGAAGGCAACGCGTTTTGAAGGCCCCAGCCCAAAAGATGCCACAAAAATAAAATTGCTGATTGCTAACCGCGCGCTCGCACACGTTCAGCACTCGACACGTTCGTTTTTTCACTGCAATTGCTTGGTTTTATTGCAGCAACGGTTTTTTTTACTTTTTCTGGAAAGGCACGCATCTAATCCAATTAGCTTGAACAGTTCGCCTCCTACACTTTTCACCTTTGTGGAAGGTAAAAAAGTACTGACCCACTTTTAATGCCACTTGTTTTGTCAGACAGTTTCGTCTTCCTGCCTGTCATATGACGGTATGGGTTGATTCTACGCTAATCTGACAACTTTGAGTTGGTTAATTAAAGCTTGATTTGCAAAATTAGTCGTGAGGCTTAGTGTCTGGCCTGAATACAATTCCAAAGCCAATTCCTTTGTTGAAATCGAATACCTCAAACCAAGAGCAAAAAGTGGTGAAGATTATTGAACTGCACGGAGAGATAATTGAATTGACGCCCCTTTTTTTTTTTTATGTTTTATGTGGATCAGCGTGTAAAGCATTGGGCTCAATCGGTTTTATGTTAAGGTTAGGTTGGAATGAATTAGAATCAATTTATGGAAAATGGTGTATAAGAATTTTGTTTTGTTTAAATTAAGAAACTTTTTTCACTGACCAAAAATTCTGATACACTTTTTTTAGCATTTTCATAGTTTGATCAACATATTTTAGAGCACAGCTTAATTGTTTCTAATCAACAAACTGATTAAAAGTTCACTTAATTTTGTTATCCATTTTATTATTTAAGTCAATTTTATCTTTGCCCAAAAACAAAAACCTATTTGCTTACACTTCCGCCCACGCAACGTAATCGAAATTTGTTTTCTGATTTGTATAAACCGCGACGAGCCACAAATGTGCACTAAACGTTCATCTGAATGGTTCAATCGTCAGACAAATAAATTTCCAATGGAGAAAAAGAACAAAACGAAATTGTGATAAAAAAAGAATTAAAATGTTTGTGTGTGTGGGCTGAGCCTAACCAATGGAAGCTTAACAAATACACCCCCTATATTGGAAACAATGGAAAAAACTAAGCAAAGAGAGCCCCATAGATAAAAAGAATCGCTTTTGATTTACCAAAGAATGTGAGTATATAAATTCCAAATAAGAGAACATAAAATAAGACTTACTATTTAATTTTAGTCAATGAACTTAAACATTTATCGATCCAACTGAAACTTTGGGAAGGTCTCAAAATATTTCAAGACTTTGTAGTAAGACTCTGAAGAGAATGAAAAACTTAAAAAAAAAATAACTCAATACTCAATTTTTGATAGCTTAACGGCATATTGAACTCTATGAACATTTCTTTAATAACAGTAGAAATCCAGGTTCAGTATGTTGAAGGGTTGATGGAGGTTCTTAATGATTTTTGTAAGTGGCAAGCAAAAGCAAAAAATTGCATAAAAGAAATCAGTTATTCATGTTCATTTAATTTTGATGACAGATAGTAACGTATTTAATTTATGTGTAATTTAACTCTTACATATGGACAACTTAAAAAAGCTGTTAGAATATGTCGCGACGTTGTTGCAGCTCTTATTAAAGAGTCATTAGTTCAACTATCGATGAAAAGTCAATCGATAGTTCAATTTACGGCAATAGTGTTGGAAAATTTGCTTACAGCAGAAATTTCAATTTTGCTAAAAAAAAAGGTTGCATACATGCGATATTTGCTTATAAGCGATTTGCATATAAGCAATTAAATTCTCATATTAAATTTGCGCATAATGCTCTCTAGTGTGGAATATTTGCATATAAGTGGTATTTGCAAACAAGCGGTTCGTCAAATAACCAATATTTACTGTATGTTCAAAATTTTAAATAAAATATTTAATTATTTTGTACGTTTTGTGGGGATCCGTTTCATTTGATTTGGCAAACTTAGATATTATCTTCAAGTATTGTTTCTTAATTTCGAAATAAACTATTGATTTAACATTTTTTTTAGCGAAGATATACAATTTTATACCAATACCAATTTCCAATTGACGATATTTTTTTAACGCCCATTGGTATGTAACAGAAGTTCTAAAAAATTTGCAATAAAATTAAATAAAAATGACTCGCCAACTAGAGAGATTTTGCATTGCATATTTTCGGGCAGTCGACAATTCAATGATTTTAAACACATATATTCACAATAGTATATCTTTGCTTCATCAAATACCAGAAAAATTATTCTAAAGCTAGGAAGGAATACTGAACGATAACATTGAAAAGAGAGTTAAAATAATAGTAAAGGTTCCATAAAATAAGTGCCGAAAACGGGTCAAAATATGCAATTTAAGCAACTATAATGTGAGCATTACTTTAAAAGTGCAAATGGAATTCAGAGTTCAGCACACGAACCCCATCTAGAACAACCACTAGTCTTTCAATATACTGAACAATTTCTAAATAGCTTGCCTTGTGTAGTTTTAAATATAAAAGAAAGAAATTGTGAAATATTTCTTTAATTAAAAGAAAAATAAAGAAATACAAATTTTTCCGCCCAAATATTACCGAAATTTAAAACGTTTGGCAAACCGATTGTTTTTTCCAGGGATTTAGGGTTCACGGATACGATTATTTAAGTAAAATTGTTTCGGTGACGATTCGATAACGGTTATACATATTAATTTCTGAATTCAAATTGATTTGTGGTGGATTCGTTATACAATTTTACTCCAGATGGTCGTCCGCCATTTACATGTGTTCAGGGATCTGCTTATACCAGGGACCGAAAATAATGATTATTTGGAAATTTTCATCCTCAAAAATTACTACCTTGGAGTATGAGTATAAAAAAATGTAACTGAACGGAAATCAAAAATATTTTAAAAACACGGAATTTTATTTTTAATTCCAATGGGTTTTATTGGTTCGACTTGATTTACTTACTAGTGATATGCATTAACCATGCCACAATTCCATACACACTAATAGTAATCGACGTTTGAGTAATATTTATACTTATTATCACTGAGTTTTATTTTAAAAATCAAATTTAATTATTCTTTTTTGAGTAATGAAACTTAGTTTTGATTGTTATGATGAAGCTAATAGTGATTACGGTCCCTTTCTCATACTACATTTGATAACTCATGTATAAACCAAAGATTTTCTTCATATGTATTGGTTTCTTCTCCGCCGTAAGCTAGCTCTAAGCATCTGTGATTTAGTTTGTGCACAAAATCGCAATATAAAAAAGCCATCCTTTGCGCAGTAAACGAATAAAAACCCGGAGACTATACTTTAGTTTTTTCTTTTGCTTGATATGTACCACAAAATAAATTTTCCAAATATTAATCGTAATTCCCAACAAAAAAGAATTCAAAGTATGTTAACGATTTTACGAAGCAAAATTCCGAAAAATTGAATTTTGTGAGTTAGTTTTCTTTTGTATTAAAAATATTTGCTTTGTTAGAGCGCGTCAAAGTGTCTTTACAAACGTTTGGTTAAAAAATCAGCTCTTTGGGCTTGACGATTTACTTAAGAGTTAATGAAATAATTAACTTGGAGAAAAACATGGCACAATTGCCTAACATCCCTTATTTAAATGTATTAAGCTTTGGTTTATGTAATACTCACAAAAAACTCATCCTCAATCACTGGATCGGCCAGCATCTCAATGGCCTCAGTCATCGATCTGCAGGTTCTATTCGTGTTCTTCTTCTTTTTTAGTTTACGTCCCAATGTGGCTGCATCACTGAATCGATGCAAAAGTTTATCCCGTTTGCGCACTGCCTGGGGACTGGCCGTGGAACTCGCATGACACAACAACGACCCATAGCCGTTGGTGGTGCAGGAGGCAATGGTGCCAGTGTTGGCATAGAAATTCTGCGGCTGATACTGAGCCGGCGCCGTGAGCGTGCTATTCGAGTCGATCTTCTGTATGAGATTGTACTCCGATTGTGGGTATTTGCTGTGTAAAAGACTGCCGGAGCCATGCGAAGTCGAGTCGGTTGACTGCGGCTTGGGTGGCGGCGGTGGCGGTGGTTCCTTCATCAAGGGCACACGACGTGGTGCTGCTCGCGGTATAGTGGCCGATTGGGGAGATGAGGCGCCACCGCCATAGCTGACAGCCCGACGATTGCGATCATTTTCCTTTTCTCTGCAATGGGAGAACAAAAAAATGAAGAAATGGTTTAGTAAGGTTGCTCAAACTCAAATGGCAGTCTAGAATGTAAAAAACAAAGGGTTCAAAAATGATTCTTCTGCTCTAATATATAAAAATTTTTGGAACTGCATTTTACTAAGAGTAGAAAGTCGGCGGTAAACTTAATTCGCTTTGACAGGGGGATTAATTACTTTTTAAAATTCTAGGGAACTACAGAAAAATTATAAGAGCTGGCTCGATTTTGTAATATATTATATGTAAGTTTTCGGTTCTTCTCAAAAACTATTATAGAACTAACAAATGAAACCAAGTCTGTACGATTCTTTACTCGACATGAGTTTTTGCGAACTTTCACCCAACCAAGTCCATGAAACGATTATATTTAATAAAAGATCTCTCAAAATTAAACCTGAATCTGACTGTCTTTCTTCAAAAAACGTAGCCAGTTCGAAATCGGTTGAAAAAAGAACATTTAAGCAAGACAACCAAAACCTCCGGAAACGATTTCGTGATATCTATGAATTTATAACTCATTCCACTTATATTAGTCTCCTTGCTCTTTCAGTTTAAATGACATGTCCCATCTTTGCTTTGTTTAGAAGAAATGATAATACTCAATATTTTAAGAGTTTAAAAGTGCTTAAGGGCCTAAATATTCTAGTCCGTATTGAATACTCCCATAAATATCGAAGGACTGTTTTGATGTAAATTAGTGTTCTTAGAAATGGAATCTGTACGAAACGATCTAGTCTAGTTGTTTTTAATTTTTTTAAAGCCAGAGCGTAGAGTGTTTGGTCTTGTATACTATAAGAACAAGAAAGAAAGTCGGTCAAGCCCGACTATAACATACTCTGTACCAAGAAATTTTGTCTTTTGATCATAACTCGAAAACCGTTCATCTGATCTTCTTCGTTCCTTTGGCGGATCGATAAGTTATTCTAATAACTAAATATGTCCAGAAGGAACAAGCCATCTATCTTCAAAACTGTGGGAGATATGACGTGTTTTCTAAATTGCGGGGGCGGGAGGGGGCGTGGCCAAAATTGAAAATAAACTTGATCTGCCTGCAGACATAAGAAGCATATGTCCCATACACGTCAAACCTCTATCTCTTACCATCTCTGAGATCTGTGCGTTCATACGGACTGACAGACGGACGGACGGACGGATGGACAGACGGACATGGCTATATCGACTCGGCTGTTGATGCTGATCAAGAATATATATACTTTATGGGGTCGGAGATGCTTCCTTCTGGATGTTACATACTTTTGCACAAAGTTATAATACTCTATGTACCTTCGGTACAGAGTATAAATAACTCCTCCTCCAAAACACCAGTTCTTTAAAAAAAAAACAGACTAGCACCTCCGTTCATAAAACATGAACGCAGCGTGTATTTGACTTAATTATCCCTGATTTCGTATTTTTGGGTAAAATTTTATCTCCACGCTCTGGTCACACTACTTTACGACAAACAAGTCCATTCTTATTATGAACAGTTGCTCGGAAATCGTTAACCATTTGTATTCTGGTGTCGTTTTTTGCACATATGCTGATTTAGAATTCCCAAGCAGTTATAGCATTGCTGCATCTGCTTTGATGATAGAATCGGGAGGTTCTTAAAATAGGTACTAGTGAGATATTTGATCAGATTTTTTAAAAATTTGTCGAAATCAGTATATCAAGCGAGCACTTGCAGGGGTATTAATATATCGGCATAGACGAATATACACCCAGAAAAAATATCAAGAAGTTTGTACTTGAATTAAGGGCAAACGTTTTTAATAGTACGAAAAGTACGAAAATACTTGATTCAAGTACGATATATTCAATCCCAAAACAATTGATTTAAGACTATTTCGGGATATTTTAAGTACATTTGGAAAGGTCTTAAGTCAATCCCGTTTAATTCTCAAAAAAGTACAAAATATTCTTTCTTAAAGTCCACTAATTTCTTATGACAGGTTTGAGCCCATAAAATTCTAAAGCTAGTCCCAATTTGTTTTGAAACGAGGTCTCTGCATTAAACCAAAGAAGGCTGGAAATATCCAAGGGCCATAACGAAAAAACAACAGTTAGACCAACTTTAGTTCATAAATGTACCATGACTCCATAACAACAATGTTAAAACTAGTTGGGAATTTTAATTAAAAATCTATTTTGTCATCAATCTGACATATTTAGTACTTGAACTCAGAACTTTAATTTTTTATCTAACTGTAAGTACAAAATGTTCTTGATTCAAATAGGTTAGTAGTCATTTCAATAAAGAAAACAGTCATTTGTTGTAGGTAAGTAAAACCCAAGAATGAATCATACTTGATATTTTAAGTAACAAATGGTTTAAATTCTATCCTTAATGTGTAGCTTAGACTTATCCTTAGATTCTTTATATTGGTTCGGTTCGTTGCCAAACACCTGTTTCTTGCATAGATTGCTACCTGCCTATTGCTGAACTATTGAATCATTTTTAAACCAACTGAAAAATATATTCCTTTTGCCCACCTAAGCCGCCTTCTTTGCATGGGCGGACTAAAGAAACAATTCGGAGCCAAAGGTAAGAAGTAACCCCATTGTGGTGTAGCTTCGGGTCCTTCATGATACACTCCCAACTGTGGAGTCATCTCTCTTGACCGACTTGCTCGCAAAATCGGCATGGATATCCTCTGTGGTGCATAACTTCGCATAGATCGATACTGATGTCTATAGATGTTATGCTCCAACGAGGAAGTGGTTGTGGCATCCGAGTCTAGAGTACAGTCCGAGTGACCCATATTTTCCAGTGTGCCGTCGCTGCCCACTTCATCATCATCACTGGAGCACTCTGGCACTGTATAGCAGGTATAATCGAATTGAGACATTGTGTCCAGAAATATTTCACAGTTTTTGGTACTTTTGGTTTATGGAAACATTTCCCAGCCGCTTATATTTTTTTTTAAGTATTTAATTGGATTTGATATTTAATTTCTGTGTGTTTTTGACAAATGTTAAATGACAATTTCACGATGTCTGGTAACATAATTACTTGTCGGAATATTTCGTGCTCTGATGACTTGAGTGTTTACTTTGGAAGAGCATTTATTTTGCCCCCCTAGGCTGTGAGCCGTTTCCTTTTTCTGTTGGGAATTGGGAGAGCGCGCTGTGTCCAGTGGGCACAATTAAAAGTCGCTTTTTGTGCTCGAAAAGTTGGCCTAATGAGGTGTTGAAGCGGAAGACAATTGTATATGCTCGGGTAAGTGGAGATATTTAACTTGGGTTTTCCTTTTCACAAAATCTAAACCAAGGTGATGGGAAAATGTAAAGGTAATTTTGTAGGCTGAAGAAATAATTGCTTTGTTTAAACGTTGAAAATAATTTTTAATTTTATAAATGTATTTAATGGACAATTCGTGTTCTAACTTAGAACTTCATTTAAAATTTATGTAAAATCAAAAGTGTCAACAGAGAAATCCATCAACCAAGCAATTAAAGTACCAGCATCCTACTCCCTCTTGCAACCAACGAGTTTCCATCATAATGATGATGCAAAAGGCAACAACAAGACGGAGTCTGCGTGCTGACTAGTCGACGACATCCACCATACGAGAGAGACCGAGACCCAGTTGGAATGGGCAGACGCCGGATATGAACTTTACAACGGTTTGTTCTTGCAGTTTATATGTTCATTTTATTGTTGCAATTGACTTTAATTTCTGCTATAAGTGTATAGAACTGCATATTGACTAATTAGAGGGGGAAGGTTAGCATAAAACAGGAAAAGAGTGGAAGTAATGGAGCCGCCTTTATGAAGGAAGCCGGCAATGGCGCCAGTGTATCGCAGGAATTTGCTTAATTGGTTTCGAAGTAATAAGAAAAACTAAATGAAAATAGATTTGCCTGAAGTCAAAAAGATCTTTCAAACTCGTATAAAGAAATGAAGCATTTTTAACAGCGTGTGGTGTCAATGAGACAAAGTTGGATAGTGTATGGAAACGGGTCCGCTTACCGCATCTAAAACTTGCAAGGAGTGCAAGAACAAAACAAAAAACTCCATAAAGAACTTTTTAGGGTGAAAATGCGAACTGAGATTTGAAAATGCTTCAAATCGAATCAAAGAGAGCTTTATGAATTATTGAAGAATACCTCCATGTCGCCAAGGTGGGCAGCGAGATAAATAAACAAGCCAGAGACTATAGGGAGAGACTGTCTGCTCAGCCAAACCTCCTTGCTACCAAATTGCTGCGGGCACGAAGGAAGAAAAGAAGATTGAAAAGATACCAGTTTAAGGATCTTAGTAAAAGGATAATTAAAATAAAATCCAATTATTATTGAAGACACATGTCAAGCATCTTAAGATATCCGTGAAAGATTAAGTAAAGGAGCCAAAATAAGGTTCCAAAAACTAATAAAAGTATATCTTGAAAAAAAAATATATAAATAAAATGAAGCAAACTTCATTGTGTAAACACAGACTAAGAAGGATAGTCTATTATTACTCTGTGATCAGGAATATGTTTAGCTATAGCCATTGTGGGACTTTTTGTTTTGTTGGCGTGCTGAAAATTTAAAAACGAATCGATCAAATTGTATACTTTCTCCTGCGGGTTTCTCCAGCGGAGATTTAGGAAAATAGAAAAGTCGTAGAAATCTTCGCACATTTCACATTTCAGTTCAAGACTTATAACCATTCCTATCAGAACCGATTTCCTTTCAATAGAACGTTCCACTTCCACTGCAATTCAAATCTGCAATTCGGCTTTAAAATAGCCAAATTAAAAAAAGCAAATAATTGAAAAGGATGCATGAATCTAAGGAACTTTAATATTTAAACAAATCAGAAATAATAAATGCTATGATGTGAAGGCTGGCTTCCAGAAGGCACGAAAATAAATGTTAACATGAACAGTAGTCTTATTTGAATAAAGTATTGTGCCAAAAATTCCGAACCCTGCCCAAAATACATTTGTATATCATCTGGAATCAAGTCCTTAAATGGAATGACCACCTACTGCGCCTCGATTTTAATTGTAATTGAGCATTGAACATTGCTTTAGCGCTCGTATATACCGGAATTGCTGCAACACTTTTGGAGGGTAAAAGAACGGCACACTCAGTGCTGAAGCCTCCGTTAAACCTGCAAATCAACCAAAATCCTGTACAATCAACCCGCAACCCTAAAATTTGTTGTTGGCCAGCGACTACCGACAAACACTTCTCGTGAATCCGAAATTAATAGCGGCGGATAAATTAAACGCTTGTCTCAAGTCATCGTTTTTTGTGGAGAAACCATTTCCCTGGGTATAAATATACGAGTATTCCTGCCACGGGATGGAATCGGGCATGATTTCTCCAAAGAACTTTTGAGAATTGGAAATGGGTAAATTCCAGTGGTTTAATATCGCTTCCACGGGGAATTTGTTAACTTATTTGAACGAAAGATGAACTCTAAAGAACTTTCAAGAGAAATGCGTTCGTACACAGAGAAAAATAATTATATTAAAAAGTATCCATTGGATGATTTCCGGTATCCATTTTTAAGAGATAGTATGTCTTCAAAAATGGCTAAAAATCATCCAAAAGATATTTTAAATGGTGATCATTTGGATGATTTTGAAGCTTCGCTGGATGATGAAAAGGATATTTAAGACATATCCCCTTCAAATGCATCTTTTCTGGATCTTTTTTTTTCTGTGTAGAAATCAAATCGTTGAAGACAAAGTCGTTAACTATCCTGCGACTTATCATTTGCATGTCAAAGCTAGATCTGTCATCATACTGCTACGATACCGACTGATTGTTACAAAGCTAATGAAGAATGGCTAATTCTACAAATTTTCTTTCTTCAAATGATTTGCAGTTCCTGTTCAAAGGTTTTACGATTCTAGTAAAACCTTCATAAAGAACTCACAAGGACAGTCGCTAAATTTGAAATGACATGCTTTTCACGCAGCCAGCAATATGTGGCATGTGCCCGAGTTGAGAAACCATTCGCTTTCTTCATTTACAGTTCAGAAGCCGATATCGAAAAATGTTGTGTATCAAATTGAATGCAATCATTGGCAGTGTTCAGCAGTCCATCCTTGACCACTAAGCGGGTATCAGAAAAAAATAATACATCGAATAGAAAAGACTTTAAAGGACAAACTTTTAAAAGCGCCGCCTACATTGACGACGGTCCGTGTCAACATGGAAATTGCATAATAGTTGCGAAACTAAAGTTTTTACATATTTTTTAGTTACTTCAAACTAATTATCGCCCATTAATTAAGCTGATTTTTGAATTCAGTGCACAAATGAGCCAGGATACGCGTATCGGTATCGAAAAAACCTATTGATGTACAATTACAGCTGTTGGTAGCAGTATCAGGAAGGAGCGTACTTTTTCTCGATACTAGCTCCTCTACCATGAAATCACTGGAGATCAGAAAAAAAATTAGGAAAAAGTATGATTGATCAGGAAGCAAGTTCATCTGCTGAACGCGTCCATTTTTCTATTCTTTTGCGAGAAATGGAAATGGTTAATGGAGGGCTAGTAAAAGCCCATACAAATCACCAAGTTCTATTTTCAAGAGCACAAAATATTCATTCAAGTGTTTCACTCAGTTTTATGCCCCTTTTTGGGTATATTCCATTTCTATGAATATTATAGATAATGTTTCATTAAATTCACTTCATTTAGCATTTTTGTTTTTCTGCAGTATATTATTCACTTCAGGTTTAAGGTTATAAATAATTATTTGGTCAACAATTTAACACAAAAAAAACCCGAAATTATGCGAATTTGGCATTTCATTAATGAAAACAAACACACACGAACACAAAAATAGACCGATATCCCGGAAAAGTCTCACACTATGCTGTGTGTTGACCGCGAGCCATTTTCAAACTGATTTTCGAATAGAGCAACAGAATTTCGTGTAGCTGGGGGCAGAGCGACCCTCCCTTCCGTTTTATGGGAGACGCGCAGACGACATGCGCGACAGACTCGAGGGAGAGAAATAAGAACAAAAATGGTTTAGCTCTAAATTGCTGAATATTCGTACGAAAAAATAAAAATAAATAGACGAAAAAGTTTTTCACTGGATAACTAGGTGGACAAGTGGTTGTCTGTCATGCGAAATAAATGCCAAGCGTTTAGAAATTTGTCTGCTTCCTCCATCTGCTGCTGCTGCTCTCTCAGCTTCCTCTCGCACAGCATGAAATTGTCGTATAAAAATAAACACTTCTCCAGGGCAAGAGACACACAAGATTTTTCACTTGTCACGCATTTATTTTCCCATTTTCCCCGATGTGAATGCTGAATGTGTGTCACACATTGTGAGGCGGTTTATTGACATCCCGTTCGGTCTGGGAATGGTCTCTCCTTTTATACCATTTCAAGTTGCATTATCAATTACACTTGTTAATTAACAGCTTAGACTTTTGGGTGTGGATTAACCCGCATTTCGAGTTGCCAAGCCATTTACTCATGCAATGGGGTAAGACGAAAGGGAAGAAGAGGGTGACTCTGATATTTGATAACAATTGCATGTTTGCAGCAATGCCGGCGCACAACTGCAATTAAATCTGTTCTAAACGGGCGTGTGCGGAGTTAAGGCCAATTGCCAAGTCTCCGACTTGATTAACCAATGCAGGCGTCTGGTCGGGCCATTGGGGATATTCATGTGTGTGTGTGCATAGACGATACGATGTACATTTGTGATATGGATAGCATAAAATTAATTAATAAAATGTGAAGGGGAGAAATCTTAAAGATTTCGGAAAGTCAACTGAATGGTCTCTTAATTGAAAATCGTAGCTTTTTGAATCATAATATCAAATTAAGCTGTTTTTATGCACAGAGAAAATGATGAATTATGATGACGTTCTTAAAACATTACAAAATGGTCATGATTTTGGTCTGTATTTTCCGTTTATTAGGAAAGAATCGTGCTCATGAAAATTGAAAAAGAGAGATAGAGATTTTGAATAACGTAAAGGGTCTATAATTTGGATCTTAACAATTTGGCATCTTTAAGTAAACACACCGCGCCATTAAACATTTTTTAAAAAACTGTCTATGTTATACGTTAGTTAAAGTCAGCATTTTCATTATGAAAAAGTTCACGAACCAGCAACGTTTGGAAATTATTAAAAATTACTACCGACATTCCGAGTCGGTGGTCGCATCCTTAAGAGCGCTTACTCAAATTTTCGTCTGCGCTCGCTGTCGTGGATAAATTGGATTCCATATTTTGTCTATTAGAAAATCCGATGTCAAAAAGTCGTTGTACTGATCGAACAAATGCCATTCGACCACTGTCTTTGCGCATTTGGCTACATACTTTTCAGTAAGTTCGCTACCGTCACACGATTGGGGGCAATGGTCGTGAGCATTAAGATGACGCCATTCGTGTTGAGCCTCGAGTTCCTTAGTAGGAATACCAGACCAAGGTAAGAACAAACGAAAAAGAGAGTCGGTCATGCCCGACAATAACATACTTACTACCAACGAAATTATACGCTCAGCATAAATTTTGATGCTGCAGTAACAGCTTTAAGCAGCGAACAGACTTTTGATAATAACTCGACAACCGTTTATCCGATCTTCACCATTTCTTTAGCGGTAAGGAATCCCGATTACTAAATATGGCTAGAAGGTACGAACCATCTGTCTTTAAAATTGCGCGAGATATGAGGTTTTTTCCAAATTACGGGGACGGAAGGGGGCGTGAAAGAAGTAAGTAAGTAAGAAGTTTTTCTCCCTTACGCGTCAAACCTCTACCTCTCTTAATATCTCTGAGATCTGTTGGTTCATACGGACAGACAGACAGACATGGCTATATCAACTCAGCTGTTGATGCTGATCAAGAATACATATTCTTTATTGGGTTGGAGATGCTTCCTTCTGGCTGTTACATACTTTTGCACAAACTTATAATACTCTATGTACCTCCGGTACAGAGTATAAAAAGAAATGCATTAATTTGTACGTATTTAAGAAAGAAGACATTGCCGAGAACAAATATGCATAGTGGAGATGTAGGGCTGAGGGTGGTCCCTCACGCTTTGATTATACATTATTTTCATTGAACAAAACCGATGATAGCCTATTATTATTTCAAAAGTGGTTTGGTTCACAGTCAAATGAAAGGTTCGAAACTGTACTGGAACCCACAGTTTAACACCGAATCCGAAAGCCTTAATTGGAAAAGCTTTTCTTGTCTATATACTAGCTATCACCAATTAGGGTCAAAGGTGACCGATTGTCGAACCGAATATATAATAGATCGGCCTTAAAGAAAAGCTTTTTCTTGTCTATTTACTAGCTATCTTCAATAGGGTTGGACAGATTTATTACCGAATTTATAGTATTAGAGCAAAATGTAGACTTTAATTTTCCAAATTTCAGAGGTGAAAAAGTAAAAGTTGTTTTAAAATGACAGCCGTTTGAAGTTGGTCAAATCCAACTACAAGCTTTTTTTTTTGGACAAAAAATTAACAGCATATGTTAGAAATTTTCAACTTTGATTTGGTTTATAATTATAATAATTATGGACAATGAGTTTAATCTTTTAAGAACATTTCCTCCAAAATGTTAGCTTCCCAGCTAGCTTCCCGCAGATAGAACTTGCTGACTGAGGCCCATTCCATGACATTCGTGGTATAATTTCATAGATTAGAAAATACTTCTGAATTTATTGGGCATTAAAAAGGCTGAAGACAATTCAATCGGATGAATAATAAATTCCATTTAAAATTTAGTTGTAGATTTCTCTTCTGGGCGGATATTAAAAAATTGAAAAAAGATTTAAATTTTTTTAATTTTGAGCTTATAATTTAAAATGTTTTTTTCTTTTAGGGCCGATTTCACATTTTCTAGATAGCCCTAAAACTCACATAAACTGACAAATAACAGAGTAAAGATATGAAATTGGACCCAAAGGTTACCAATTTACAGTACTTTTAATTTGAACTTGACCTTCCATAATTCCTCCCGTTTCCAGGAATTTTTTACATACCTGAACATTTGCTTTTCCGCAGCAGAAGGCCAACTTCAACATTTTCTGACTACCTTGTGTGCCCTTACAATTTTTTCCCAATAGACTGAAACTTACTTTACAGTCGAAGTCAGTAGCTGGTACGGGTTACTTAAAAGGTTACTTAAAGCCTGCCTCAGTAGTCGCATCAAAAAGGTCATTAAAATCAATCAAGAATATAAATTTAGCCAAAGTCAAGCTGATCTGCTGAGTGCGTCTATTTAGTTTCTTCATGTTAAAAAAAACATGCATAATAACAAATTTTTTAAATAATGTCAATCTCACACTTATCCAGCTGTTCTCTGATCAATGATAACTGATTTAGGATCAAATTGCACATTTAAGCAGCTCAACTATCTGACAGATCTAACCCATTTGTAAGTTACTAAAGTAACTAACTCCACACTCCATTATCGCACCTTCAATCTCTCACGCAAAGTCACAGCGGGGCATGCCTAAAGTCTTCATCGAAAGCGCTTTAAAGTGAGTAATTTCAAAGAGGCCCCCCCTGGGCATTGCAGGCCCTTACAATTTTCTCATTATGTGAAATCAATACCAGCATTTGTTGGTAATAACCACATTGATGGGAAAAAGCAAGTCAATACAGATTTATAAGTTGAGGTATCCCCATTTATCAAGCAATTCAAATTGCGCCAAAACAAAGTCAAAAGGCAATTTTGCAATTGCGAAAACCAGTTAGCCAAATTTCAGAGTCCAATGTGATTTATGGCCCCTGTAATTAAATGGCATCACAAAAGTTTGGCTCGTGTTGGCATAAAAAAAAAGAAACCAAACAACAAGAAACACTCTTTGCTGGCAAATTTATTTTTATTATTATGCTAGCAGCATGTCAACATAATTATTGTCTTGTGGTGTGTCTTTGTCTGGTGGATTTTCTCACTCGGCTGCTGCCTCCTAAAGGGTTGCCAAGATCCATTCATTTGTGTTGTGATTATTTATAGTGACAGATGCAGGGCAATGTGTTTCAGAGGGTCCCCTTCACAAATCAGACACCTTGTGGAACTGTGCCTCAGCAGCTTTTAGTGAGCATTTTCAACATATTTTTGTCGATGGTTTTTAAAACATCATTGATATTCTCTGGAACTGATTTATGTTTGTTGTATAGATGAAATATGGAACAGAAGATATTTTACATGTATTTGGTATATTAAACCAGTTCTCCATTAGCAAAAGCCAGCAAATTAGCATTATTCACAATTGCCAAACGGAAACCAATTAAGTTCTCCAACAGTCACTTTGACCACGTGCTGGCATTTATCATTCGCTGGTGAACTGCAAACTTAGACACACTATCTATGAGTCATCTACTTACTTATTTTTTCTATGAATTGGTTGTTTCTCCTTTCGCACAGTTTTGTGTCACTTTGTCTCATAAAAGTCAACTGCAAATTGCATTCACAAGCCAGCAGCTGTCTTTTCTCCTCTTGGCAATTTGTGTTAAGAGGTTAAAATCATTTGACATCGTTGAAATTTAATTACGAAGCAGTTTGCATTTTTAGTGCAATGACTTGGAACTAGAATCTTATTTAATTATTCAATGGGTGAACTTTATCGAATTAGTTAATTCTTGAATGGGCGGTGAGGCAGAAGCTTGCGGACATTGAAAACCGCCAACTATGTTAAATGTGTTGTAAAATGTTTGTGTATAATTTTGTTATGGTTATGGCACAAATATGCTCTATAAAAGCAAAGTAAAATTTGGGAAGAGTTCTTGATTACATTAAGTAATGTTGTAATTAATGTTGCCACTTAGACGTGCGTCTACAATTGTGTGCAATGGCCCAGTGAGCTTACACGTCCCCGTCGTAGAGTGGAAAAAGTCTGGTAGTCGACAAAAACCGTCTTTCTTTAAAAAATGAACCAAGGCAGGTGAGATGGGTGGTGTGAGAGTGGATGATATATCAGGTTCGAAGGAAATATCGGTGGGACGCAGTATAGAATGTGAAAAGATTAAGAACATTTTTTACTCAGTTGAGTTTAAAATATTCTCAAAGCCAGAAACCAACTTTTGCGTTCTCAAATCCAAGTTATTGAAGTGAGAAGATTGTGCTACAAGTGAGACAAATCTTTTATAATCTGGTTAGGGCAACGACCGTGCTCATTTTTAGTCAAATTTTCTCGGTTTTATACTCTGCACCTAGAGTATATTAAGTTTGTGCAAAAGTATGTAACAGCCAGAAGGAAGCATTTCCGACCCTATGAAGTATATATATGTTTGATCAGCATCAACAGCCGAGTCATGTCCGTCTGTCCATCTGTCTGTCCGTATGAACGCACAGATCTCTGAGAAGGTAAGAGATAGGGGTTTGAGATGTATGGGACATATGCTTCTTATGTCTGCAGGCACATCAAGTTTATTTTCAATTTTGGACACTCCCCCACCCGCCCCCTCAATTTAGAGAAAGTCTCATATCTCCCACAGTTTTAAAGATAGATGGTTCGTTTCTTCTGGACATATTTGGTAATCAGGATAACTTATCGATCCGTCAAAGGAATGGCGAAGATCAAAATTATGATCAAAAGACTGTTTGCTGGTGCAGCGCAGCGGATTCTGAGATCTACACCCAGAGAAAAATAGATAATTTCATACTTGGATCGAGAATTTTCGAGATCAATAGTTTGATAAAAGTGAAAGTTCGCGATCCAAGATCGAAATTCTTGAACCAAGCATGAATTTTTGATCCTGGTTTTCTTGATCCAAGAGCTTTAATACTTGATCTAAGTACGAATCATTTTGAAAAATTCTGGAATCAAGTGCCAAACAAATTCAATTCCAAGGTTTCTCATTCTTGAATCAAGAGCATTCAGCATTGTCAAAAACCGAGAATGTTCTTCCTATTACTTATCAAGAGCTCATCAGCTTCAAGAGTAAAATCGTTGACTCTTAAATCAAGTGCTTCATTTCCATTTTGTTTAAATATATTTCATGGAAAACTAATTGCTTAACCATGCTGCAAGTTTTAGCCGGCTCGAGGAATACATTACACCTCACAGCAGCAACAGTCTTTGCCTGTCAACTGGCGGTCGCACAGCCGACGCAGCATGTCAGCAATGCCATAACTGGTTGGGAATTCCAAAGCAACATGAGTGCAAAAATCAATTGCGCTCTCCGCTCGATAGCTTCCCAAACTGAGAAAGCGAGTTCAACGCTGTGTTCTCTCACATTTGCTTGCTCTCCTCTCTGTTTTTTTACCTCAGTTCTCTTGCCTAAATACATCATACTAAAAACAAGTTTAGCTCGATTTCAATAGCGAAATTCTTGAAAATTCAAATATTTTCTAAGATTATTCCAAACAAACGTTACTGGCTCAAGTATCAATTTGAGACAAGGTGTATCAAATTGATATTGATACCAAATTTTTATTGTGTGTAGCTTTGTAAATATTGTTTAACAGATATTCTGAAATTTACTTAAAATAAAAGCCATAAATATTTAAAAAGCCATGAACCAAATGCCACTTCCGGTCCGCAAACCAAACCTTAGGCCGTGTCTTCTGTAGATCTTTGGCATTTTGAAGCCTTGATTTAAAGCCCTTAAGTCAAGAGGAAAGCTAATCATATAAAACCACTTCAGACACATGTATTTAACTAAAAGCCACAGCACTTTCAACATCTTTTGTTAATAAGTAATAAATTAGACACATTAAGGCCAACTTTAGTTAAAAAAAACACTCAAGGTTCATTTTTACGATATTGCATTTTGGTAAAACACGTTTCTAATGACTATTCTAGCTTTTGCATTTTGTTCATGCCTTTTTTTTGTTGTATTATTTTAATTAACACATCAAATGGCAATATTTTTTTGGTGATGGACAAGCAGGCAAAAACGTTTTAAAGTCTAGGGTGAAGTTGCTGCAATTGCCTTAATAGTAGGAAACAAAATATTTCAGAAAAATAATTGCAAGTAAACGTAGAATTTGAATCACGAAACTTCCCAGAAATCATGAGTGATCAATGCCCATACAATTGTGAAATAATTCACAGCATTACGCTCTTGGGTGTAGCTAGCAAAAAAATAAAAGAGTAAAAACAACAGAAAAATAGATTGAGCTATTCATTTCATCTATGATTTCAGGCCATCACGATGTGGCCAACATTTTACTGCCGGCTGTCAGCGAGAAGTCATCGCTAATGAAAAACCAGTGGCAATTTAATTTGCCCCTCAACCATTTGAATTAATTAGAGGACTTCTTTCGCTGCAGACTGTAGAGCTAATCAATTGTACGAAGACAATTAACCGGTAGAGCATTTCAAGAGTTCAAGAGGCGGTCACAATTAGCGGAACGCAGGCCGCAGATCGAGACTTGGAGGCAGAGCGGCAGCTGCAAACTGCCAAGAGTGAAGAGAATGCCTCGGCGGCGGCGCGTGTTGCCAATTTATCTTATGCCCCAGCTGAGTTTTTCAAAGATTTGTGTCTCTTACTCCAGGGACCATGACTCATTTCGGCCACGGTGGAGATAAGCCAGTTTTTGTTTTGGTCTTAAAAGAATACGCTTCCCGAGTAGAGGTAAGGTGCGAGGGCAGCTTGTTAAATTTTTAGCATAGCACCATCTGTCAAGCTGTGATGCAGACAACCAAGTGAATCTAGGCTAAAATGGATGAAATTAAAAAAAATGATTGATAACGCAACCGTGAACTTTTGGTTTGGATAGTATTCTCTTGGACAGATTAGAAGTATAAGTTGCCCTTTTGGCAGGAATTAACAACTGCCATTTGTGAGCGTCTTGAGAAATTCAATTAGAAAACCCAACAAGACTGAGAAAGTAAGTATCTTTTAAGTATTTTAAAACAGTAATAAACTGAGGTAAGGCACACCAAAGTCCACCTGGCTCACACATTTCCTTAAGACACTATTTTTGCTTTTACTTTGCTTTGTTTTATAACTGATACAAACTCTGGCACGGCTCTTCGCACACACGAAATTGAAAGAAAAAAAAAACGGCAACCAAGCAACTTGTTTATCTGTCTTTTCAGCTTGTCTCCCGAACTTTAAGTCCCCAGCCAAGTCCTGTCCATTCCCCCCAAAAACGAAAGACAGGCCAACGCCAACAGCTGTCGTGCCAGTTAGTTTCCATCTCGTAACCCCAACTGACTGACTGACGCCGGACGGCAGGGAACGGGGGATTTGGCCCCTGATGTTGCATGTTGGTTAATTTTCATGCAAAGCTCAATGTTGGCCAACAGTTTATAGTTATGTTTTATTGTTGTCTCACTCTAGAGTCGCCGCTCGTTTAACTATGATTACATATGTATGCTAATGCTTTTTTCTTTTTGGTTGGGTTTCATGATTGCTTTTTTAAAATGCTTCACGTGCATTTCCTACTTGTATGCTAATTTCGCATATATGCCACAAACGCTTATTGAATGTTAACGTTGGAAGCTTACCACTGGGACCAAAAAGAGTTCTAACATGGCTATGAGGGAGTATATTTGGGTCAACTGTTGTTGCTCTCAATCTGTATAATCAACAATGAAAATACGGCAGTTAATGTGTCAAACAACAAAAGCCAGTAAACGCCCACATTTATATCTGATGCAAGACTAGTTGAAATGGGTATTAAGGGTATATTGGTTGCAACTGGAGACCAAAAAAGCTCCTTTGTAATTATTTATGCGTTTTTGTTTTAGCTAAAGCTTGGAATTCAATGATTTAGAAATCAATTCTTGTACTTAAACGAAAGTGTTTTTATTACTAGACCAGATATTACCAGATTTACACGGTGAAGCAAACTTCATTCAAGGCAAAGTGAATATGTTTTTTAAAGGAAAGTTTTAGATTCTCACCTGATTATCTTGCTTACTAAGAGAACTCCACGAAGTTTGCTTCTCCGTGTAAATCCAGTCTTATTCATTTTGAATTTCTAAAAAAATTTTAAGAGCAGCTTGTCTTTTCTATTTGAATGTTTAATTTCATTCTGTCGTGGTCATTAGTAACAGAGAATGAAAGCCTCAAGTTAGCCTTTGTAACGGGAAACCGCACAGAGATACAGGAGCTAGCCCTTGCGTCTGATTACCTCCAAGATCTGGTGGTATACTGAGGGGTTCTCGAAGATCATTCATTGCTTGACCACCCCTACTTTGAAAGAGGACTTTAGGGTCCCTTGAGGAATCGATGAATCTTACAAAGTTATCGTTGGCAACCTTCCTCGACTTCGAGGAAGCCTTCAACAATATCAAGACCGATTCGATTGCGCCGGCTTTTGCCTCAATTGACTCTAATTGACTGAATTATTACTCAATGGCTAAGGAACATGCTTACACTCATAAAAAAAATTCGACCTGAAAACTAGAAATTCTCCTATGAAATCCGTCCTAAGGCGATTCACCCTAAAATTACAAAATCTTTTTCTCATTTATGGAAAATATTTCTCAAACTTTGAAAACTAGAAATTCTCCTATGAAATCCGTACTAAGGCGATTCACCCTGAAATTCAGAAAACTTTTTCTCGATTTATGGAAAATTTTTCTGAAACTTAGAAAATGTTCCATAAATAAGAAAATTGTTTAGAAAACACTTTAGATTTAGACATATCATTTCCAAATAGACACCGGAAATCATCCAATGGATATTTTTTAATATCCTTTTTTTTCTCTGTGCGAATTTTGTTTTGCTTGTTTGAAACTTCTTCTTACCTGGAAGATTAACGGGGAGTTGACAAAGTGCGCAGATCTAGTTTTAGACAAAAAAAATGCCAGCTGTTTTCGTCTTACATGTTAATGTCAAACAGTTTCAGTTGGGTCTAAAATTTTACCATGAATCGACTTACAAACGAAGAACGCTTGAATTGAATTTTATTAACAAAATTACACTTTTTTATTGGAATATTGTGTTCAGCGGCGGAGCTCATTTCTGATAGATCCGTGAACAATCAAACAGTGGCATCATTAAACCGTCCTTTTTTTAAGGATTTTGAAGGCAGGAACGTTACTTGGAATGGAGAGCGCTACGGTGCAATAATAAAATAATTTTTTTTTCCCAAAATGGTAGAGCTGGACTTGGCTGACATGTGGTTTTTAACAAGACGGTGCCTCGAAGAGGTGAGTTCAGTTCATTTCATGTTTGAGGCCTAAATCGTGCGAAAAGGCGTTAGACTAAATTTTGTGGGGCTATGTTACAGCGCATGTCTATGGCGATCGTTCTTTGGACAAAAATAAAGATTGATCTTATGTATATTTTTCTTTAAGTCTGAAGGTCCGTCTGTCTGTCTGACCGGATGAGGTTCGCCATGTATAGGACATTAGCAGACAAATTAAGGTTATTTTCAAACTTTGCCACTTACTATTTATCGAACAGTCGTAAAAATGGAGAAAACCGTTTTTCTAAGACGATGGACAGGCTGTTAAGTCTGTGCACTCAAAAACAGTTAATTCTAGTTTTGAGAAATTTCGCTTCAAAAATGTTTTTCTTCTTAATTTATTCGGTTTCATTTTTATTCAATTAAGGGTAATTTTGGTGGATAAGGCCGGATTTGCCCTTGAATTAAGAAAAGAATACAAACCTCAGATTCTTATCATATGACGCCTACCATTAATGTTAAAACGCCCTTAAAATATAAAATCATTTATAAGTTTATAAAGTCGCTCTATAATTTAGAAAAGCTTAATAAGACACCGATTGTAATTCTCAAGTTCGATTCCCCTGTGCTTTTGGTAGTCGAATGCCATAAGATGCCTTTCTTGTTGTTTATATATATATTTTCTATCTATCTTCTATAAAAGATTTTTTTCCTCAAATCTAAAAATGTTTTTGTAAAATTTTGAAAATTATTTTCTACAATATAGTAAAGTATTTTTTTTTAGCTAATAGTACATATTTTCTTTATTTTAGAAAGTCCTTTTGTTATTATAAGAAATTATTCTTCTAAAATATATGCTGAATTGCCTTTGACCCCTATCTTAAAGCGAATTTCTAAATGCTTATTTTTCTTGGCCTTCTCGGTGTGCATTTTCACTCATTTATTCTACTTTGTTTATTGTTCCTTCTGCTTAATTCCGCTTTTCTGTAATATAAGTGTGGCTGAAAGCGACTAGACACTTCCTCATTTACCATTTGTTAAATTTTCTGTTATTTTCTGCGCATTTAACGTACAAAAGCAGCAGTAGTTCAGCAGCATGTGTATGTGTGCATCCTGCATAGCCCATCCTACATATGCATTCACAATGCCCAAGCTTCGGGGCCAAATCAAATTTGATTCTATTTTCAAAAGCTGTAGTTTGCAAAGGCAATTCGTTTGTCAAAGTAAGATTTTATATATTCAATAGGTTTCAACACGTCGAGCATTTTCCTCCCGTAAACTTTGACAATTTTGCCCCGCAGGCCAACTACAAAACTTTTTGTTGGCTGTGAAAGCTAAAAGGTGTGCATAGAATAAAGGAAAAATATTAAATAAATATATTTGCAAGCTACGACCTCATAAAAGTGCCGCATTTATTAATGGCCAATAATATTTGTAGGTGGTCTAACCCAAAAAAAATAAAGAGAGAAAAACTGTTGTATCCGCCCACAAATTGTGCAAGGCACTCGCTGTCTTTTCCAACCATTTCAGTAAGCATTAAAAAGCAATAAAATATTTGCTTTATACTATTTTTTTGTTTACCTGATTGGATTTTTGCTGCATTTTTATTTGGGGCGTTTCTGACGGTGTTGCAATGAAAATCCGATAAAGATAAAAACGTTTAATTAGAGCGCTAAATTCATTTTTTTTTCTAAGACAAAACATTATTATTGTTCGCCATATTCATTTATCATTGTAAAATATTTATTGTTTCTGAATTTTTGATGACAATACAAAAGACTAAAACGACAAACTTGTTTCGTTGTTGATGAATTTTCATAAAAGAAAAGCTTTTGTTGTTTGGTTGCCGGAACGTTGCGTTTGAAGTTGCCTTGATTCGATTTTAAGCTGTGATTGATGGTAGATAAATGAGGAAATTAAGTTATGTTGAGACTGGAATTTAAGGTAAGTGACTGCATAAAAGTGGGATAAGAATATTGTTTTGTGAGGCTGAGTAAAAATCAACATTGTTTCAGTTAATGGCGTTGAATCACACAAAACGAGCAAGCTGCCTTAAAAATGTTAACTGAGTAGGCTGAATCTCTAGTCCAGACCGATACAAATGCTGTTGTGTCACTGTTGCCTTGCTTAGGTAGTGCTTTGGAGCATTCCGCTTCATAGAATAGTGTTTGCGTTCAAACCCCCAATCAAATCTTGACTACCAACAGTGACTGCGTATAAACACATAAGGTAAGTCCCGGATTTAATTTGCAATTTGATTCAGGAAGCAGTTTCAACACTCTTAGAAAATAGAACAAGTTCTTTTCATCAGTGAGAGAAAAAACAGAAATTAGTAACCCCTTTACAATACATCGGGTGGGAGGAGTCCACCACAGTTCAAAGCTAATGACAAATGAGACAGCCCAGCACTTTAGCAATAATCTTGGAGAGTTGTCGATTGTTTACACAATATTAAATTAATAATATTACAAATCCAAATTCACAATAGTCAATATATATAGAGTCAAAAAATATCGGTATTTCGAAACATATTAAAAAAAATTGAAGAACTACAGAAACAAGGACACTTGACATGCCCAATGATAGTGCCAGTTTTAATTAATTTAGTTTTATAAAGTTACTGACAATTATAATTATGCCGTTAAAACTTTCTACCTTGGAAAAGGCTATTTTCCGAGCCTGTGAGGTACTTATCAGGAATTGAAAGGACTTCTACTGTACTACCTGAACGCCATTAAGTAAGACACAAAGATAAGGCGAAAGATGCCTTTACACGCGTCTTATCTATAAAAAGTTCGTTATATAAATTCTTAAAAAAAAAATTCTTTCAAAAAGAACCTTCGCAGTTTCATCAAAAACGGCTAAGATCAATTTTATATGTCACATAAACTTACATACAACAGAGTAAATTCTAAGTTTATCTAAATCTAAGCTATCTAGAAGATGTGAAGTCGGTCCTTAGTTTTCTATATATATTTACCCTTGCAACTTTTGAATCAAACAGTTTTTCTGACTGAGTCTCATTTGCCTACCATGCGATAGTAATCAATATAAGCAAAGATTTGGAAAGCTGAAACTGAAAACAGAAAGTTGTTCCTACTTAGAACCATTTTCCATATAGATAGTAATCTGATTTGGTCAAAACTTTGCAATTCTATTTTGTATATTATTATTATTTAAAGGTTTAAAGACGGCATCATTCAGAACATAACAAATTTTTTTGATTAAGATACTTTTCGGACAGGTCATTGCTATGGCACCCTTTAGATATAGTCATCCGATTTAAGATAAAACTTGCAAAGTCTGTTTGAGACCAAACACTAGTGGCATTCCTGAAAGCGATTTAGATTTGATTTGGATTATTTTAAAGCAAATCTAAATCAGTTGACGCAGTCAGCCTGAACAGCTGGTAGTGTCCTCTTAAGGCGGGTCGTCTTCTTTTCAAAAGAGGCTCGAATAATTTCAAAATTTCATTAAATAAATAACTATTTAATTACTTAATCTTAAAAGACTTACCACATTCTCCATGTGGAAGTCGCGTCAGAACTTAAGAATACGGTCACACCAAACCGAAATCAAATCTAAATCAACCGCAGCTGTGAACAGCTGATTGACGAAATCTAAATTAAATCTAAATCGCTTTCAGGTATATCAGCACTATAAAAAAAAACCTTGTTAAGAAACGCTAAGTTTAAAAAGAACAAGAAAGAAAGTCGGTCAAGCCCGACTATAACATACTCTGTACCAAGAAAACAAGAAAGAAAGTCGGTCAAGCCCGACTATAACATACTCTGTACCAAGAATTATGATCTTTTGATCAAACCTCGAAAACCGTTCATCCGATCTTCTTCATTCCTTTGGCGGATCAATAAGTTATCCTAATAACTAAATATGTCCAGAAGGAACAAGTCATCTATCTTCAAAACCGTGGGAGATATGACGTTTTTTCTAAATTGCGGGGGCGGGAGGGTGCGTGGCCAAAATTGAAAATAAACTTGATCTGCCTGCAGACATAAGAAGCATATATCCCATACATGTCAAACCTCTATCTCTTACCATCTCTGAGATCCGTGCGTTCATACGGACAGACAGACGGACGGACGGACGGACAGACGGACATGGCTATATCGACTCGGCTGTTGATGCTGATCAAGAATATATATACTTTATGGGGTCGGAGATGCTTCCTTCTGCCTGTTACATACTTTTGCACAAATTTATATTACTCTGTGTACCTACGGTAAAGAGTATAATTATACTCTCAGCATAAATTTTGGTGCTGCAGCAGCAGCGAACAGTCTTTTGATCATAACTCGAAAACCGTTCATCCGATCTTTTCCATTCCTTTGGCGGATCGATAAGTTATCCTGCTAACTAAATATGTCCAGAAGGAACAAGCCATCTATCTTCAAAACTGTGGGAGATATAACGTTTTTTCTATATTGCGGGGGCGGGAGGGGGCGTGGCCAAAATTGAAAATAAACTTGATCTGCCTGCAGACATAAGAAGCATATGTCCCATACATGTCAAACCTCTATCTCTTACCATCTCTGAGATCTGTGCGTTCATACGGACAGACAGACGGACGGACGGACAGACGGACAGACGGACAGACTGACAGACGGACATGACGGACATGACTCGGCTGTTGATGCTGATCAAGAATATATATACTTTATAGGGTCGGAGATGATTCCTCCTCGATGTTACATACTTTTGCACAAACTTATAATACTCTGTGTACCTACGGTACAGAGTATAAAAATCTTATTTCACTGTCCCATTTTCCACTCGACCAGCTTTAAGATATAGTAATTTCATCCGTTCGGAAGACTCCGTGCAAAATTTCAGCTAAATGGCTTTAAAACTAAGAGACTAGGTTGCAAAGAAACAGACAGACAGAATAAGCTCAATTAAATCAGAAGAATTTCGAAATATAATGTTCTATATATTGTTAAGAAAAATATAACTAGTTTTTCGTTAGATCGGTCCTACGACAGCTATATGCTATAGTCAACAAATGTGCAGCGAATTTGTAATAGGATAGGGATAGGATGGTTAAGATAGCTTTCTACCTGATAGAGGAGATAGCATAGAAACAGACGGACGGACAGACAGACAAAATCGAAATATTAATTTATAGATACGATACTCTTAACACTAGTGCCTACACTCATAAAAAAAAAATCCGTCCTAATGCGATTCACCTTAAAATTAAGAAAACTTTTTCTCGTTTATGGAAAAATTTACTGAAACTTTGAAAATTTTCCATTATTACCAAAAGTGTTTCCACAGTAATTTTAAGCTCTTATTTTGTGAATAATTCAATAAGCTTTGGAGAAAAGGATCTTTAAAAACAGAGGCTAGGGATTCTAATGGTAATTCTGAACATTTTTGTGGATGATTGTAAGACTCAGTCTTCCAGAACCATCAGGATAAGAGATTAAGTTGCTAGGAAATAGGTCAACTTTTTTCATGTCTTTAATATTTGTTGAACCGAACCGAAATTATAGGTTCGGAACAGGTTCAGGTTCAGATTTAGTACCTTAAGAGGTTCGGTTCGAAATTCGGTTCACAGTAATCTGAAAGTCGGAATTCCGGGTTCGAAACGGTTCGGTTCAAAACCGGTTTCCAGCCCTGCTTTGTGTACAGACAGCTCACATATGTAAAAGCGCGGGTCCACATTGAAAATTCCATACATTGATATTTTTCTCTCCCCATAACTGTTTATCGATATATATCGTAAATTATCGATTGTTTTCAGAAAGAATTGCCATTTAATCATGATTAGATATAAAAGCTGGCAAACTGTAATGGTCGCTTTCGATTTCCTAGTGCAGCGTGTATCTCTTATCGATAACTGTCTAATGTGTGTTTTCGGCCCTGTAATTACCTGAGCATTCGCAAATGCACTTCTGTTTACGAAATTCCTTGGTATTGTTTTATGAATCATAATCGATTTAATGTTCCCAGAACGTTGAAAAATAAGCCGAACTCATTAACAATATTTAAAGAGAATAACATTGATGCTGATTTTTTACACAATCCACCCCAACTTTGCTCTTTGGTTACTCGGCTTAAAAACTATTTATAAACTGTATTTATTGGCTCGTCATTTGATTGTTGTTTTTATTATGTTAAATCCACCTTAAAGTCACCTTTTGATATTTAAACTTGACTTAGCCGACAGCCACAAAAAAAAGTTGGCCAAAAAAACCGAATACAAAATTCAAAGTCTTTAGTTTATAATATTTAACTGGTGTCTTCCTTTTATATTGTTATTATAATCTGGTGGTTAGACTCCAATGCTGTCTGTTTGTCTGTCTTTTGGGAGTCTCGCCGAACGTCACGTAACATAAACGGGCACTGGTTACACCTGTTTCTTCACCTGTAATGATATGCCACCATCAAAGTTTACAGTTACAAGTTTGTTTGCCCCTCTCAATAGGTTCATCAAACGCCACGGCAAGCCCGTGTGCCAGCCCATTTGATATTTGACTTGAAAGTGAAGTCGAGAAACTAATAACATTTAATTTCAAGTGAAAATCCTGTTATCGTAAAATCGTTTCCCAAATCTGTAATTAAAAAAAAAAAACGGCAAACACAAATTTTGAAGAGAAAGTTTTTTTTCGCACATTGAGATTTTGTGTAATAAATTTCGATTTACCACAAAAAAAATGTTCAATATTCGCACGACTTTTTTGTATGCTAATTTAAATGCGTTTGGCCCGAGAGAAGAAGCAAAAACGGCAGCCAGGCGACAAATTGCCATGGATTCGTGCGTTTGTTGACTCTTTTCATCTTCATTTGCATACGAGAGTCGCTTTTTAAGCCAGTTTTTAACGATTTAACTGGCTTTTGATACAGTTTTTTTTTGTTTTTGTTGTTTCTTATAGAAGCAGAAAGTGAAATTCAAAAGAAAGCGAATCGAGGTTTGCCTCATTAAGTTGTAGGAGTTCAATTTGTTCAATTTATCAGAAATGCAAATGAATAGATAATATTCTAATTGGACGCCTTGTCCTTATAATGATGTTTTAATTTGTGGTTGATATGGATTTAAGATGACTCTACGCCTCCGTATAAGGCTTAAGTGATGTTTGGGCAAAGTATTTGGTAATAAATTATATTTTATGAGATCACTTAATGTAGAAGATTTTATTTGGCAAAGTGTTTCAATGGAATACTGAATTTTCTAGCAAAGCCTAGGTCCTTGTTCTATCAAGTTTTTAAGAACAAATGTCAGAAATGGTCTTGAAATGAGCACAATTCAACTCAACTCAGCCTTCGCACCGCAAGTAAAGGTAGCCATTCAGACGTTCTTCTTAATGAACGTGTGATGGTGCAACGAGCATGCAAAAGCCCTTGGTGTTTTTTATAAAGTTCAACAAAACTTGTGCTTTCTACATTAACTCGTTGAATATTTTAATACTTAAAAACAATATAGTTTTTCTTTTTAAAAAATTCTTTTTAAAAAATAAGAACTGATCTAAGATAATAAGGACATTTAATAAAACCTTATAGATGTTGTAGGTACGGAAGCAATTGCAGCCTTTTATCTCTTCAAAATGCTTTCAATTATCAAGAGAAAAACGAATTATGGCGTTTTAAGACGATAGAATGGATTAGTGGATGAACTCGAGCTTTCTGAGCAACCAAGTGATATCCTCCTCATATCTTATTTTTATTATTTTTTTTCGCTTTGTCTAACGAAATGATCCTTATCCACAGATACAATTTCGCTTATCTGGAAAGTCCTCCACTGTAATTCACATTAATAGGCTGGGGCCACTGCAGAAAGAGTGGAGAGAGTTAAAGTGGAGAACCAAAGATTCGTCTTACAGAGCCGATTTGTAGATATTTTGTACCACTGTCGTCCAGTTAGCCTTAGCAACAACAATATTACTGTTCAGCGATAGCTTTCACATAGAAAATAAACGACAAAGCCCAACCCAAGCGGACTCCTTTTAACTAGTAAAGAATTTGTCGGGTATACCCAGCAGTGACCATAAAAGTGATTGAAACAGTTACCAAAACAGTGACTAAAACAGTGCCCAAATCAGTGACCAAAACGGTGTCTAAAACAGTGTTTGAGACAGTGACCAATACAGTGTCTAAAAAGGGACCAAAACAGTGACCATAACCGCGATTAAAACAGCGACCAAAACAGTGACGAAAGCAGTGACCAAAGCCGTGATTAATACAGTAACCAAGACCGTGCCCAAAACAGTGACCAAAGAAGTTTCTAAAACATTGCTTTAGTCAGTGACTAAACAGTGACTAAAACAGTGACCATAACAGTGATTAATTCAGGGACCAAAACAGTGACCAAGACAATGACTAAAAATATGCGTTAAGGGATTAAAATGCTCAACGCGACTTACAAAAAACTACACGCTTATAGCGTTCCTTCGATCCTGTGATTTTCAGCAATGCCACGCGAGTGCTTGGTAGTCGTGTGGGCTGAATTGCCGGGATTTGTATTTAAACTCCCGAGACAAGTTAAGTGAGTTGTGAGTTTAATGCACGATTTCTCAAAGCCAACCACCGGTCAGATTTGTTCGTCAAGATGACGAGCGGTTAAGTCATTTGCTTTTCTCAGCAGCAGTTTAGCCTGATATCGATAGATGCCTATCGCTGCTTTACGGTGACCATTCTATTTGACTAATCGAATGAGTACACAGCTGGCACGGTTTAATTTGTTGGTTTTTTTATGCGATTGGTTGTTGCTGGGCATTGTTTTGCGTAAAAGTTGAATAAAATTTCTTGTGATGAAGAGTGAAAGTGGTAGTGCAAATGAACCCAGAGGGTATCAACCTGAATCGTTTAACAAATTTGGTATCATCCAGATCAGTAAAATAATTAGGCCCATCTCTCTGTACTTTCTTGCATTATTTATTTAATGCTCTGCCTCTTCGAATTGCATTTCCATTACATGGAGTTGAAAAATTCGATTATTCATTAACATTTTGTGCAAAGCAAGTGAGCGTCCAGCTGTTTGTATATCGATAATTTCATCGACACTCAAATACGGTTAAACTGCCTGTCAAGTTGACCAACCGGGCTTTGAGAAATCGAGCCTAAATCCCATGTAGAAAAGCACCAAATGGGTAGAAAATCCCTGACAAGCGTGTAGAAAACCTACATTTTCTTGTAGTTTTTACAAATTTGGGTTTATTTGCGTAGATAGGAATGTCTGGATATGTTTCTTACCACAACGGAGCTATGAATTGTCAAGGCCAAGAATTATTTCAATTGAATTCTTAAATAGTCTTTTATGTAAGGATTAGATCATACCTAAAATTATATTCCACTTTATATTTGTGAGTATTTTATTGCAGTTTATCAACAGGACACTTCCTTCCTTTTAACAGTTTGTATTTTGCAGCTCAATGTGTAATTAATATCTTATGGGAAGTTCATTAAAAGCCGTTGCTTTGTGTATAGGATTGCAAATATTTGTATACATACAATATTTTTTCATGCAAGAAGAGGCCTGAGATGAACTTGTTTGCCCCTAAAGCAACAAGTGCCAACCAGAAACCAAAAAAGTGTTGCTCAAACAACAACAAAAACCTGAATGTCTTAATTATTTCAAGTCATTAAACTTCAAGAAGATAAATCTCAACTACACATAAAAAATAAAAGTTGCAACGATAAGGAAATTAATATCAAATAATCGATGATAGAAACCTGGACAGCATTAGGAAAAAAAAACAGCAAGACCACCATTAAATGTAGGAAAAAAGTTAACAAGTTACTGGATAAGAAAAAACTATGCAGAAAATATATCCAGCCACACCAATCGTTTTTGGTGTCGGTTTTAAGTGAATTAAATATTGTGCAATCCTTTTTTTCAGCTTGCACAAAACTTGCCCATGTTCAACGGCCACATAAATGGTAACAACTGCGGCCGATCTCGGCTGATCTTGTTGTGGTCCAATTGGCAGTCCACAAATGGCTTGAATGCGCTCATGACCGCAAGTAATAAAATAATTAAGAAAATTTGCTGCATAATTCACACTTAAGAGTGAGTTTTTAATGGCTTACTCTATAATGAGGCGCCCAGTTTAGATATGTGGGAGTGGACTGGCCCTTAAAACTGCTATACAGCCAACCAATATAACATTACAAACAAACTTCCACATCAGATACAAATGGTTGACTACACTTAACATCAGCAGTTGTTGCACTCTCATGGTAAACACCCAACTCGCGGCATTGTCAATTTAGAGGATTGGTCAACGTGTCGTATACACAATTTGCAATGGCAAGAAAATAAGAAAAAAATGGCAACGGCAACTGCAACAGCCTGAGATTAGTAAACAATTATGGTTTTGAAATTGCTACAAGTTAATTCCACTTGTAATTGGTGGCAACTTTTGGGCAACTGTCTAACTTTATTCGGTCGTATTCGGTGCTTTTTTTAAGGGCGTCAACCGCCACAGCAACAACAACAACCGAATCCGCAATTGAAAATTACAGCAATTTTCTAGCTCTTTTTTTCTGTTTTTGTGTGTGACGCCCAAATTGTATAATTATATGAAATTTGGGATTTTTCTGTACTCACTTGTCAATGTAATCGATCGTTTCGATTTCCTTTTGTATCTTTGCCTCGCCCGGACTGTCATCAATATTGGCCGAGTCTGTAAGAGAGCGAGATATGTAGCAATGTAACACATGTTGTTATTAGTATAAACTTGAATAAATAATGAACTTTTATTCCACGTTAATGCAAATCTTAATCCACTTAAGCTGACGTTCATATATTATAAATCATAATTAGTAAGAAACAGAATTGGAATGGCAAATACAAGATAAACTAACGCACAAATATTCTGTTACTGTTTGACCTTAGCAGACATATAAATCGTTGTTCATGTCATGATTTATTACACAGTGTTATGTGGAGCAGTTCGCATGCTGACAAATGTCAATCAAACACAGAGTACAGAATATAAACCAACGACTCTTGAACATGTGAGCGCTGATCCAGGTGATAGAAGTTTATAAATTGAAAAACATTAAATGAGAAACAACAAAAGAGACTAGAAATAAACATAGACAGACCGAATTTGTAATGTCCTGCAAGAAATTTAAAAGCGAACTACCAAGGCGAACATAGAATTATGGATCAGGTTCTTGGAATGGCGCAACCAGCTTTTGTGTTTCTCTTGTAAAAGTTGGAAAAAAGATGCAGATGCTCGAACAAAGAAGTAACCCATTGAAAAATTCTTTTATGCAAAATGTAGAGCTTCAATTAATTGGAAAGTTTTATTTGTTTATTTGTTTGAGTATTCAAAGGCCAAGTGCTTTGATAAATAAAGATCTTAAAAAACTAGAAAAAATACAGGAAGAGGCAGAGATTCACCTCAGAGTGAAGCGAATTTGTGAGAAAACATAAACTTATTTCCTCAAAATTTATAAAGTGTCCTTTCCCTTTATTTTTGGAAGGGCTGGTAGTGAACTCATAAATTGAACACAGATAAATCCTACTACGGCATGATTATAGCTGATTTCAGAGCTGAACTCATGGTTGTGTTTCATGGGAAGTACAGAAAACAGTACTAAAATCAGTCTTGATTTCAGTTATTCCTACAACTCAGGTCTGTGATTAGCACTAATAAATTCAGTCAAGCAGTTTTTAATTTTTAAAAGAAGACTACACAGAAAGAAAGAAAACCTATTTAGAAAACAAGTTGCCTTCGAATCAAAATAAGAACAAGATGTTTTCACAAACTTCTGCGAACAATTGAACCTTGAGCATAGTCAAGTGCCAGCTGATATTAATTAATTTATTTCGCTTCCATTAAAATTTTGTTTGGGATATTTCACTTTCATTCAATTAAAAATTGGGATTTTTTGGACAAACCAATTTTTAATTGTGAAACTTCCCTACACTCAGAGAAAAAATACAGAATTTCATACTTCGATCAAGAATTTTCGAGATTAAAATTCTCGATCCAAGAGCGAAATTCTTGATCCAAGTAAGAATTTTTGATCACGGTTTTTTTAATCCAAGAGCTTATATACTTGATCTAAGTACGAATCATTTTCATATAAAGCAGAAGACTTCAACTTTAACTTCAAGATAGCTCATTCTTGCATCAAGAGCATACAGCATTGTCAAAAACCGAGAAAGTTATTTTTAGTATCAAGAGCTCATTAGATTCAAGAGTAAGATCGTTTACTCTTAAATCAAGAGCTTCACAGATTCCAATTTAAAATCATATTTTTTTTATTGTGTTTAAATTTATTTTATCGAAAATTAATTGTTAAACCAGCCGGCTCGAGGAATACACAAGGAATTCCAAAGCGACATGAGTGCAAAAGTCGATTGCGCTCTCCGCTCGAAGCTCGCTTTGGCTTGGTTTGAAGAGCAAAATTCTTGAAAAATCAAGAACGAATAATTTTTTTCAAGAGCGTTTGTGCTGAAGTTATTCGTTCAACTTTTTTCTGGGTGTATGACCATAAAATAATGCACCAAAACAGTTCGAAGTACAAGGCCGATAAGGTTCTTAACAACACGTATCGTAAATAATTTCTAGACGGGTGTACATAATAAAGTAAAAAATCCAAAAAATTTTAATTTGAGTTTTTACCTCTACGCATTGGCTGCAAAGTTTTCAAAAATATTACGAATACGAAACGTTTGCCTCATAAATTTTGTCAAATTTGAATTTATTTGATTAACAAATAAATATGGAGCAGGAATCAAATTAATTATTTGTGGGTACACTTAGGACTAATTGTGCTCGTTTCCAACCAAGATGGCGTTCTGCCCACAAACATTTTGTCCCATATAACAGCGTGATATGGGACAAAATGTTTGACAATAGTGGCAAGCTTTGAAAGGCATTGAGAACCGCATAAAAATGTATCCGTTTTATTATAATAAAAGACATATTAAGCACGTACCATACCGTTTTGTTAATTTCACACTCATAAAGGGATGTCTTTTTATATTTTGTACCAAAGGTACTAAGAGTACAATGGGGTTGTGTAAATGTAAGCAGCTGGGAGAAGAAAGCATCTCTAGCCTTTAAAGTACATAAATTCTAGATCTGCATCAACAACTGAGGTGATTAAACCATGTCGGTTACTCCGCATGTACGCACGGACCTTTTAGACATGCAAATGGAACATTTCGATTCTCGCTTTTTTGACAATCCGAGAGTTTCGTAGATTTCGTCACCTAGTCTGTTTCTTTTTGGAGTAAGTATTTGACCTCCACAGCTAAAAATGCTTTCAACTGGGGCAGAGCTAAGCAAAATGGTATTATACTCATAAAAAACATTACAAAGATTTGCCATTATCGGTCAGATAAGTTAAAACTTCCATTTCAATATTAGAATTTTCATAACAATTCTCAGCTTCGTCTAATGTTACATTATTGGAATCGAAAAAGTCTTAAGAATCCTTTGAATTTGAATTCTCATTGGCAACAGTTTCCAAATTTTCCGTTCTTTCTTCTACAAGCCAATCTTTAAAACTCTTTACAATTTTGTTGGTTTTATCTAGAATCCACTTTAATTTAAATTTTGGAAGTGTCAAGTGTAAAGTGCCTTGGCAAAATAAGTTTAACATCAGCATGAATTACCTTTACATCTGACTCTTCTAAGAATTCTGGCCTTCCTTCAAAACTGTACACCTTAAATGCTTCACAGAAGTCAGTCGCAAAAAAACCCTTCCGAAAAAGTTACGAATACCTTACCTATTGACAAGGTAAATGTAAAATACCTAGGTAAAGTAACAGATGCAGAAAATTTCCCAACACTGTCTGAACCTGAAAAGCAAGAATATAGCCGTTTGTTAAAAAAAAAACGAGTTGGCAGTGCCATGCTCATTCTCAGCAATCCTAATACCCATGATGCAACTATAAAAGGTGAGGCCAAGCCAGTGTGATGCGTACTTTTGCCAAAAGCTTACGCTACAAAAGTACGCGCAGCACTGAACGTGGAGGTACTTTGCAGAGAACTCACACGGGCTTGGCCTCACCTTATATAGTTGCATCATGCTAATACCTGAGCAATGTAAAATTTTCAGCATGTGAGTACCCAGCTTAACAGGCCACAAAGTTCAGCTGATAACGATAGGCGGTGACATGCAGTGCCTATCGATAGGTACAGGGCTGCACAGCACACAAGCGGCACGTTTTTACTAGCTCCACCGATGTTTACGAACGCCAACCTCTTCGAGCCGGGAAAAACCAAGCCCGAGCGCAATTTCATACAAAAGGCGGTAAAACACAATGCCCGCTTTGATGGCCGCCAAAGGAGCGATTTTCGCGATGTACAATTGACATTTGGTGCCGATTGGGGCACCGTTATGGTAACCATGGGCGAAACCAGGGTGCTGGGTCAGGTGAGCTGTGACATTGGTACACCCTCCGTCGCCCGGGCCAACGAGGGCACACTCCGCTTGAATGTGAGCCTGGGCGGTGTGGCCTTTCTAGATGAGGTGCAGTCCACGCATGATCAGAGATTCCTCACTTTAAACTCCCTAATGGAGCGTACATTTCTTACTTCCCGCTGCCTGGACCTGGAATCGTTGAGCGTGGTCGCCGAGCAGTATGTGTGGTGTGTACGGGTGGATATCAATGTTCTAAATCATGATGGCAATCTCTATGGTGAGTTTGGGAATTCAAATACCCTGGCAGAAAGTAAAATAAACTCCAATTCCTTTAAGATGCCAGCACCGTGGCCGCCCTGGCTGCGCTCATGCATTTCCGTCGTCGCGAGGTCACCTTCAGGGATGGTCATCTGCGCTTTTTTACCGAAAAGGAACGAGAATTGGTGCCTTTATTGTTTCACCATTATCCTGTGAGTGTCACCTATTGTGTGTATAAGAGCAGTCCGAAACCCTATGCGGATCCCACTTTGTTGGAGGAGAATTCCGCCGACTCCATAATTGTTTTAAGTTTGAATTCCTATCGAGAATTGTGTACACTCAATAACGGAGGCTCTGCACCCACAAATGTGGCCACTATAGTGCAATGTGCACTCGATGCCGCACAACGTGCCAGATCTGTGGTGGAGTTCATACGCAAAGCTTTGGAAGTGGATATGGAGCAACGACCCAAGACCTGTGGCTTAGTGTCTCTGCTGGGTGAGGGACAAACGTTGAGCTATAGAAAGTTGATGGCAGACGAGGCTGAGATCGAAAGCCAGCAGTCACAGTCAATACCAGAGGCAGTTCGACAGCAGCAGCCGCCAGAGGAGATGGTAGAGGCGGAGCAGCCTGAAATAAAGATGGAAACATCAACGCCTCTGGGTACGTACATATTTCTCTATTCCTTTCGCTTACTCATAATTTTGGTTATAGATGACAGCAGCTGGCTGCCCACCGAGGAACATACGGCGGTGACCTCTCTGCCTTTAGAAGGCTCTAAAACTGAACCCAATCGCCTGTTCGACAACCAAACCCGAAAAACCACCAAATCGCAGAAAAAACAACAATTGTCAAGAAAAAGCGCAAGCAAATATTGTTTTGGTCTCATCTCGGCCTTCAAATAAAACATTTTCCAAATGTTCTTTTTCCGTTCCTTTTTTTCACAGACCAAAGCGAGGGAGAAATCCAAGAGGGTCCTATGATCGATCTTTTGGTGTACATCCAAAATTAGTCAGCCAAGAAATATAACTCAGTGCTACAAATTTCACAGAAGTGCAAAAACCTGGCAAATGGTTTTGCTCATGGACCTCCAAATTCTGTGGATATGGCTCAAAAACCATTTGGTGCTCATTTTGCTAGCTTAACTTGGAAAATCCCGATTAATGGACCATCTGATTTCATATAATCTGGTTAATTCCGAGCAGGATCTAGTATGTTAAAACCAATGGTTACAGAAATTTAACACGATGGCTGATAAATGCTACTTACAGATCGGGTATTTTGTGCTTATTTTGGGAAATTTGTAATTTAAACCCCAACAGGATTAACAATGTTACTCCGAGCTAATTTTTTTTAGAGTTTATTATATTAGTCCATTTAATTCTTCGTTAGACAAATGTTATTTAGATGAACTTTGTTACCGTTTGTCGATGCTATTAACGTATTTCTGAGCATACATCGGCTATCTAGTATATAGAATAATTTTTGAATTAACATAAGTGTCATGGAACATGGGTTAAGCCAATTAAAACTGAGCTGTGAGGAAACTCGTCACCTTAGCGATTATATCTAACTGCTGGTAGGTGTCCATTTCTATTATCCATATTTAGATAGAATGCCGCTCCAAAGTTTTCTAAAGTTTATTCCAGGGATGCAAGCCGAACTCAACCCAAGCCGAACCAATTATTCCAGATGAGAAATCAAACCGACGTCCCCTCGCAAATGTTAAACTGAACCGAAAGCCAAAGTCAAAATGGCTCTGCTCGGTTCACTGACGAGTCTTAACCATGTCGCTAACATAAGTCGTTTTCTTAATTATGTGGCTGCCAACCTTAAAAAAAATCATGTGTTCCAGTATAATTCCTGCAATTTGTTCACTGCGACCTCTTAGAATATCTGTCATTAGTTAACATTCATTCTTTTAAAAGATGCTAGTCCATACAACATTAGGTAGGAGAAAGGCTTTCAAAGTATAATCATTTATTTGTTCTTAAGGAATGCAATTTCGAAATTGTTGAAAATTCACATATTCACTTAAAATCAGGGATGCAAACCACTCGAAAATAAGTGCTGGTTCGGTTCAGTGTTCACACAGTTTCTAAGCCGCCGGATCGGTTCATTACTTGGTTTTTGGAGCTTACTGAACCGCGGTTTCGGTTCGGTTCAGTGGTTCACAAAGGCACATTATGAAATATTATGATTTTTTGTAGTAATGTGACTTTTCGAACACTTTTGAAATTGAACTCCAATAATCCATTTGAATATCTTTAAAATCCTTAGAAAAATGTCCAAAGTTTATTATGTCGGATTTCCAAGATTTGTCTTTAAGTTTCAAGTGGAATGCCCTTCGTAAAGAGAGTATGTCAGCTAAAAAATAATATGTACAATGCATCTTACCTACTCTACTTATCATGTATGAGAAAATACTTCAGTCGAAGATTGAATTAAAGTAAGGAATTTCCACAAAAAATTTAAATTATTGTCTATTAGAGGAAAAAATACAGTTAATTGACTGGTATATGAGGAGTTCGGCAGCAACGCTAAATATTTTGAGGGTCGAACGAAATGTATAAAAATTATCTTAGGGAAACGATTCAAATTCCCAAAAAACTCGTCAGAGAACTGAACCGAACCGAACCGAACCGTTTTTATTTGTGGTTTTTGGTTCGGTTCATCATTTCTGAAAGAAAGTCGATTCGGCCCGCCAGCTGGAATAAGCGGTTCGGTTCAGTACCGGTTTGCGTCCCTGCTTAAAATATCATAATATCCCAAATATTAATGTATGAGTTCAAGAAAAAGACTCTTTACAAAGCTGTTTGGTATGGAAATATCATTATATTTCAAATGTTGATTTACAAATTCGAGGAAAAGATTCTTTAGGTGAGCTTTGAAATTTTAAAAAGCTCTTTGGTATGAAAATAAATACTTTCTATCATAAAGTGTTGAATATTTTAAGGATTAACTAGACCAAAAAGAGTTGGTTCAAATAAAAACCTTTATAAAATGTTTAAACCAAACGGACCCAACTTTATGTTCCATTATTCAGATTTAACAAAACTTCGGAATGTGAGATATACGAACGTGTTCAAATTCGGTTTAATTAAGGGCCATCTTTGCACGGAAATAAGTTTTTGATATCATTTTGGATTTGCCGAGATACGGCAAATATATTCTTTCAGCGCAGATTTAAGAAACTATTCGGGTCATCATACTTTAGGGCTTTAAGAATTGAGTTTTGGTCGATGCAAGAACATGATTTAAGTTTTTTTTTTGGCAAAGATTTTGCGGAAAGATTCTGCGAACCACTGAATCGAACCGAAACCGCGGTCGAGTTAGCTTTAAAAACCATGTACCGAATCTGCGGTTTAAAATCTGTGTAAGCCACTGTGAAAGCTGTTGTAACTCGGATTGACGATCTGGTCAAATCCTTAGTTAAAGAGCCATTGACAAAAGCCGATCTCAGAGAAGCTTGTGTAATATTGTGCAATGAACTACCTTGGGCTAAGCAAAATCCTGAAGCCCGTTTTGCATGAACTGAGACGTCCGCATTTGATAAACACTCGAAATGTCCGAGATGATCTTACATGAGGGAAAAATGTTATTCCTTAAAGATGCCGGCAAATGAAAGGATTTTTAAAATCGTTTTTTCAAGGCTGCTTGGAAACTGGATCTGAACTGAATTGTCGGCAGATTTTTCCACCGATCATTATCATTTTGGTCTTATTTAAAAAGTATAATTGTTCTAAATATAAATCTATAACAAAAAATTGAAAAAAATTTGGGTTTACTGATTTAATTACGCCCTAATTTGTGGACGTAAACAAAAGAACTTTACCTCAAAAAAAAACTTTGAAGTTTGCAGATTATTAAGAAAAAAAAAGAACAAAGTTAACTTCAGCTCGGCAGAAGTTTGTATAGGGTATATAAAACGGTGTTCTAACTAAGACCACTATTGGGACCTTACTTTTAGTGGACTATTCTATATGGATGTCCGGTTTCTACCAAACTTAGTGGTATCATGCAAAAGCTCTACAAACTTCCATTTAAAACAAAAAAGGCTCTCTCAATTCAGCTTCTTTTTCAACCGATCATGCGTAATGCAGCTATATGCTACAGTCATCCGATTTTGACAAAATTTTGTCGAATTCTTAAAAAAGCATATCAAATATATAAATGCCGGTTTTAAGGACATTTCCATTGAAAACGAAAAAATTGTTCTCACTAAGACTACTTTTCTATGACAAATATCCTAAATAGATGTCCGATTTTGACAAAACTTAGTGGAATTATGCAAAAGCATAGCAAACTAAGAAATACAAAGTCTGGAGACGCTTCCAATGAAAACAAAAAAGTTTTTCTTACTAAAACTGGTACAATTTTATAATACATTTCGAAGGGTATAAAAATCATGTGGATAGAGAAGAACATATTTGCTCAGCAAGTGAATATACCCTTTCAGTTAGATCATTTTTCTGCATATTCCTCAAAACACGTGTGGATTAGATAAAAACAGAAATCAAAACACCTCGTTCAATCCAAGAACTAGCCACATAGACATTGTGGCTACAAATGTCTACAATTCTTCGAGTGGTGTGTATGAATCTGGGTAGGTCTGAGACACATAACATCGACAGACACTTCAAGTTCAATTGAAAAAGCGTCGGCTGTGTCTGCTGCCGAGATCAGAAGTGTAAAGACCAACCGCATTGCTCAGTCCCCGCAGACAATGGTTTAGTTTTGGATTGAGGCTGGGCCAGCAGCTGTTGGAATAGTTTCCAGACGGGTTTTCTGTAGCATATGATTGCTAAGTGACTGTCAGATCAGGGTCTGTCAGGTCTGGCTCTTACTCTGACTCCGACACTGTCTCGATCGTGTCTCGACTTAGTTTTGTGTAAAACAAAAAATTCATGCATGCAAATTAGTTTTTGAACCTGTTGCAATTTGTAATTCCCCCCACACCCCACCAAGAAGCCTGGCAGCGCCCAGCGACTTCTCCCCCAGACTTGAATTAGCGACTGAAAATAAACTCATGAAAAATAGTGCACAGAAATTATATTGAACTCACTCGTGCATATCCTAGAGACATGCGTGAGAATTTCATCATAGAATTTCTCACGAAAGCAACTGAGGTGTTGTTGTTGCTGTTGCTGTTGTTGCATGCAACACAATTTTATGCGCCGCCAGCTCCAACCAGGGCCCTGACTAGGTGGTGTCTGATTTTGAACTTGTGCCCAGCCATGTTAAGACATTGTAACTTGTGTGTGTAGCACTGCTACCTACTTCCACATCAACATGGTTCAATTACACCTGGAAATGAAGGGTTTGGAGTTGATGGCTGATGGTGATGATGGTGTGGAATATGTAACGAATACATTTTTGCATGTCGTGAAACTAAATGCAACTGGGAGGCAACTTTGGCATATTTTCCGGTTGTTGCACTTGAATGAAAATTGGATTGGATGTTTATTATTGCGATAAATCGGAAAATACATATGAGTGTGTACCTCTGTATACATGGTCTGTTTGTGAAATGTCAGGTGAAATTAATATCTGAATAAAATTAAAATAATTTATTTTAAAATTTTAAGAAAATTGCTGGTTAACTTTGTCTACTTTTTTCTGATTTAATAAAAACAATCAATAAATAAAATTTTCAAAAAAAAAGAGCAACTTTTAACCGGAGAAGATAGCAAACGTTCCTTGTGTATTTTCGCGTGCTGAATTGAAATATATTCGGGGGTGTCCCAGAAATCTATACAGATTTTCATATAAACACTTTCATTTCGAGCTATAATTGCTTGCCTTTATATGTGAAATGTTTCCAAAATGTTGGGTTACTAGATTAGATGACAAAAGTTGAGAGATTTGAAACCGACTGTTCATGACAAAGTAGGTTTGATGCGTACGGTTCTCCTTCTCTATAATCTAGCAACCTGCAGATGTCAATTTACATCTAAAGTTCGGCAAGTTTAGTTCTAAATTCAATCAGTTATACGAAAATCTCTAGAGATTTCTGGGATACCCTCGATTGTCCGTTTTGATGATGATCTAGGTTTGTTCACATTTTTGAGTCCCGTAGCCACATTTATTAACCTCTTGAAACCAAATTTGTTTCTACGTAAACTTAGTTGAACAACAATCACGAAAAACCAAAATCTTATTTTGGTTTTCATGCCTAAGATACCATTACTTTGTTTTAAATATGAAAAGTATGAATTTTTTTGAGAATTTTCTCTTTTTTCCCAAGCTAAAAAAGTTCGAAAAAAATTTATCTGCCAACTCAAAAAAATTACAAAATTACTTACCAAAATTCTCTTAAATTAACTACACTTTAACTTTTGTGATATCATCGCGCTTTGTGAAGTTATGGTCCAAAAACTATACAAATTTTCGACTTATTTCACTTAATAAACAACGTAAGCATTGTGAAACAAGCGAGTTGATAAAATAAAGTTATTCAACTTTGATTTTTCTTAGCTTATTCAAATTTAATAGCAACTGCAGGTTTATTTTATAGCAAAGTTTTATGACAAAATAGTAAGAAATAAGTCGTTAATTATATAAGTTTATAGTCCATAGCGTCTAAATATATATATAGTAAAAAGTGCAGAATCATCTATTAAACATTTAAGAATTTTTTTAAATTGTTGGAAAACAAAGTTTACGTAGAAACAAGATTGGTTCGAATAGGTTAATAAATGTGGCTACAGGAACTAGAGATGTGAGCAAACCTCGTCCATCTCACGTTTATGCGAATGTATCTTTAGACTGACGTGCTTGGGCATAACGGACAATTTATTCGAATTCAGCAATACATTGGGAACTTTGCAATCTTCTCTGGCTAAAAATATGCTTTTTTATTGTAAATTGTAATCCTTAAAACGTATATTTTATTTATATTTCTAAAATTGCCCTGTACTTAACAAAAAATAATTAGGGAATTTACGAACCCCAGTTGCGCTGTGCAGTAGGTGAATTGAGGAAAATTTTTATGAATAAATTCAAACAATTATACTGACAGTCTTACAAAAGTTGTAAAATTCCTTTCCTGTTTAACAGTATTAAATTTGCATATGTTAGTCCGATTTCTCTTGATCCTGGTTGAATGCACCGGTGTCGCAACAACTCAAATGCACCATTCTGTTTTCTTTTAATTTCTAAAACTGAGAATATATCGCAGACATGACACTTTTTCTATTGTTTTTTCACTAATAAAAAACTTTAAGTGGTTTTTTTTATTTCGTATTTTCTTTCCTTCCTGTCATACGTAATTCAAATGTACATTGTGCTGCATTTTTGCTGCAATTAGCAAGCGGAAACCATATATCAAGGTTTTTTTGGAAGTAGACATGAACCTATGTATATGCCAGTCTATTAATTAAATAAAAAAATAGCTTTACAGACCCAAAGGGTCAGGCCTAGCTTCTCTGAAATCTCTTGACATGTGTTATTTTTACTTTTCGGAAAACAAAAAAGGACCGTAAGCGAAGTGAAAAGTTTAAGATGCTTTTTCACGGCTGGTTACTAAACAACTGGCGCCAACAGCTAATGAAGCTTTCAAAGAAGAAACGATAGATATATAGATATTCCACGACCCCTTGCACAGCAGGCACACTCATCAACCGCTGTACCACACCCAGCCACTAACTAAACTAGTTAAAAAAGTAATAAAAATAAAAATATTCTAAAAATAGTGATAATAAATCAAAACCAATTGATTGGTTACTAACACACATAGGCACTCTTTCGGCTCATCTTTGAAGCATTTTCTTAAAGAGACTTATCTTCAAATATTATTTTACTATTTCCGCCTATTAATCGCTCATTTCTTCCGCTTTTCAAATACCAACTTCACACATCACACACATCGTATATCACACATTTAATCTCAGCTTGACCAGCTTAACTTTCGTTTTCATTTGTTGTGCCTTATAAGTTGTCTCTCTTACTAAATTACACAATTCTCTTTAATTGCAAAAAAAAAAGTAATAAAAATATTATTGTTTGACGGTCTTTGTCTCAAATCGCCTTAGCCTCCAAAAAAAAAGAAGAAAAATTATGTCACTTGCGGCTTTTTATACAGACGGTATTGTTGTAATTGTTGCAACAATATATCCAAACAGTTGTTGTTGTTTTCTTTTTAAAGTTGTCTGGGGTAACTCAACACTCGCGTACCAAATTGGCGCTACAATTTCGTTGACTAAAGTAGACCTCATATTTTGTTTGTCATTTGGAGGGGTCTTTTGTCATTAAGCAAACATTTGTATCGAATGCTCAAACAGTTTAATTTGTTGAATAAGATTTATGATAATTGATTTTGGTCTCTCTCTCTCTCTCTCTCTCTCTGTCTCAGTGTTTGTATAAATTTGTTTCCCACGCTGATTTATTAAGTCATTGGATGCCCCTTTTTTCTGTTTGTTGTGTGGTAATTGTAAACTTTTGCATTGCTGTGCACTTGGGCATGGCCTGGTAACAAAAACCGCAACCATTCTGGGCCTCTCCTCAAAATATTTTGCATATTTTATAAGACTCATCCGTCACGTTGCAGGCGGGCGGTGTTGTCTGTGAAAAGTGTTCTGCCATTAAATGAAGACACGCTCTGTATGTGGTGTGTTGGTGTGTGTCTGTGTCTAGTTTCATATGCCAGCTCTCAATTACAGCACCATAAAACCGTTGGGACACACTGAAGACACATAGACTCTATTAAAACCACAAATTGCCGTAAGTTGGCGAAGATATTTCCGTTTCCGTTGTACACAATTTATCTTCTTTGTCTCTACTTTAATTTTACCTTTTCTTCTTGGGTTTTTTTTTTTGGCATACTCTAAGCATATTAGACATTAATCTCAGTTTGTGGTTTTTTTATTTGCATTCATTTGATGAATGCTAATGAGTGTGTTGCCTTTGCTTTAGGAAATTACTAAGCAATTTTCAAGATGAGTTTGGGTTTAGTTCTTTCCAAATATATTGACGTTATCAAATTTCAACAATGTTTTCTTAATACATATATTATAAAGAATCTATCCACTTCATTTCACAAAAAAAAGGAAAAATTAAAGTGTTTTCACAGTGCCTTCTGTTAGGCGGGTCGAGTATTGGATTTCCGCATACTTGGTTTCTTACTAACACCCCAAAATCTGAAGTTATGGCCCAAAAATCGGCATTTTGCATTTTTAACTGATTTCAATTGAAATTTATCACGTATAGACTGTCTGAATATGTATAACATTGGCAATTCCTGTCTTCAATTCTCTCCTGGCTTGAGATAATTAGCTCGATGGCTAAGAAATGTGAGTTACAGATCTGGCATTTTTAACTTTAATTTTAAAATTTCTACTTTGGCCCTAAGTGGTTTTAATTTTTTATTCTAAGCGAATTTCTTTTCAGTTTAATTATAATTGATCATTTAATTCTCCGTAGAACAGATATTGTTTCTATAAATTTGGTTACCGTTTGACGAAGTAATTTGCGTATTTCTAAGTACACATCAATAATTCAGTATTCTTTTTATGTGTGCCTTTATATTAGTGCCCCTAAAAATAGGCCATGTTTGGTTTGGCGGAAAATTTGGATAGTTCTTATCTAAAACTTAAATAGGAAATATATATTTATGTATATGCTTTACGATTTCTGCACCAAGATTAATATCCTCTGAATAAGGTTTCTCAACAAATCTAAGTAAAGCGAATCCAATTGCATGCTTAAGTCGGAAAAACCAAATTTTGATTAGAAACGACAGCAAATAAAGCATCACTGCTACTGAGCTGCAGCAGCGAACACTTATTTGCTCACAACTTGACTACTGTTCATCCGACCATTATCAATTGCGGATTTTTGCGGATCGCCCAGAAGATACGATTGTAGGAGATTTGATTCTTTTCAAATTGCGGGGGCGGGCTTGATGTAACTTTAAGTATGGGAAGCGTATGTTTCATTCATTTCAAACCTCTACACAAAATGGTTCGGTTCAGTTTACTGAAGAGTTTTAAGACGAAAATCGCTTACCTTCAGACAATGATACATTCCTGAGTATCCCATTTCCTTTATGGGACGCTATTCTCAATTGTCCACGACATTTTGCGATTGTAAACATATTATAAGAATTTCAGAGCTATTTAAATAATTTCCACAAAAGTCCGAAAAGTCGCACATTCCCTTCAAATTATAATAAGAAAAAAAAATAGAGGAAAGTTAACTTCGGCTCGGCCGAAGTTTGTATACCCTTGCAGCTCGTTTTCTAACTAAATTGAAGGACATATCCACTGAAAACAAACAAGTTTTTCTCAATAAGACTACTTTTCTGACTCTACTTTTGTATGACAGCTATACTATATAGATGTCCGATTTCGACCAAACTTGGCAGAATCATGGAGAAGCATTGAAAACTTGTAAATACAGAGTTTGGAGACTATTGCATTGAAAACAAAGTTTTTCTCACTAGAACTAGTTTTTCGACCGATCGTTCCTATGGCAGCTATATGTTATAGTCATCCGATCCGGCCGGTTCCAACAAATGTGCAGCCTATTTGGACCAGAAGACTTCGTGCAAAGTTTGGTGGCGATAGCTTTAAAACTGACGGAGGAGATAGCATAGAAACAGACGGACAGACGGACATGGCTATATCGACTCAAGAACGGAAAATCCCATGTCAAATTAACTCGACTACAATCCTTACAAACCGAGTTTAAAGTCAATCAGTTTGAATAAAGTTTTACATGCAGAATTCATGGAGTTTTCAAACCCTAAGGGCAGTGTTTTGCGAATTTTTTTAAGTACTTAACTTACTGATTCTTAAGACAATTACGTAAACAATGTTTTTGTTTTTTTTACTTTTTTTTGCACATTTTTCCACACTAAAAGCGGATTGAGCAACATTGGAAAACCACATCACATATAATTTAAAATACTAGCCTTACAAACCGTGGCCGGGTGTGGTGCAGCGGGTAGTGCGTGTGCCTGCTGTGCAAGAGGTCGTTGTAGGTTGTAGGTTAGGTTGTTAAGTTGTAGTTGTTAAAAAATTGCAATAACATTTCTGTCCCAATTTCAGTACTTTATCTCTTACAGTTAAGGCTGTGATTAGATTACCAACTAATGAGTCCCTCTTATATAAATACATACATAGAAGATGATGTACATTTTCAATGTACATTTTTCCAATGTTGCACTTTTGTATTTGATGCCTCAAATTGAAAATTAAGTTACACAATATGTTTAATTATTGCCTGTCAATTAAATAATTATCAAAAATATCTCTTCACTAACGCTCCGTCAAAAATCAATCTTTGGGCCCTGCACCCAATTTTTAACTCAGTTCAAATATTTATTATGGTATTTAGAAGCTAATTTAAGCAGCCAGCAGAAAACCAAAAAAAAGTTGCTAATGCATTAATCGCTTTTTAAGCGCTTCCAAATGAGCGCATAATTAATAAATTGCATGGCAAACCGATTAATAAATTTTGATGATGTGGGGTCAAGTCTTATAAACATTCATATTTCCACAGCTTCCACAGCGAAGCGGTTTAAGTGCAGTGGGCTCGGTGGCACACGCCACGACAATTTATCACACACACACACACAATAATGCGCAGCCAGACACAATTTAAATTTTTGAACCACAAATTTGTTGCAACCAATTTTACAGAGATTAAACGGAGCTTAGCCAATGTGTCGCAACGGCAGCTGCTGTTTCCCTTTAAAAAAAAAAACAAATATATGGAAGGGATTAACATGAAATGTCAGACTGTTCAAATAGCCGCTGATATAATTTAAATTGGGCATGCAGCAGGCGGCTGCGGCCCTGACAGTCATCAATCTTGGTCTCAGAGTAATCAATTTTATTAGCATTTTTTTTGAGGGTTCTGTTCCGCCTTCAAACGCTTCAAAACGGTTGACGGACGGACAAGTGTTGTAGCACTTTTTCAAGTACAATCCAACCGAAAATACATCAAAAGTCAACGCTGAAGTGCGCTCGAGTGCGGCAAGTCATCAAAGTAACGAAATGAAAAAGAAATCATGAATGAGCCAGGTTTAATGTCTATCGGTGGCCAGCATCTTCTAAATCCGACTTCGGTATGAATGACAAGCTATTTTTATTTAGTTGTTTTCGTTTTTGAAGGTCAGATCGTGTAGTGTAGGCCTAGGAAGCCATTATGGGCCTCGAAATTGATGAACTGCCAGCCACAAAATAAAAACGAAAACGCAAAGTGGCGATTAGTTCGATGGCACTTCCATTTTTGTAGGCATATATTTTTATTGAAGAGGCTTGAGACTGTTTTGGTGTTCATACAGAAATCGAAAAACAAAAATAAAAATATGTACATAATAAATTTCAAACAAATTTACCTTTTTTATGTGTGATTTTTAATGATTCCAAATAAAATTAATGACTATATAAGTGATTATGTGGTATATGCATAATCAGGGTAAAAAGGTGACTAATATGTGCTTTAGAACTAAACTTAAGCTTAAATAGGAGAAGGATGCTTGTGGGGGCATTTTGAGAAGTGCGTATATCTAAGATTTTAGTAGATGTGGCCTAATTCATTTGGGGATGCTGGAAACTAATCAGCAGCAGTATTCACACTGAACCTTTGACTAAAAACACAGTTCCTCTTTCTTTAATGAAGGAGAAAAGTGTGAAATTATTTGATCAATGTCAAACCCAGTCAATAAACACTTAGGATGAAAACACTAAGCAAAAAAAAAGCCGGCGGTGTTCTAGACCAAACGGGATTGAATCTATAATGCTTGTACTTAAAATATCAAGTATGATTCGTTCTTGGGTGTACTTAAATTGAGTAGGAAACATACTAAAACCGAAAAATATTAATAAAATGAGAACAACCGCTCTTAAATCAAGAAAATGTTCAGCCCGAAGGAGACTGATTCGCTGTAAAACCCGATATTAACTAGCACTCTTTATACTCTGTACCGTAGGAAGCATCTCCGTTCCTTTAAAGTATATATATTCTTGATCAGCTTCAACATCCGAGTCATGTCCGTCTGTCTGTCCGTATGAACGCACAAATCTCAGAGATGGTAAGAGATAGAGGTTGGACATGCATCGGATATATGCTTCTTATTTCTGCAGGCAGATCAAGTTTATTTTCAAATTTTGGCCACGCCCCTTCCCACCCACGCAATTTGGAAAAAACGTCATATCTCCCACAGTTTTAAAGATAGATAGTTCGTTCCTTTTGAACATATTTAGTAATCAGGATAACTTATCGAATGCCGGAATGGTGAAGATCGGATAAACGGTTGTCGAGTTATGATCAAAAGAGTGTTCGCTGCTGCAGCGCTGCTCTCAGCTGCAACTGCAGCATCAAAATATATGCTGAGCGTATAATTTCGTTGGTACAGAGTATGTTATAGTCGGGCTTGACCGACTTTCTTTCTTGTTATACCCTTGCAAAGGGTATTATAATTTTGCCCAGAAGTTTTGCAACGCATAGAAATATTCATTTCCGACCCCATAAACTATATAGTATATTCTTGATCAGGGTGACGAGCTGAGTCGATTGAGCTTTGTCCGTCCGTCTGTCTGTCTGTCTGTTTCTACGCGAACTAGTCTCTCAGTTTTAAAGCTATCGAGCTGAAATTTTGCATTGGTAGCATCCTGCAATTTTGTATTTGTTTGTTTCACGTGCTTTCACATAATTTTAAAATTTTTTGGCCAAATCGGATGACTATATCATATAGATCCCATACGAACGATCGGTTGGAAAATGGGAAAGAGTATTTTTTGAAAATATTTATGCGAGCACTTGCAAGGGTATAAAAACTTCGGCACAGACGAAGTTAGCTTAGCTTTCTCGTGTTAATTAAAATTTGAGAAAAGCGAGTTCTTAGTTCAAGTACAAAATATGTTAGACTAAGTAAAAAATAGAAGTATAAAGCAAGCTCCAAAAAGTGCGCAACGGACAAGCGAATTGTTTTGTTCTTTCGTGATTTTATGGCCCTTGGATATTTCCAGCCTTCCATGGTTCAATACAGAGACCTCGTTCTAGAAAACAAAAAGAACCTAAAGAAATAATATTTTGTAATAGTTTTGAGACTTTATCGGGCTTAACTTTAAGCCAGAACAACCTAAAAAGATTATCAAAAAGATTTTAAATAGTTTGAAATGTACTTAATACATCCCGAAAAAGTCTAAAGCCAAATATTTCGGGAAAGAAAAATTCGTGGTTAAAATAAGAATTTTATACTTGAATCAATCGCTAGTACTGAATTAAAATGCAAAATTCATGGATTGTTTTCTGAGTGTACTAAGTGTAAAATAGCAAAAACAACATATTCTGCACATTTATCAATTTACTCTCTTAAAATTGGAGTCAAGGTCCTATAGAAGAGGTGAGTACCCCGCCCTGAGGCGTGCTGCCCTGTGCCTCTTTCGTCATGGATGAGAAAGCCCACTCAGCTGGCAGTCTTCTCCAGCTCAGCAGGTTATAAGTCCAAGAGTCCAATATCTTGATTATGGCTTTGCTGCTAGGCTTAAATGTACTATCGCATCTTTTCAATGCTTCTAGAAAAAATTCTTGCTGGTACTGTGCTTTTTTGATTTTAACGACAAAATCGGGCCATTTTTTATTTAAAGGTTTTAATGCAAAGAACACTCAGAAAGTCATGAAGAACTTTATATTTGCAATAAGTACGATACTTTAGTTTCAAGTTCGGGTTTTTCAAGCCGGATATTCTTGATAAAAGACTGTTCCTGGATATGTTAAGTACATTTCGAATTATGTTAATATCTTGTAGGTTGTACTTTAAGGTTGTAATGGTCCTTAGTCAAACCCGATTAACTCTTTGAGCAAGTTCAAAATATTTCTTTGAGCAAGTTCAAAATATTTCTTTCTTGAATTGTTGTAAATGCACCACCAATTCACCAAACATGAACAGTATGTTCTTTGTTTAAGCCCATAGAGTTCCAAATCTGTTTCAAAATTGCTCCTAAATTAATAAGTCCGTGTTCAACCGATGAAGGCTGGAAATATGCAAGGACCTTGAATTTACCAAGGACCAAGATTGTTTTACTGCAGGTCAAAATTCGTTCAGAAACCTTAAGTGTATATGCACACATTTTAAAGCTGGCGCTTAAAGTTTATTTAATTGTATATAATGATTCCCAACTTTGGGACAATATGATCTGAACATGATGCAACTCTAAGTTCTAGGGTTTTACGGAAACCATTTCCAATTCATGGCGGAATGGGACTTATTTGGATTATTAAAAGTTTAATTTACCCGTGATTAGGTACGCAATGGATAGTGAAGTATGTGTCAATTTAGAATTTTCACGTTTTGCTTTAGGTGTAAGCAACAATTTAATAGTGGGATTAATTTATAAAATAGTTATTACATAAAATGTAAAGTCAAATTGCTTTTACTTGCATGCAAAACTATTTTGGGACAATTAAGTCGGATTAGGCTTAAGTTTGGTTTCTAAATCGATATATTAATGGTTGTTTTATCAAGTAAACAGTTAATTTTATGGCTTCAACTCTTAATTTCATGCTTGCTTTTACTTTTATAAAATAAAATTTTGGTTTCCATCAAATTTTCCCTTCAATTTAACCCGTTTTAATTTAAAATCTGTCTCACATTTCCCCTTCAACACGAAATGCACATTGCCTTTGGGCTAAAACGAAATCTCCCCAATTTGAGGGTCACCCCACTCAAAATTCGTCCATACGCACTGGGTCTTGTGCTATTGACAGCTGACATTACAACAAGTGTTTGTACTTGTAATTGCTTTGCTTGGCTTAAATTTCAACCCCAAAAGGCAGACACTCTCCACCACATAAGGCCACATATGGCAGGTGACTGATGCATGGCCCATTCTTCTTCTATATATTGAAAAGCAAATATTCGTTTTTTTTATTTTCATTATGATTTTAAGGAAATTTGATACACACCCTGCGGGACGACAATAAAATATGTGTCCAGGAGAAGAGCACAGCCACCCTTTTAAATTTTGCAACCCACACACAAAATAAACCCTTTTTGGCATATTAAAGTAAAAATTGCGAAAAATTTGTCGCTACCAGCTGTTCCAGTTGCTCGCCGTCGACCACGCTTCAGTGCTTCCCGTTCCGTTCTGTCCCGTCTCCGGTCTGAGCAACTCATCACTCATTCAAATTTCATTCTATATAAAAACGACATCGCCCAAAAGGATGTAGAGTGGACGGAACATGAAACGCTAAGAAGCATAGTTTCCGCGTAAAATGAATTCTGTTTAATATGTTGGCCCAATTTTTCTGACTTGACTTGTTTTTTTTCTGATATGAAAATTCAATTGAAAACAGCAAGCGAAAAACGTGTGAGACACCAAACGCTTCAATTAAAATTTTGTTCAGCTCAACAAGATAATGTTGGAAAAAATGCAATATTCATCAGACTGTAGCACACCCTAACGTCGACCGCAATTCAAGGGTATTAAGGTTATCAGCTAAGTAAACATTCCATTTAAAATTTATCCCTTTATGAGTAGCTCAACATATTTTCGAAATGCACGAATAGTTTCCTGGAACTTTGAGTCATTTCCTTTAAAATGAGATCTCTCTGGAACTGAACTTAGTTGCTGACATGCTTGATCCAAAAACAATAATCAGAGGTAACTCAGCCGGAAAAGCTAGTGTCACAAATTTGCTGACTAAACTATTTACATTTATCGATAGAAATTACTTGCAGTACCAGGATATCGAACGCCTCCAGTCAGTTCGATATAACGGACTTACACTTTCAATCATCTTACTAAGGTTGATTAAAAATATTGAAACTGTTATGGTTCGATTCTTTGATTTACATATCGTTTAAGACTTTAGTTCGATTCTTCATATGTTTTTTAGCACCACGGTTTCGGTTCGGTTCAGTGGTAAATTCTGAATTTACTTAGACTAAAATATTTGAACCTTCGCAAATAATTTCGAGCTTTAATTTTAAGAAAATATATAAACATTAGGGCTGCTGATTAACCAAATTAACCAATGCCTTACCTTCTTTGTTGTATCATGCACACGCATACATAATTAGCGTTCATGAGAACTGTTCGCTCCGGCACTCACTGTCAGTCTCACTCTCCCAATCTCTCTCGCAAAAGCTCAGTACTTAAAATAATGTGCGCCGTACCTTAAGATGTATCATGGTCCTAAGAACCGAATATTGAAGAACACTCACACACAAGTAAGCAAAAGTCGAAGCACATCTTATGCAGAATGTTTTACGTCAATTCTTTTGAACTTTGAAAGAAATCTAAATGTTTTGCAAATATTTTGAAGCGAACCGGACCCCATCTGTTAGAAAAAGGGTTTAATGTAAGAATTTTCGAACCTGAACACGAATTGGTCCTCATCTGTTCGAAAAAGGGTTCGGGATTCAATTTAAATCTAAATCCGCTACACTTTGAGTTTGATATAGAAAACTGAAGCTAAAGAATAGTAGTTAAGTTTCACTACTTCGCATATTAATAGAGGCAAATATAATCATTTTTTAATTTCAAAAGACATGGAAGACATAGAAGTGGTGGATACCACTAATGAACTTGGTGTAAGAATCATACATTGAAGCTAAACCAGAAGAGTCCTCCTTATGGCAATTGGTTCACATTTAACGAAAATATTAGAACAATTTTTTATGATATAGTATGTTATGAACCAAGGTTCGAGCCAAAACCTTACGTTTAACAAACTTTAGATCCAGTTTGCGAATCGAACCTTAGACTTCATGATGGAATCGGATCCCCAAAGCGGATTATAGGTTGGCATCCGTGATTAAAATAAGATTTACGATTTTTAATCTTGTTTCTATTCTACGAACGTTTATATAATTAACCAATAAATTAATAAATTGATCGTCTCTTCGAATTCATTTAAAGGTCATCAAATAAAGAAATATCTCATGAAAAAAGCTTTTACAATTATTGAATGCATTTCATTATAATTAATTGTAAAACAAAAACTGTTGAAAACATAAAATAACAAAGAAAAAATCTATTTTTTGGCACTGGGAATTGTTCTTCACATATTCCCATCTTCTCTCCAAGTCTTCTGCATGCTTTAATAATTTAATTTGATCACTAGACTTAGTTTCATTTTAAAAGTGTTTTCCAACATAATGAAGTAATCATGTAATCCTCAGCTGGCATATTTTCACACGCATTCCTCTTCCTCTCTATAAATGCAACTTTTCATTCCTTAAAAATTGCCATTTCTTTATTTGCGTCGCAAATTGTGCAAAGTGCAAAACAATTATGACAATTCTTAACCCACTTTCCAGATGATCAACATTTTCTACGCAATTTGCAACAACCTCAGAAAGCAAATAAGTAGCAAAGAGAGTGGCTGGCGGCAGGCCCATCCATTAAAAGCAAATTTCCCTCTAATTGCATGCAGGCTAATTTTCCGCGCAAATTTCCCAGTTGCATTTTGTCCAACTGGAACGTGCGAAAGGGGGACACATACACACATTTGACAGCTCCATTGAACTTGGGTTCAAGTCTCCTTAGCTTCTGATTGTAATTGAATCAACTGTGCCGCCACAAAAGTTGATTTTGGCTGGGAGAACCAAAAAAAAAACGAAACAATCTAACAGCAACAACAACCAAAACGGAAAACGAACGACAATTATGACGAAGACTTGGTGACTTGGTAATTGTTGAGTTAATTGCACTTGGCCGGTTAATTGCAATTCAATTGTCATGCCCAGAGACACGGTCGCAAGTTTACCAGTCAAGATGTTGGAGATGATGATGCTCTGCCCCATTGAAGGTTACCAACGACATTTGACATCGTGTTCAAGTTGCAAGTTGCGAGCAGAGACCAAACTTAAATGCATTACACAAGTGCATTTACACTCTCATGTAACGTCTGATTTATTCATATATACAATCTATATGCGATTCCAATGGCATACGTTCGTATGTGACATGAAGTGGCCTGCAGTGTTATTGATTTTATACATTAACAAATTGCTTACTGCATCAGTTCGCTAATTTTCAATTGAATTTCATTGTTTAATTAGACAAAGTTATTTGTTGAATTGCAGCTAAGTTGATTCGGTTACAAAATAAGTTTATTCTGAGAATCTGAAACTAAACAATTTCCATAAAAAGGTGTAATTAAGTGCATTACTTTTAAATTCCCAAGCATTTTTTAAGTATGCACTCATATTATAAGGTGTGTTTCTTCGAATATATATAAAATCAAATTATCTATGATTTTGCTTGTGCATCCAACGAATCTTGAGAGTATGTCAAGTTGGGGCTTTACAGGCAAATAATTTTCAGTTAGTTAGATTTAAACTATTTAATGTGGAAATTTAGCTTTAGTTTTAAGCCATAGTTCTATAAGTTTTCACGGTTTTGGAGAAAACAGAAAATAAGTTGAATCGCTCATTTACTTGAACCCTGTCAAAGCAAACGATTATTGAGTTAATGATGCAGAAATATTTCCTATATCTTATTCTATAATGTGCAAAGTTTTCATATCAGGGATGCAAACCAATCTAATATAATTACTGGTTCGGTTCAGTGGTTCAGACAGTTTCTGAACCGCCGGTTCGGTTAATTATACGGTTTTTGGAACTGACTGAACCGCGGTTCCGGTTCGGTTCAGTGGTTCACAAAGGTACATTATGATTTCTATTGGCATGTGACTTTTGCACACTTTCAAATTGAATTCCTATAATACATTTGAATATCTTTAAAACCCTTAGAAGAATGTCGCAAATTTATTGAGGAATGATCTTTGAAAACCGAGAATGTAGATTAGAATAGAAAAGTAATAAAACTCTCCTGGTTAGCATTGAATTAAGGTGAATGTATTACAGAAAATTCCAAATATTGTCCACTAGAGGAAAGAATGTTCATTGATGGTACTACGTATATTAAGAGATCGGAGGGCAATTACAGAAGACTTTCAGAATTACTTGTTCTTAAATTTTCGTCAGGTCATCCTTAAAAGTTCCGGCATAGGTAAGAATGTAGAGAGTCGAACGATATGTAGAAAAATTGTCTTGAGGAAACGATTCAAATCCCCAAAATAATAATTATCATTGGCTAGAGGAAAGCGACTCCCGTCTTAAAACTCGTCAGAGCGCTGAACCGAACCGAACCGTTTTTATTTGTGGTTTCGGGTTCGGTTCATCAATTCTTAAAGGAAGCCGGTTCGGTTTGTGGTTCGGTTCGCCAGCTGGAATAAGCGGTTCGGTTCGGTTCAAAACCGGTTCGGTTCAGAACCGGTTTGCATCCCTGTTTCATATTGCTATTTTTTAGTGTCTCCGAGTGAGGTGAGTATATTTTCATGTTCCATCAAAAGCGACGTATCTCAGAAGATATTTTTTTAGATTTTCTTCGGTTTTTATTAAAACATAATATTTTCAAATTTCCTTAATAAGCATTTAAAATATAAACAAGAAAGCTAAGCTAACTTCGTCTGTGCCCAAGTTTTCATACCCTTGCAAGTGCAAGTGCTCGCTTAAATATTTTCAAAAATAATCTTTTTTCCACAACAACCCATTTTCCGACCCATCGTTTATATGGGAGCTATATGATATGGTCATCCGATTTAGACAACAATTTGTAGAATTGTGTGAAAGAATGTGAAACAAACAAATACAAAACTTCAGGACGCTACCTTAAAAAGCAACAAAGTTTTTCAGACTTTACATCTGTACTATACTTTTTGCTATACTATATAGATGTCCAATTTTCATCAAATTTGGCAGAATTATAAAAAAAAAACATAGAAAACCTACGACTACAAGAAACCATTGAAAAGAAAAAAGTTTTCCTCACTAAAACTAGTTTTCCGACCGATCGTTTCTATGGGAGCTATGAGATAGAGTCATCTGATTCGGTCTATTCCGAAATATTAGTTGAGTGCAGCATAAACCAGACAGTGCTAAATTTTAGCTGGATAGCTTTAAAACTGAAAGACTAGTTTGCGTAGAAAGAGACAGACAGACACACGATTGGAAAAAGCTCATTTTACTCAGCTCGTCACCCTGATCAGGAATATATATAGTTTATAAGCGTTGCAAACTTCTGGGCAGAATTAAAATACCCTTTGTAAGGGTGTAATTATTTTACTATATTGATTGAAACTATAAGAACTATTGAAAATGGATTGAGATCTTTGAAAGCAATTTTCACAAAATGATATTTGATATATCGAGTCTAACAAAAAATCGACGAAAAAACTTACAAAAGTACTAAAAAGCTATTAAAGTAACCATTTAAAGTAACTACACCATAAGGGCCGTTTTCTCATATTCATGTTTTTGCAAATCCAGGTGGATTTAAGGGTGATATATGCTAGCTTAAAGTTTTCATATCGACTTGGACTAAGTTTCTAAATAAGCCCACTTAACTCTACAGCTGCAAAACGGCCAATCAAGAGAGAAATAATGAGATGAGCCATTTTAAATTTAATAAAAACTAGTTTAAATAAAGTCTAAAACATTTTCGCCGTGACTGAAGACTCATTAAGTAACGAAAAAGAACCTAAGAGGACGTAAACTTTACATCTGTGCAGAGCTGCAAGCCGGTTTTGAGCCGAACCGGTTCGAACCCGGAATTACGACTTTCAGATTACTGTGAACAGAACCTTTTAAGGTATTAAAGCTGAACCTGAACCCGTTCCGAACCCAAAATTTCGGAACCCAAACAAAAATTATAGAGTTGAACTATTTCCCAGTGACTTCTTTTGTTATCCTGATGGAATTATCCACATTACTAAAGAAATATTTTTCGTATGTGGACTACGAAATTGCATTTTACTTTATGGGCAGTATCCAGAACTTCGAAGTTTTTATTTCGTCACTATACTTTATATAAGTAGAAACACTTTGTCATTGCTTTGAGGGTCATGAGCTGTATGAAAGTGTTTCTATTTATATAAATTATTGTGAAATCCCATCACAACCCAAAATCGAGACAATTCCCTAACAGTTTATGTCGGTTTTGGTCGCTTACTATATAAACGTGTATAAAGCTTGGCTGAACCAAGGTTCGAACCAAAACCTTAGCCCAAAAACCTTGAACCTCCAAATTCTGAACCTGAACCCGCGAGCCGGAGATAAACGACATTTTTTGGCTTTGCAGCCCTGCATCTGTGCTTAGCAAATCATATCTGTTGACCGATAATGCAGCTGTCTTGGTTCCAAATCAACTATACAATTATTTATCTGTGAACTATGCGAATTACAGTTCTTCTTCGAGCAGGTTGCATTGCAAATCAATAATTACTAATGCATTTCCTCCTCTGCAACTAAGTATACCAATCCATTTTCCTATGCGTGTATCTATCATCAATCATGATATCTGCAATGAGTTTTTTTTTCTGTTTTGCTCATTCACAACAACATTCCAGCCACTCAGCCACACAGATAAAAATCTTTAACTTCAAACACACTTGTCAACATCAAATAGGAATTGGAAAAAACTCGTTTCATACATTTGAACCGGGTCACCGTGGCAAAAAGAAATCGGTTTACAGGTCATTTTCAACTGCAACTGCGTTAAGCAATAAAAAAGCAGAATAGCGAAACCAATTATAGCGAGACGTAGAGCGAAATTGTCAGATGCGGCCAAGTGAAGGCATCAGCAGTTCCTAGGAAAATCATAAACGTGTCTTAAGCATAAATAATTAAAAAAGAAAAAAAAACTCAGTCGCACTGTTTGTTGGACTCTGCACATCCTGTAAAGCGTAACAAGCATCGCAACTAGTTTTCACTTCTATCTGAGGCAGCATGCCTGTCAATATGATGAGTGTGTGCGGATCAAGATGACATCCCGTACAGTACTCACTTGACGTGCAGCTCACCTTACCATTTTGTGCGGTCTCATCTCTGCCTTGGGAAAGTTCACCTCAAAACTCTCTGTGGGGGGATATCGCATTTCCGGTGCGGTTATTGTGGTAATCGTGGCAGTGGGATAGGAGAGAAATCTGAATTAATGGCATTGAGATAAGCCATCTCATTCTACCAGATCTGCTGTTGCTACTGGCTTTGCCATTCGAAAACACTAAAGCACGAATATATAGTCATGTTTCAAATATTTATATACCACTTAGTGCCAGCTTCTAATGCACCAAATAAATCAGCGTAAATATTTAGCATACGAGTGTGGCGGTTTTTTGAATTTAGCCATTCTAAGCCCTGACTCATAAACTTGTCTTTTGCACGCTGCCGCGGCTGCTCCCACATTTGATAAATATTTAAGCATTTTTAATCTCGACACACTTACATAGAGATAGACACACACCACAGTCAATAACTCGAACAGTGGCTACTGTGTTTAGCTCCGTGCAAAGGTACACACACACATTGTACCTACACATGAGAAGGTGCGCTTGAGCAAACATTTTACGTTCGAGTACGATGAGTGAGTAACTACAACAGAAATACTTAGTAAATAAATAAAGTCAATAATAGAATATGAAAATCAAATAGAGTGCAAATAAATCGCAGTAAATGAGCCTAAGCCTTATCTTTATAAGTTGTCTTTTAAGTTTCGCGCGAACACAACTTTTAGTGTGACCAGGTGTAATTTGATAATTTCATTTGAAAATTTAACCGAAAATATATCTGATTTTTCTTAGTAACAAAAAATAATTGACTTGCAGCCAAAGCCAAGACGAACTTCTCCCAAATTCTTGGCTCTTGTGCTTCTTAATTTCGTACAATTGAAAGCCGCATCCGCACAGCAAAGTTCGAGAATGGCTAGTTAGTTACCTTACAGCTGACGCCAATAGCTGGTAAAGGCGACCGTGTGTAAAAAAAAAAATGTTCCCATTAAATGTTGCGAGGCGGGATGAAACCCACAACCTCTTTCACGGCAGGCTCACACACTACCCGCCGCACCACAACCGGTGTACCCATATAAGTACCATATAGGGACCACAAAGAAAACAAAATATGTAAAAACTACACGAATATGTAGTTTTTCTACACGGTTAACAGGGATTTTGCACCCACTACGTTTATGTAGCTTTTCTACATGCCACGTTTGGCTTTATCATTTCTACATGCGGCATTTTACTTATCTACATGCGGCATGTAACTTTTCTACATGCGGCATGTAACTTTTCTACATGCGGCATGTAACTTTTCTACATGCGGCATGTAACTTTTGTACATGCGGCATGTAACTTTTCTACATGCCACAATGTGGACCCATCCCGAATAAAAAAAAATGTTTACTTTCAATTCAGCTGTTATCACTACATCTAAATCTTTCTCACCTTGTCTGGTGTTCGAACTCATAACTTACTTACCTTGTCTCTGCAATTTTGCATAATTTCCGGCATCTCAGCCCATACGACTACCAAGCACTCGCGCGGCATTCCCGCGAATCATAGTAATAAAGGATTGTGACAAGCGACGATAAGCTAATGGATCAACAACTCGTTTTCTATACGCACCATTCAGCATTAGAAATCCTAAACTTCTATTTAGAAATCCTACATGTAGCGTGTGAATAACAACTTTCTATATGAAACACAGCTATTCTGTTCCGATTTCAAGGTACAATTGTCGTTTAGAATTTCCACATGCTCGTGTGGGTTTTCAATATCTAAACGTTAATGCAAAAAACCCAAATGTTCGTGTAGTATTCCGATTTCTGTATGGAAAATGTAGGAGCTGTTTGGAAATAGGCAAATTTCTAACATTGTGTATAGTTAGCATTTCTACACGCAGCATTTAACTTTTCAACATGCCTCGCTTACTTTTTTTATTTCTACACGCAGCATGTAGTTTTTTTACATGCTACGTTTAGCTTTTAGTTTTCTACACTTTTCGTGTGAAATTTTACATGGTGAACTACTTTTCGTTTAGGATTACCATTTCTACACGTGGCGTGTAGCTAATTTTGTTTTCTCTGTGTAGTTGATCGAATTCTATAGCTCCATTCATTTGTTTAAGAAACAATTTCGCAAAGCTCATAGTAAAGGTAAAGGTCCTATCCGCCGGTAGTGTTTTGTCTTGAATAAAATAATTGTCGACTTCTCTTCATTTTGCCACTAGATTTTAAAACTTTTTTAATTTGATAGTCAAAAGTAAGCTGACAATTGACTCTGACTACAAGCTATAGAAAATACCATCAACATTTTTGTATTTTTTTTAAACTAATAAATTTTTACTGCAATTAAGCTCGGTCGAGGCGAAGTTAATTTCACCATCGCAAATCCATTCAGGTCTTTAATGATAAATTTGATGATCAGGCTTAATAAATACAGTACGAACGGTATCAAAAGTTTGCGAAACATTTTGATGGAGTGACTTAAACATTTTCTTGGGCAACTTTGAAAGGCAACTTCATAAAGTTTTCGCAGTTTCCGGTCTCTAACGAATAATTGGATTTAATACAACTTCGGGTTATCTAAACTACATTCCGAACGTAAATCGCTTGATTTTACTATTAAATTTTAAGAGTCTTAAACTCTTTAAGCTAGGTATTGAGTTTCTTGCAAGACATTTGCCTTATCAAAAACTTCATTATTTCGCCAGACTTTCGCTGGTAAAGAAAAGCTCGTCAGCACAGCGTTGCCACACGATCCATACCGAGTTATACGATAGTTTATCGATGAATACTGCTTTCATAAGTGGGCAGATAACATATTTCTATAAAGTTCTTCAATAATAAGAGCAAAGCTCTGGAGAAATTAGGGTACTGTTTTAAATTAAATGATGATTCAAGCAATCAAAAGCCAAAGAGCTATAGCTAAGTATCAGAACTCCCCCAAAACTCTACAGCTGAAGAGATGAATCGGTTGTGTATTGTAAGGCTAGAGTCAAGTCATATTAAAGAACCCAATTGTAGGACTTAAGCCTTTCAATAATTATAATTTAGTTAATATTTAGGGTAGCTTTTAATTTACGAATGATATTCGTGAACTTGTGTAATCTAAAGGTATAATAAATATTTACATAATGCTACCAACTTGACCAAAATCCTCAAATACCTCTATTCTTAGTAAAGGGAATCAAAAGCTTTCCAGTAATTTATGTGGGTGAAGTTCTATGACAGGCCGCCGGCCACTGACGTTATGTTGTTTGTTCGTCATTCACCGACCGAAAAGTGATTTAAAAATTTGTTTTGCGGACCGGCACGTTTACCCATATAGCGTCACAAAAAACAACAGGCTCAGCCATTCAAATCTGTGTGTGTGTATATATTTACTACATATATTCATATGTTTGGCCCAATGCAAATGAAATAAAATCACGACCGGCCCAAAGTTGTAAAAGTCTTTGGGGATTCGAGAGGCTTGGCTGCGTTCTTGATTTGAATTTTGTTCTCTCTGTTTGTTGCTAATGAGTGGAGTTATTTCTTTCGTTTCATGGCCTCTGCTTTGTTTGGCTCATAAAATTTATGAGGTGTTTTGTTATGTGTTAAGGCTTTTTTTCCGAAAGCGAGAACTGCGCGTGCCCATACGAAATAAATCGCAAATCTTTAAAAGTCCCGCCTCATTAGTTTAGAGTTTTGAGCAAATTATATGATCGATGTCTCAAGTCTCTGTATTCTCTGGAAATCACGCAAGCTTCTCTTAATGACCCAACCTAACGTCGAACAGGAATGACAAGTTTTGGATTTCGTTTTGTGTTTACACAAAATAAAAAGTAATAAATAAGGTTTTCTTTTTGGCTTTGGGGCTTTTGAGCTTAGCGCCATAAAAATCTTTGATGTGAAAGTGTCAAAATTTTTTATGCCCTTCACAAATTACAATACAAATTTGAAACTTAACGAAGATGCGGATAATGTTAAGTTATTGCTAAACTAAAGACGAGCCCAATACGTTGGTTATGGGTGCGTCAGAGGTTTTTGGGAATGGCTGCAAAATTAAAAAAAAAACGGTTTAGGAACTGTAATAAATTAATAAGGATTAAGCTGGCTCTGGACTTTTGCACATAATAAAAGTAGTACACCCAGAAAAAAGTAGAACGAATAAGTTAAGAGCGAACGCTCTTAAAAAAATATTTATTCGTTCTAGAATCTTCAAGAATTTCGCTCTTGGAATCGAGCCTTATTCGTTCTTAGTATGATGTATTTAGGCGAACGGACTGAGGTAAAAAAACAGCACATTTGAGAGCACACAGCGTAGAACTCGCTCTCTCAGTTTGATTTTTAATGGAAGAGTGGGGAAGCTATCGAGCGGAGAGCGCAATTGATTTTTGCACTCATGTTGCTTTGGAATTCCCAACCAATTATGGCATTGCTGGCATGGAGCTACGGCTGTGCGACTGCCAGTTGACAGGCAAAGACTGATACTCCTTTGAGCTGTTATGTATTCCGCGAGCCGTCTAGAACTTGCTACATGGCTTAACAATTATTTTTCCATGAAATAAATTTAAACAAAATGGAAAAAAACAACTGCTTTAAATTGTGGTATGATTGGAATCTATGAAGCTTTTGATTTAAGAGTAAACGACTTTACTCTTGAATCTGATGAGCTCTTGATAATCGGAAGAACATTATATAATTTGGTCAATGCTGTATGCTCTTGATTCAGGAATGAATATCCTTGGATTTGAGTTCGTTTCGCACTTGATTCAAGAATTTTGCTACTTGATTTGAGAATGTTTCGTTCTTAGATCAAGTATTGAAGCTCTTGGATTAAGAAAACCGGGATCAAAAATTCATACTTGGAACAAGAATTTCGCTCTTAGGTTGAGAATTTTCACTGTTGTCGAACTATTGATCTTGAAAATTCTTGATCCAAGTATGAAATTCTCTATTTTTTCTCTGAGTGTACGGTATGTAGATGCATTGCCATGGATCCAAACTCTTCTCGTCTATCCGTTGAACCAAGCAAATCCAAAAACTATGACAGATCACAAGCTTTAAAAGCGTTGTTTACTTAAACTTAGGTTTACAGTCTTTTTTGAAGTTTAGGGACTACTGTTAGCGCATTTCTTCGTTTTAAATTTAAACTTAACGATAAACCAAACAATAAGCATGAAACCAATCGAATGAATCGATAAACATTGTAATCAACTATCGAAGATCGGCCAACCGCAGCCAACTTTAGCCTCTCTGGATCTGCCGACTCTGAAGAAAAGACGTGCATGAAATAAAAGCTAAAGAAAATTCGGTCGGGAAATGTGGAAAATTCAAAGAAAATACATGCAACTTTTTTGTTTTTCATCTGATCGGGTTCAAATTTATCTTCAGAGATCTATATGAAAATTCAACAATGACTGCGTACCAGACTTCCGGAAAATTCACCGCCCAGGGTGGAAATTGGGTGGTAAAGGTGGAATAAGTTGAAATTTAGTTATCAGCGAATAGCTCCAAACTTATTTTCGAAGTTACCCATTAAAAATATATAAGCAAAGTGACTTTCATCTTTTGGAAAATCTACCTCCAAAGTCGGAAAATGGGCGGAAAACTGTTGTATGGAACTTTTTTCATCCGGTAATGCTCAAATTTATTTTCAGAAATCTATATGAAAACTCAACAAAGACTACATACCAGACTTCCGGAAAATTCACCCCCATCGTGGAAATTGGGTGGTAAAGGTTGAATAAGTTGAAATTTAGATCCGAGCGATTAGCTATAAGCAACGTGACTTTGTACTTTTGCAAAATCTACTCCAAAAGTCGGAAAATGGGCGGAAAACTGTTTTGTATGCAACTTTTTTGTTTTTCATCTGATCGGGTTCAAATTTATCTTCAGAGATCTATATGAAAATTCAACAATGTCTGCATACCAGACTTCCGGAAAATTCACCCCCCAGCGTGGAAATAGGGTGGTAAAGGTTGAATAAGTTGAAATTTAGATCCGATCGATTAGCTCCAAACTCATTTCCGAAGTTACTCATAAAAAAAGTATAAGCAACGTAACTTTGCACTTTTGGAAAATCTACTACCAGAGTCGGAAAATGGGAGGAAAACTGTTGTATGCAACTTTTTTGTTTTTCATTTGATCGGGTTCAAACTCATTTTCGAAGATCTACATGAAAATGTAACATTATCTGCATACCACACTTCCGGAAATTCACCCCCCTGGATGGAAATTGGGTGGTCAGGGTTGTATGGGTTGAATTTTAGTTCCCAGCAATAAGCTCTAAACTCATTTTTAAAATTATACATAACAAAGTTTAAACAGCGTGACTTTACACTTTTGGGAAATCTACCCCCAAAGTCGGAAAATGGGCGGAAAACTGTTGTATTGCAACTTTTTTGTTTTTCATCCAATCAGGTACAAACTCAATTTCAAAGATCTTAATGAAAATTCAACAATAATTGCATACCATTTTTCAGAAAATTCACTCTTTTGGTGGAAAATGGGTGGTCAAGGACGTATGGAGGAAAGTTTAGTACCCAGCGACTAGCTCCAAACTCTTTTTCAAAACTACTCGCAAATAAATACGAAGTAGGAAACTTTCAAATTTTGATAAACCTATTCCTAAAGTCGGATAATGGCCGGAAAACTGATAAATGTAGCTTTTCAATTTAAAAAAAAAAAATTATTGTTAAAATTATGTTTTTCTTTCGATCGGATTCAAGCGCATTTTCTAAGCTCTATTTGGAAATTCCAAAAAAATTATGTTCACTTTGGTTGGTGTGTTTTTAACTTTCTCTTGATTAAATTCATATTAATTTTCAAATTTACACATACAAAAATATGGAATTTGTGAACTTAAAATATTTAATAAATCTAAATCATTAGTCGGAAAATGTGCGTAAGAATGTTTTGTGAAACTTTTTAGTTGTCAATCCGAACAGGTTTAAATTCATTTGTAAAGATCTATAAATAAATTCAACAATGACTGCATGCCATTCTTCCGGAAAATTCACCAAACTGGGTGGGTAATGGGTGGTCAAGGTGGTATGGGCGAATAATCAGCTCCAAGAGATTAGCTCCAAACTACTTTTCAAACCTACACTTAAATAAATACGGAATAGATGGCTGTCCAATTTTTGAAAACCTACTAACAAAGTCTGCTGCTGAATGAAACTGTTTAGTATTTCATACGATCAATCTCAAACTTATTTTCAAGATCTATATGAAAACTAGGTCTATTGGAGATACCACGTTAAAAAAAGCGCCAACTCCTCTGCCTCTGCGGTGGTGTGGAAATGAAGACTATTATCTTAAAATTTAAAAAAAATAGCCGCAACCGAATGCGAGCGAAGCCGCGGGTATAAGCTAGTACTTTATATGGCAGAACAACGTTCGCCGGATCAGCTAGCATACTATGAAAATGTTTCAGGATAGCATTTTAAGTCGATCCACAGAAAATTGGCTTTCGGTTTTGATATAATTATTAAATCAGACTTATAATAAATTTTAGTTTTCATACGTGTTTGGTGAACGCAAGTTTCTGATTCCACATGAACAAAAAAAGAGTTAATAAATTAAAAAGAACAATCCATAAAGCATTCCCGGTACTCAGCACCTCGGGCAATGTTCATAATTTATCCGTCAATTGATATATCAAAAAAAGAATTGTATATATGGTTCTGGCCACACCTGACATCTTACATTCATACGTGTAATATAATACAAGCGAATTTGTATGCCAAGAGCGTATATTATTATTAAATATTTTGTATTTTTCACAGCACCGGCGGCGATATTGTAAAGCAATTATTCGAATCACACGTTGGCAGTGCGATAAAACGGTGTGTGGAAAATGGAATGTTTTGCATCGTTGCACCTGAAAAGGCGTCAAATATTTGCCTTTGCCTCTGCCTCTGCCTCTCACCAAATGATGCTGATGATGCTGACGATGATGATGTCAGACATAATGAATCGGTTTTGCGCTGTTTTCGCTGTGGAACAATACAAAATTAATTTTTTGGCAAGACCTACGGGCGCCGCTTTTTTAATTATTTTTGCCCACAATATAAACATTAAACTGGCACAGAGTAAATTTGTTCTGATACAGCACAAATTTTATGTCCATTTTTTATTTGCGCAATTTTCCAGCACAAGAAATATTTTTAATTTGGTTTTGGTTGTTTTTGTCTAATTTTGCCACCTGCATTTTGGCATATTTGGCAGCTTGAACATGGCTATAAAAACGCTCTGCCAATTGATGAATTGGTTTTGGCCAAACATAGTTAGACAGACACATTGCACTTAAGGAAAGGGTACCTCAAATTGGACAAAAATGATTTATTAACGTGATCAGTTGTTTATGTCGACTTTGGTTGACTAATTATGGTCACAACAATTTGTTATTTAACAATTCGCAATGCGAGAGATCCATTTACAATTGTAATACCAAAAAGTGGAGAAACAGAAACATTTTGATATAGTTATTAGATATGGTTAAGCAGTTGATGTTTTAATTGTAAAATTAAAAGCTTCAATGTGACTTCAAAGACCCCGCACAGCGCCTCGAAATTAGCCTTTTCCCCTCTTAGCTTTTAACATTTTTCTTCTCAAGTCAAACACGTGCAACCCAAACGTCCAATCATCATGGAAAAGAGTAATATAAATGGCCACAACAACAACAACAACAATAATCACACTTAACAATGGCCACAAAAATTTTATAAAAAGTTTTGTTTGAAGGTTTTTGACATTGGTTTTCACAGTCTTGCCACCAGAAAGACAGCAGAACCAAACTGGCGATAAAAATAAAAATAATGGAAACATTTTAAAGCACTTTGAATGACTTCTGTGTTAAGCTATTGTAATAACAATTTGCAAACAAAATGTACAAAAAAAGACGAGCTCCTAGATAATTTGTTTATAAGCAAATAAAGATGCAAATTTTTTACCGAGTGTCTATTGTTAATTGAAGAGTATACAAAATATCTAAAAAGATTTATCTCTGCCAATTGTTCTGCCCCGAGTTAGATGATTAAAATTATAAAGGGAAAATAATTAATGGATAAATCATTGTGTTAAGCTCATTTCAATGAGGAAGCTACAAGCTTTTAATTTTTGACACAACTAGAATTTTTTGTGCTTCAGAAAAAATTGCATAAATTTGCGATTAAAATAGCTTGTGTTCTAAGCGAAGTCTGCTATTGAGAGCACTATTAGTTTCTTGATAATCTCTAGGGACAACCTGTAATTCCTTAAAATTTAAAACAGTTATCTGGTCCTATCCTGGAGCAAAGCAAATGTGAGCCGTTGACTGGTGAAATAATCACGATTTTTGATTTATTATCAACTAAATTTGTTTTTAATTTGGAAACTGTCAAGGAACAGTTAAAGAACAATCCTAAATTAGTGTATCAATCTGACAAGATAAATTTCAAGCTCGGATCCATACTGGAAAATCCACAGTTGAAAAGTAGTTTGCTCTCTTGGCACAAGCCTCGGCATACGTTCGCTTCGTGTCGGCACCTGCGGGCCAGGCGTGAATATCGTTGCAATAATACTAAATTGGCTTGAGAATATCAAGGATTGGCCGTAGGTTTGGCGTATATCTTAAAAATATCTACACTCATAATAAAAGGCCTAAATTTACGCTGAAAATTAGAAATTCTCATATGAAATGCGTCCTAAAGCGATTCAAACTAAATTTAAGAAAAATATTATCTAGCTTATGCCATATTTTTCTAAATTTCAGATAACTTTTTCTGTTTATTAGAAAATTTTTCTAAAAACTATGGCAAATATAAAAATAGGGCGAAGTTCTAAAATTCAAAGCAAATTTTTTCTGAACGTGTATCGGTATTAATGACAATATTGAAAAGTTTTATTTCGATATAAATATTTTACGGTTAAAAAGAGAAATTGATATCGATATTTTCAATCAATAGCAATTTCCTTAGAATAAATGGATCATTAGAGTAATTTAGATGTACTTTGATACGGCTTAAAACCTACTTTCCAACTCAGTTTGCAGCTTAGGGATTTAAGCTCCACAACGCTACAATAAATCAAAGCTGCAAATCTCTGAAAATATAAAGACGGTTCGGTCCTGGGTTGGAAACCGTTCGAAAGCCTAAGGTTCAGTTCTCAGATCGATTCATTTCGCAATCGCAATCTTAGATCGAAGAGACATTTTTGGTAAAAAAATACGGGACATACATTTGATGAGAACTATGAGGGAAAATTTTGATAAAAATAACCTATACCCGAATATACTTGATTCATTAAAGGTATAATAATTAAAAAACTTTTGGACCGGACTTGCCTGGACTTTTAAATACGTGGATTTGCTTTGCTACAACTTGACTGTTGCCTTTATTGTTTTCCAAATCCAAAAATGCTGAGTTTGGATATAGTTTCGAAAGGATAATGATATGATTCAGCACTATAAAATAGTTTTTTGTCCGGTCAGTATATTGTGACTCTAAAGTGATTCTTCAAGCTGAACCTTTTTGGGGGATGTTAGCAATATCGAAGGTCCGCTTCTGGATCCGGCTTAATGGACCCAAAAACCCGAGCCGAATCGGTTTTAGACCCTGACTGTTGCCCTGCATAATAACATACATAACGTACAAAAGATGTTCAAACTTGTTTATAAATTTATATTGAAGAAAACTACGTTGAGTTCCAATTTTGAATGAAGTATTTGAAAATTTGTATGTTTTGAAGACGTCATATTTAGATGAAGCTCATAAATCATCAATAATGGCTCAATTTTGGAACTTAGGGACGTGTTTACGTTTCAAATTCAGCAATTCAATAGTTCAGTTCAATAGAAAGTATAAGAATAACCAAAACATATTCGATATCTGGTATATTTGGACAAAAATATCAATATTTCGATATATCGATATTATTTGCGGCATCCCAAATTAACAGACTTCTGACATCGTTTGGAAATGATCTAGGAATTTTAATACCTGTTACTTAAAGAGTAAAAGGGTATACTAAAGTCAAGCAAATGTTTGTACAAGGCAGATGGAAGCATCTCCTACCCCACAGAGTATAAAGTCGATAAAGCCATGTCCGTCAGTGCGTCCGTCTGTTTGTAGATCCTAGATCTCAGAGACTAGAAGAGCTAGAGCCACCAAATTTTAAATGTAGTATTGTCTGCACGCAGATCAAGTTTGTTTCAAATTTTGGCCACGCCCCTTCCCGCCTCCGCAACAAGAAAAGCTGAATATCTCCTACATTTTTCAAGATATCGAGCTCAGATTTTGCACTGTAGTTTATGTGCCCAATATTTACAATCTCATAAAGATAAAGATCATAAAGGTCGGATAATAAATGGCAGAGTTAAAAAACCTTGCATACTTCTCTGAGCCTCATGAGGTTATTTAAAACTAATTGCCCTGAGTAACGGGTATTTCGAAGTCGGGCAGGGCCGACTTTAACTTACGCTCTCGTTTTTTCTGTGTTCATGAGTGAGTGAACATTATTGAGTTGTTTATTAAACAGAACAAGTAAACATGTTCTCTTTAACTGTTCAATATTGGTTAGACAGACTTGTTCAGTTAATGTTGCTTAGCCATCTTTGCTCAGTAAGTTGTTCAGTGACTTTTTCAGTGGCTTGTTAAGTGAGTGCTTCAGTGGCTGCCTATTGGCTCCGATGGGTAATCGCCACTATTCTAAACTAAGCTAGTTAGCAAGCAAGTGAACAACTGAAGAATATCAAATAATTACACTGATTTTTATTTACATTTTAATGAATTTAAATAAAAACAGTGAAAATGCAAGAGTATTTAAATGATGTTTGGCTTCCAGAGCCGAACATTTTAAAACCTCTTGGGTACCTTTAATTACAGAAAGAAAAATATTTCGAAGAATTTTTAATGATTCAAATTTGTTAAACTCCGATTGATATTGACTTTATTTCAATCTTATTTATCGCATTACCATAAAACAGAAGATCCGTTTTATAATCCTCCATTTGCTTTTACGACTTAATTGTCTGACCGTGATATGTAACCATAAAATGAAGACAAACAAAAAAAATACTTTAAGTAGTCACTGCGATTTACGGCGTAGGAGTCAGTGGAATATTAAAATAGTTCCTACAGCTGATCCACATATAATTTATAAAAGAGAATTACCATTTTATGACACTGCTTGCCATTAAATAAACTAAATGCAAATTCAAATATCAGAACGAAAAAAAATTAATCGCATAATTGAGTAAAATAATGTGTGGTCAGCAACAACAACTGACCAGGAACAAGTCCGAGCTCAATTCATGTGTGCGTAATGAAAAAATGTTGTTATGTTGTGGTTGGGATCGGTTTGAGGTTGGTTGGCCTCCTGCCATATTTGTACAAAATGCGCATGCGCGCGTGCCTCGGTTGGCCCGGACTTGGTCGGCTCAATTGTCTGGCCTCTCTTTTTCTTATTTCAAGCAGTATTCAAAGCACGCGCGTTTACAAATTGAAAACTTGTTAAGTGTTTGGGACTTGGGGGCCGGCTCTGGTTAACAGGTGAACCGAAATGACAGTGGTGCCAGCCCAGGCCCCGAAAGGGGCGTTCAATTTGCCAGAGAAGTGTGTGCTGAAAAGGTCTAAAGAACTCTGTTCAATATTTAATAAGCAATTTTTATTGTAGATGCGTATGTTATTTTACCCTCATCAAAAAATTTGCCCAAACAAAAATTAACACCAAATAATTAGCAGGCAAATATTAGCTGTCTTCATGCGCTAATTAATTGTATCAAATGTTTGCCATGCGGAACCGAGTGGGAAGAATCATGGGGACATTGGTTAGCTTGTTGTGTTTAAAGTAAAAATAACTTAGTATTAGCGCAGGACCAAAAAATTTTGCTAATTAATTAATAACAAATATTTGTGCAAATTTTTTGGGCTAACTCCAACTGGCAATTGGTTTTATACTTTTTACCAAAAAATTGAGTTTACAATTTTTCGGTCTACGCCCCTGTTTGGGCCCCTATACTTTTGTACAGTTTGCTCTTTGGTTACCCGTTGACAGATTTGTGTTGCCAATTTGCGGAGCCACACAAAACTTCAAGACAACAAGACACGGTTGATCACTTTGATAGAGTTGTTGACATTTTGTTGGCTGCCGCAGACCCAAAATGTTTATGCAAATTGTCCGTCACACACACCCACAACTCCAGACATTGATACATACCTGAAAATATATGAAAAGAAACGAAAAAACAAACGAAATGCATTAGAAGGGCATATACATACATACAGACTTAAGAACTATTAAACAATTTGGGTTAACGCATACTTTTTTTTTTGGTAAACACATAAAACGTATTGTATTTTTACCTGACCATGCTTTGATTTTATTTTATTTTGGTTGGTTCTTTGAAACATAAACATTACTTTTGTTATTGTTGGCAGAGCAATTGACCTCGTTGCAGTCGATTAAAGTGCACTCTGCACTTCGATCCCATAGAATATGACGATGAAATGGAAGAATATGCCGTTAGTTGCATTCAACTACTTGGATAACACTTGAGATATTTTCCAAACAAAAAGATTTCTCCAAATATAAAGTGCTTGGGGAAATTGTTGAAAATGTTTATGGGATGGGATGGGGGAAAGCCAGATCATGTTACAAGAGGGAATGAATGAAAATAACCCAATTTTAACATGAGACAGAAAATCAAAAGAATTTGTATTAAATTAAATTATGTTCTTAATATCGATTATTTTTTTGGATCTCGTGAGAGTTCGAATTAAAGGGGATCGACAGCTAAAATTATTTGTGCACACTGTATTAAAGGAACACAGAGTATATGAAGTTTGTGCAAACGTCTATAAAGTATATATATTCTTGATCAGTATCAACAGCTGCGTCGATATAGCCATGTCCGTCTGTTCGGGCAGACAGATCTTACAGATGGTAAAAAATAGAGGTTTGACTTGTATGGGACAAATACTTTTACTTTCGAACATCCACGACTTGGCAAAAACGTTATTTCTCTCACAGTTTTATAGAGAAAAGTTTCGTTCGTATATTCTACATATTTAGTAATTAGGACTAATTATCGATCCGCCAAAGGATTGGTGAAGATAGTATAAATGGTAATCGAGCCATGACAAAAAAAAAATTGTGTTCGCTGAGCCTTCTATCCTTCTAAAAGAGTGGTGACCGCAGTCTATACGCATCGGTCACATTTATTGTTGTCTTACGCATGGCTTTTTAAATGCCTAAAGCAGCTTGCGCATAGCGAATTTGCGACAACAACTTCGTATGTTTTTCTCTTCGACTTCTATGTCACGTGCAGAATTGAACACAATATAAATATATTACACACAACTAACGGGAAAAGTCGATATTTATTTTCGATTTCTTGTGCTTGTATTTGTTCAGTATTTTTTTCTTCATTTGTGTGGAAATTCCTAACGAAAATTGTAGCTCAAAATGAGTCAATGAAGAATCAATCTTTCATTTGATATTATCCAGTGAGCAAACTCTGTTATTCTCTAAGCTCTGTACTCTGAAAATCAAAAAATGTATTTGGTCACAGTATTAAATACATATTTTAAAAAATGTTGCTTTAGCTTTGATATTTGAAAGGGTTTCCGATTTTGTGAAGTGTTGTGTCAGGTCAGTCAGTAAGAGACCTATTGGAAAACAAGAAAGAAAGTCGGTCATACTCTGTACCAAGAAAATTTGTCTTTTGATCATAACTCGAAAACCGTTCATCCGATCTTCTTCATTCCTTTGGCGGATCGATAAGTTATCCTAATAACTAAATATGTCCAGAAGGAACAAGCCATCTATCTTCAAAACTGTGGGAGATATGACGTTTTTTCTAAATTGCGGGGGCGGGAGGGGGCGTGGCCAAAATAGAAAATAAACTTGATCTGCCTGCAAGTATAAGAAGCATATGTCCCATACTTGTCAAACCTCTATCTCTTACCATCTCTGAGATCTGTGCGTTCATACGGACAGACAGACAGACAGACGGACAGACGGACGGACGGACAGACGGACAGACGGACATGGCGAACATGACTCGGCTGTTGATGCTGATCAAGAATATATATACTTTATGGGGTCGGAGATGCTTTCTTCTGGATGTTACATACTTTTGCACAAACTTATTATACTCTATGTACCTTTGGTACAGAATATAAAAACTTCTCTACTGAGTAACTTTGAAAACATAGACTAATTAAAAAAAAATAATTCAAACACATCTTTAAGTTATGCTTTTGGAAAGAACAGATAGAACGACCACTTGCACTGGTCATTAGTGGTCTTATAGACGTAGACATTCTTTACTATCTTTTCCGGATTTGTGTAAGCTTCAGAAAACAACGATATTATCGATATATCGATGTTTTTTTTGGAAATATCGACATTGAAAATAAAAATTTTTAATATTATCGATATTGATATTTTGAGATATATCGACAACCCTACAACGGATATTTTTTAATAGAATTTTAGAATTGTAAAATAAGAAAATCTACATGAAACGTGCTGTTGATCCATTCGGATATAGTCGCTTGTCGTTTCCTTTTATTACGATGACTTGTGGCAATGCCGCGCGAGTGATTGGTAGTCGTATGGGCTGAGATACCGGCATTTGTGTTTAAAGGTGAGAAAAAAAATTAATTTAAGTTGTAGGCCTTCAGACGAAGGGCTTCCCTGTCCCGTACCCCATCCTCCCCACCTCTTCTACGCACTCTTCGTGAAATGTAGAAATGTAGAAGAGCTACATGTAGAAATGAGAAACGTAAGCGCGGCATGTAGAAAAGCTACACAAACGTAATAGGTGGACAGTCCCTGTAAAACGTGTAGAAAACCTAAATTTTCTTTTATGCTTTAGATGCTTTCGGGCTCGATTGTTCTAAAGCATTATTACCTATGTCTAAGTTCAACCATCTAATCCAAAAAAGAACTACATATTTCAAAAAAATATTTTGTATATTAAACCAATTATTTGGAGTTAAATTGGATAAAACTCAAGTCAAATCAAGGTAAGGATCAAACCTTCAACCAAAATTTTCGGTGAGTAAAATGAGTACATACGAAATAAAGAACTGATATCAACTCGATCCCTAATTATTAGTAAGTAACAATAATTCAACCTTCACTCTGTATCTATTTTACCAATCCTTTTAAATCAATCCTTTCCCAAATGAATCTCAATTTCTTATTCCTGACAATCTGTCCCATTAAATTCTTCACTTCTACTTAATCCCATTGCTTTTGTACTGCACGTTAAGTCAAATTGGTGTCATTGTCCTTGTGCATTGTGGCGTGTTATTTGCCAAGTTTTGCACCAGGAGAAACTCACAGCTATTACTACTTCTTTTGGGGCCGCACACACGTAGTCTCCGGTGCATGTGGCCTTTGTTTTGTTTCAAGCCTTTTGCCGTTTGTGTATGGAAAAAGTATATTTTTAGCACAAAAAGTAAATAAATTTGCATACAGTTGAACCTGAAAAGGGCTAGACAAGAAGACCCGCTGGCATTAAAAGGATTACAGAAAGGCAGGGGCTTTGGCGTGCTCTGGGCAGCATAATCCTGTTAGTGGAAAGTCAAGCGCAGGGCAGACAGATAGCAACAATTCGAAAACAATGAGCCAGGAGTGTCAGGTGGGAAATGTTAATGAAGTCCTAGGAAATACGAAACAATATGTCAAATTTCGAAGTAACTAACATTTGCGAGTGCCAAGTCATGTTTTGTCATTGGGAAATTTCTGTTTGTTGGTTAAAGTGTCTCCGACATATTCACATTTCGGACTTAGGCCATTAATCTTGGGCATTGTTCTATTCATGGTTATAAATTATGCAGCTTGTCCATGTCCATGTTCCTTTGGGGTACTTTAAAATCGATGCCCATATCGAGTGTCCAAAAAATGCAACCAAGCGTGAAATCAAATAAAACGTCATCGACATCCTCGTTCTCTTCTCATGGTGGTTGGGCGGCAGCCATTTGCAAACGCCCCACGGGCTACTGACGTTCAAGTGTCAATTGGGTTTACTTCGGAGGCCACTTTGTCCGACCACACAGTCCATTGTACCTACACTACAGTGCATTTGCATAGGGACAATGTGTTTTTTTCTAGTAAATTCTGGTAAAATAGCTAGTGGCATAAATGTGATAAAAATATGAAACAATACTTAAAACTTTAGAAAAAAACTCTGGTTCCTATTCAATTGCCTGGCAGTGTACTTACATACAATACATGCATAACCCCAGACGAGGCAGAGTGAGTGTGCTCTTAGAGCCCTTCACTTACATCGACTCGCTCAAGAAGAGTTTGCACCGCTGGCATAATTCAAAAGCATAAATAACATTAAATAAAATGCCGCTTTGCGGTTTGGTCTTTGGCTGTAATTGAATAACTAGAATGGGTATTAAATGTTCAGTTGGCATTGAGCAATGGCGGAGATTTAGTTCAAAATTAAACATTGTTCATGATTTGATTCGGTTGGTTACAAAGTAAAGCGCTCTCCAAAGCGATTTATCAACAAAACAAACTTCAAAGTAAATTTCTTTATAAAATCAGCTTTTGACTCTTTGTTGTTGTTGCTGCAACTGAACTTTTGCCAAATTGAGTAAACTTCTTCGGTCTAGATTGCTGGATTTCCATTCAAAAACTGTCTACTCATGGCAAATAAAAAAAATAAAACCCAAATCCAAATAAAATCGAAGAAAAAAATGTAAATGTGGCACGAACGAATTTCGAAATGTGCACAAAATGCATTTAATGGATGTGGATGTAAAAATAGACAGCAGGCAAGAGAGTAACATAGAGAGAGAGAGAGAGATATGTAGAGGGGGAGTAGGTGAATGAAGGGTGCATCGTCGGATATATTTATATCTAGAGGAAGAACTCTGTCTGGCCAGGGAATTGTCTGCACTTGCAGAGGCAAATAAAAAGTTTTGATTTTGCACTGAGAAAAAAAGAATAAGACTTTTTTTTAGCTTCGCCTCAGATCGGTTCGGTTCGGTTCGAGGCCCTTCACTTCACATGTGGCACGTGGCCAGGCGGCACAATATCGCTTCCCTGGCAACACCAAAACAACAAAATGCATTTCATGCTGAGCCCGCATCTGTTCTGATACGATTGAAGTTGCTTCTATGGTGCATAGGGCATCTGTTTTACATACTTGACAAATTAATAATAATTGGGCATTCCATTTGTGTGTTTGTGTGTTAGTGAGTGCATTTTGTGGTGGTGGCAGTGAACCCTGTTTTTTTCCTTCTTTTACTTTTTGTTTTGGTGTGAAGATTTTGAGTACTTTGTAGTTAATTTTGATTGATTTCATAACATTTGTTTGAATGTTTGATGTGGGAAAAGATTAAACCTGATGTGGGTGAAGCATTAGTCACAAAATATTGAAAATGCCATAATGCATTCTCAGTGGCTCTGCCATCCCGAAAGCATTTACTACCTATTCAGTGAGCTTTAGTCGGAGGAAAAGCTAATTACATTTTTTCAAAATTATGCTCAAGTCATATGCTGTCAATGCTGTCACAAATGCTGTCACAATAAATCAGCACTATTTTATGGCTCTTGGTATTGATATTTGCATTCAAATTTAAATTAATTAAAATGTTTTTATGTAAGTGCCATAAACATTACACAAACAAACATTATAACAACAAACATTGCAAAATCGACAAGCAATTGGTGTGTACCAAAACTTTAAACCACAATTTCAATAATCATTTCAATATTTCAGAAAACTAAAAAATAAATTCCAGATTATAATTTTTTGTAATCCGAATTGTAACTTGGAATTACGATACTACTGTGATTATTACGAAATGTAATTACTTTTACAATTACTTCAATAATTATACCGGAAAGAGGAAATTACATGAATAATTCAAATGTTGTGGCACAATTACTGAATAATTCCCTTTTTTAGGTACATTTATTCGAGTAAGTGTGCTTGAAATGTTGAACTATTCATATACCCCGTTTATACACAAAAAGATTATCATGATAAATGCCCCTAAAAGTATGCAATTTTCATTTCCTTAAATTTTACATTTAATTAAGCAATTGAGAGTCAGATATGCCTGCGTCATACATAATCCACACATTGCATTCACTAAGATTGACGGACTAATTGAAGGTATTCAAAATGAGTTAGTAGTCAGCCAACTATAAGAGAATTGTTTTCCTGAACTAGTAATATTATTAAGCACAGCATACTTTAAAGAGCAGTTATCATGTTAATTCTGTTGTGTATAAACAGGGTAATAGTTTTGTACGTGAAAACTGATATGCTTAGCAATGTTTGTAGTAATTATTCAACTGTATATAAAATAAGCCACATTCTCGCAAACATGGTTTAAATAAAATGGGTTTGTTTAAAAAAGAATACAAATTTAAGTTTGTCTTTTGTTAAACCATGATTACCAAGCAATTAAATTTGATGATGATTGGTAAACAATAATTATTTTTACCTACAATTACATAAATAATTCAAGGTTTCCAGCCCAATTACTAAATAATCCATCTTTACACGTATACTTATTCAAGTAATTGTAAAAGTAATTACAGTTTGAAATATGCATTTAATTATTGTTGTTCCAAGTTGCAATTACAATTCCTTAAACAATCCTATCAAGGAATGTTTTTTTCATTATCTGAATAATCGTGATTATTGCAATGAAAAGTAATTGAATATGAAACATGATTACATTACAGCTTTTGTGAGTAGACCTAAAGAAAAAATTAAGATTGATAGGCAATTAGTGTGCACACTGAATATCAAATCAAGCCATTCGGTATCAATTCAAGCCGAAGCGGTAAGAATAATGGGTGGAACCGGGAGTGGCTAAAATGAAACCCGTTCAGGGATTAACACTTTGATTCCGTTTTTAGCCCTCCTGAATTATATCTAATCCCTTTATTGGAACTTTCGTTTGGAAGACTTAAAAAATGTTAAAAGTGAGTTGAAGGAAAAGACACGAACGATCGGAGCAACTTTTTTTCTAAGCTGCGTTTGAATTTGATACCATTTACATTTTTCTTGTACTTAACTGGGACTTGAACGTAGCACCTTAAAAACTGATCAATGACTGATGTCTGCATCTTAGCGCTCACGACTATCAAGCGCTCGCAGGAAACAGGGATCAAATTGTAGCCCCTATAATGGAGCCACCACCACAAAGCATTTAAGCAATTGTTTAGCGAAGAGACCTGTAGCCCAGCAGATCTTAGTATTATTGTATTGTAACATCGAGGTCGTGGGTTCAAGTATTTCTCGAGGAATCGATTTTTGTATATTAGTTGTTGGTATTATGCATTATGGTGATTATTGATTTCTTTCAACAATAACGTCAAAATATAATGGACATAAATTTATTAGCTTTCCATTTTATACTTTTGCTCTCAATTTTTCAGCTGTCTTGAGCTCTGTTTTTAATTTTTAAGTACGATTCGTAAATAAGACAATTATCGGATTCGAACTACCTTTATTTTCGAAAGAGGTTCAATATTTAAACAAAATAAGAAAAATTCTCAAAATTGCTGCAAAGTAATTTAATGAAAAAATGTAAGCTAAATTACTTTTTCTACAAAAATAAAATGAAAAAACTGACTCCAAAAGAAACCCACTCACACGTAAGCTGCTCGATTTACCATTTGCCCAAAAAAAACGGCGATATGCATCGGAGTGAACTGGACTGAACTCGACTATCAACTATCCAGAACGAACTCCAGCTGCAACTGCAATGGATTGCAATTTATACCACTTAAGCACTAAAGTTGTGCCATTAAAGCCAAAAAGACGTGAACCCGCCCAAAATGCAAACGAGACTACCTCGCACAGCGCAGCGCAGAACCTGCAAATGTTTTATGTGCTTCTGTTCTGCTCTATGCCGACAGTAACCACAATCCAAAAAAATAAAAAAAGGTAAAACGTTTTTCACGCAAAAAAGAGCAGGACAGGATTGAGGATGAGCTCTTATCCTTGGCCACCATACAATTTTGCCAACATGCAAAATGTTAATTCATTTCCACGTCGACTTTTGCGGTCCGGAAGCCACATGAACCGGATTTTTATCTCTCACGTGGCCAAAGAAGAATAAGGATAACTAGGAGTGCCAGCTAAACAAAATGTTGTTTGTGCTCGAGTATAGCAAATGGTGCGGCGGGCGTAAGCACATTTCCGTTTCCCCTCACAGCTCTTCAACTTTAAAAAGCTTTCAAGAGAATAAACTCAAATGTGCATATGAAAAATCATGCATCAACTGTCGCTTTTCAACATTTTAAACGAATTTCCGCCATTTAACTTCAATGTAGTTGGAAAATATTGACTTTTAATAACATTTTTGCCTCAGGGGTTTATACAGTGGCTGAGCAGTTGATAAAAATTGAATAAATAAATTCAATTAAATTAAGTTGAGTCAAAAAGTGGAAAAATGAGCAATAAATAATGCAGTTGGAATACATAAAATGTGGGAAATTCAGAAGAAATTAATGTATTCACACTGAGGTAAAAAATCTATTACAGCTTGAAAGTCTTTAAGTACCTTGAAATGAGATAAAACATTCTGAAATCAACATTTTTCATCTCTCTACAGATCTCCGTTAAGCTTCAGCTATGAAATCTTTTGCTGTGTAGTTTTTGAAAATTTCAAAAAGTTTCCTAATAGACACATCACTACAAAATTTGATGCCTGCTATGGGTATCGAGTTCGTCGTTCTAAAATAATGGTTAAAGCATCTCTTACACCGCGGTCAATAACTTACTAATTGACAACTACAAAGCAAGAGAAGGAAAAAAAAAATTTTTCCATAAACACTTGTCTTCTGTCTTCTATAAATTGATCTGGGGGTTTAAACACAGTTGAAGTCTTGGTAATGGTTCGACTTATTACTTTACACAGGGTTGTGCAGCTCACTTAACTACTTTCGAATATATATACCCCGTTTATACACAAAATAATCATGAAAAATGCCCCTAAAAGTATGCAAACTTTATTTCGTTAAATAATTATCAGTTTAACTGAGTAATTAAGGGTCAGTTATGCCAGCGTCAATCAAAATAAACACTGTAAGTTCACTCAGACCAGTCGAAGGTATTCCAAATGAATCAACGGTAAACAAAATATATGAAAAAGTTGTTCATGAAATAATATTTATAAGCACAGCATACTTTGAACGACATTTATCATACCCCGTTTATACACAAAAACGAGAGCGTAAGTTAAAGTCGGCCCTGCCCGACTTCGGAATACCCGTTACTCAGCTCAGCTCGGATAAGTATGCAACATTTTTTTAACTCGGCCATTTATTATCCGATCCTTTTGAAAATTTGTGAGATTGTAGATATTGGCCACATAGACTACACTGCAAAATCTGAGCTCGATATCTTAAAAATTGTGGGAGTTATTCAATATTTTTTATTGCGGGGGCGGGAGGGGGCGTGGCCAAAATTTGAAACAAACTTGATCTGCCTACAGACAATACTAGCTTACGTATAAAATTTGGTTGCTCTAGCTCTTCTAGTCTCTGAGATCTAGGTGTTCATACAGACGGACGGACGGACGGACGGACGGACGGACGGACGGACGGACGGACGGACGGACGGACAGACGGACATGGCTATATCGACTCGGCTGTTGATGCTGATGAAGAATATATATACTTTATGATATCGGAGATGCTTCCTTCTGCCTGTTACATACATTTGCACGACTTTAGTATACCCTTTTTACTCTACGAGTAACGGGTATAAAAATATCATGATAAATGCCCCCAAAAGTGGTACATATTACACACTGTTCATTTACTCAGATTGTCAGACCAGTTGAAAGTGTTCAAAATGAATCAACGGAAAGCAAAATATAAGAAAAATTTGATCCTCATATATTTGCATTGCATACTTTGAAGGGCATTTATCAGGATCATTTTGTTGAGTATAAACAAGGTATAAATTGACTAATAGACTGTAACATATGGAAATCTCGTGACACATTGTTCATACACAGAAAAAAAATCCGTGACATTCGGGATTAGATCTTTTCCAAGCGTTGTCAGAAGTCGGTTGATCCCGGATTTTCTCAATCCATTTAAGAAAAGGATTGACTTGAGTTCGGATTTTTTAAAGCAGGTATTCTTAAATAGATCCAGATTTTAGCGCGGAATAGCTTGACTTAAGCTCGAAATAGGTTTGCTCCAATCACACACGGGATAGATATTGGCTTGATTTCTGATCTTGACTTGATCCCACAGATCGAAGCTAGAAATTCGAACTTTGATCCTAAAATCGGCTTGGTGCAAGTTTCCCCGAGATTAAACTGGGCTTGATAATTGAACTGCACTTAATCCAGATCCCGACCCTGATTGACTTAATCTCGATGTTCTAACTTTATGTTACCCTAAAAAAGGCCCATTTAACATTTTAAGAACCATTTTGATTTTCAAACCAGAAAGTTCTTGCCAACTCGAGGTCATTATTTGTTTGCATACCCCCAATTCTATGTTTAATAAACCTAAGCTCTCTCCTGATTCCAGCATTGCTATGACTGTTTGGGAATTCAAAGGTATCATAAGTGCAAAAATCGATACAAGAAATTATTTGCTAAGTTGATAGAAGCCTTTGCGTGTGTGGATGTACTCATTGAGCCTTATGGTATTGGTGAGAGATATGTTCTTGCTCTCGGTTTCTTTCGCTCTTTCGCTTTCGCATGGAACATCCGTACTCACTTCTATCTCAGGTGCAAAAAAAAAAAATATACCCTTGCATACCCTTGCAAGTGCTCGCTTAAATATTTTCAAAAAAATACTCTTTTTCCCATTTTCAGACCGATCGTTCGTATGGGAGCTATATGCTATAGTTATCCGATTTGGCCAAAAATTTTAAAAATTATGTGAAAGTATGTGAAACAAACAAATACAATAATAAATTGCAGGATGCTACCATTAAAAACAAAAAAGTGTTTCTAACTAAGAATGTTTTTCAGACCTTTCTTCTGTATGGCAGCTATATCGTATAGTTGTCCGATTTTAATAAAAACTTTTTAGAATTATAAAAAAGCATAGAAAACCTACTATTACAATTTTTGGAGACGTTTCCATTGAAAAGAAAAACTAAACTAAACTGGTTTTCCGACCGATTGTTTCTATGGGAGCTATGAGATATAGTCATCCGATCCGGTCGGATATTAGTAGTAGTAGAAGTATATTAGTAGTGTGCAGCAAAAACATAAAGACAGACAGACAGACGGACGGACAGACAAAGCTCAATCGACTCAGCTCGTCACCCTGATCAAGAACATATATTGTTTATGGGGTCGGAAATGAATATTTCTATACGTTGCAAACTTCTGGGAAAAATTATAATACCCTTTGCATGGGTATAATGATGATCATATGGATGATTTAGCAGCTCCACTGGATGATTAAAAGGACATTCAAGACATATCCCTTCCAAATAGATCTTTTTCTTTCTGTGTGAGGATTATTTGCCTTTCAAGTACGCATCTGAGATCGAAATTGGTCTTTTTCGCATTGACATATTTAGTTATCAAGATTTTTAATCGATTTGCCAAAGGAATGGTGAAGATCGGATGATAGGTTGTCGAGTTATGCTCAAAAGACTGTTCACTGCTGCAGCGCAGTAGCATCGCTGCTTTCAGCTGCTACTGCAGCATCAAAATTTGTGCTGAGCGTACAGTTTCGGTGGTACATTTTATTTCTTTTCATTTTATTTTATTTCTTGATTCTGCTTAGGTATTTCATGCAGAATTGAACCGAACCTTTTCGAACCCGAAATTCCGACTTTTATTTTACTGTAAACCAAGCCATGAACCGAACCCCTTTAGAATCAAAAGCCCTGAGCCCAAGCTTTAAAAATGGGTTGGATTTAACAAAAATGGTGGACATCAGAAAATTTTGCCTTTTGACTAGCGCCTTCATCTGTTAACTGGTTGCTTTTGTTCGACTGGCCGTTGAACGAATGAAGCAAGCCAAATGCAAAATAGTAGAAGTGGAGAGAACAAACAAAGAGTTACCAGTGCTTTACTCCTTTCAGGTGAATTGAGACAAGCACTTCTGTGGCGTACTGTTGAAAAATTCTTAATGCTACATACTAGATCCATCCGCTGACACATTCTCCAACCAATTGTTAGATATCGGCGATGGGAAAGTTCCTGTCCATGAAAATACTGGATGCATGAAATTGCCCATCAATTGCTGAGCATTTTGAGATGCCAACGAAGCTGTAAATTATTTAACAGAGTTTTTGAACACACTGGAGACTGTAGAAGCAGTTTCTTTTCTTCTTATTCTAATAAAACTTCTGTACGTAGCTATTCGTAGAAACATGCTTGGTGTTATCTCTTTCATGGTTCTCGGAGCTTATCAGCCAACTAAGATGACAATCAAGTCAATGGAATATACTCAGCTAAACCTCGAGTCGGTTAAAATTTGCTAATCTGAATACAACAAAGGCCGTTTAATAAGCTTACATTAATATAGGGAACCATAACACGGAGTAACCGTAATTATGTTCCGATTTTTGCCAGCTCACAACCCACGGTGCTCCATTGTACCACACAAAACACTGACCACCACCTCAGATGTTGAGTGCATGTTTAGTTCATGCAGTTTACCATATAGTCCATGGTGGCTGTGGCTGTGGCTAAGACTGGAGGAGGTGGCTGGTGGTTGGCTTTGGTGTATGCAAAAATCCAAAGAGCAAGTGTGGGTGCCAAACTACATGTGTATGGCCACGACGACAACCCAAACGATGTCGATGGGATGAATGAATGCGAATGGTTGAATGTTTTGTGGGGGCGCCCACTCGGCAAATGGAAAGCAACAGCCAAAGCGGAGCACAGGCCCATATGTGGACACAAACTAACTAAATGGGGAGTCATGACGCAGCGAAAGTGAAACGTAGCCAGAGCCATGATTAGATGCAAAAGCCTGTGGCCGGCGACAGGCAACATCAGCAATGCCAGCGCATTTGACATGTGTTTGATTGGACAGACAGAGAGCAGGAGCCAGGGCAGGAGAAGCTGATGCTGAGACTGGAGTACTGACCAGCGCTTTTGAAAAGAAAATCAAAGTGGGAGTCGTAAAAAAAACTTGACTGGCGGGCACAAATTATGTCCATAGCCAAGGTGCCGGTGCAGCGGAAGAAGGTGGAAGTCAAGTAGCTGGGGGGATCTTGCTGATGAGTCGACAAGGCGTGCCTGACAGCAGCCACCACCACCAACTCCACCAAGCCACAAAGACGACGGCGGCGGCGGCGGCAGTCGTTCAATCAGCTTGAACATCTGTTGCTTCCAGCAACGTGACAGAAGTGACATAGAGGCGGAGCGGTATTTTTCTGATGCTCTTGTAATTTGCATTCGAGGGAGAGGGTGTAGATACAGCTGTAGAGGTGTAGCCAACTTGCCGCAGGGGGTGAAAACTGCTGAATAGTTTTAGTGTTAGATAAGAGTATTTAGATCATCAGCATCGATTAAAATATTTGGTAATAAAAGTACGTCCTCTTCCACTGCCACAAAAAGAGACTGGACGTCGTCACGGGATTGTGGGTCATTAGCATTTATGTAAAGCAGACAAGTTTATGACGTAATTTCAAGTCTTGAGGTTTGTAGCTGAATTCATCCCCTTCAGCTCTCGAAAAAACAAATTCGGAGTGAAATACTCTTAACCCTGGATGGTCATCCTTTTTTTAATGTGGTAGTCGAAATGACGAAGGAGGCTGTTCGAGGGTTAACGTTGATTTTAGTTAGTTTTTGAAACGAACCTTTTTCAATACGCCTGCGTTTACACTGTTCGACGCAAGCTTGGATTGTGGTTTGCATCAAAAGATCCCTTAAACGTCATTTGAATCAGTTCTAAGGGCTTCGGTTCTAAACAGGATTGCAACTAGATTTTTATGATTTTCTATTTCAAAAAGAGTCTTTCTAGATTTTTATAAATCGAAAGACTTTATCGTAAGTATACTTAAAATTTGATGTACTCTACTCAAAATATATATATATTACCTGTACAAATTCGCAATTAGCGGACTATGTTGCAACCTAATTCATTTTGAAGCCTCATTACTAGGCATTCTTTTTCAGTATGTGTCGTTTCGCTGAAGTGTAATCAATAGACAGCGGATGGTGCATATTTTCAAGCAGATTTTCATCCAAGAAAGCCAAATTAAATGTGCACAACATTAGATGATGTACTGACTTTTTACCTTAATAAAACTCAAAAAATTCTGCACTCAATTCCAAGATGACTTAAATAGTTATTTAATGAATTGGAATGTCGGCAAAGACAAAATGATGGGATAAATTTGTTAAATACACATTTTAAGGGACACCTGCTACAAAAGGCAAAATAAATATTGCAGCAAAAACGGGCAGAATTAGAGCAAAGGCACTACAAGGTTATTTTGAAAAAAATTATCGTTTCATCATGACAGCTCTCTGCCATTTGTTGCGCGGCCGGAAGAATCATATGTTAAAACGCTGAATAGGAAAGTCCTACACCACCAGTTGTATATCCGAGACATTGCCCCTTCCGACTTTTATTTGATATCGTCGATGACGCAAGCCCTTGAGGATCAGTAGGTTCGCTCTTTTGAAGAACTCTTAAATTGGATAGATTGGACGATATAATCAAGAGACACTTCCTTTTTAGGAGGTGGTAAAATGTAGAGGCTAGCAATGGATAGCAAGTTAATCCGAAACGGGATTGAAAACGAATAATCCCGGATATTCTTGATCCGATCCCGGAAGAGATTGATTTCACTCCCACTTTTTTTTTGAATCCCTAAAAACCGGATCACTTGAAGCCTGCTCCGGAATTACCCTGTTTTCAATCTCGTTGCGGATTGAGTTCAGATTTGTTTTTTCTGTGCAGGTTTGTAACACTTTTTTCTCAATAAAGCTTCCAAATTAACTTTTAAAACTTTATTTTACAAGTGTACTTCTTCTTGTGTGCTTCACATCCAGATGTGAAGATCAGATTATCCTTAAAGGATCTGTGCGCATATGAGGAGTTCTGATATTTTCTTCTTTGAAAAGTATAAAATGTATGGCAGGGTATCCTACCGAAGGGAGTGTCAGTTTGGTCCATCTGTCTATTTTGGCTAATGTCTATAATGTGCGAGATACCGAGAGAGATCAAAAATTTGATCTTGACCTTAGATTTTTAAATCTAGACTAGCTGAACCAAATATTCAAGATTTAAAGAGTAAGTGCCACACTAAAAAAAAATGAACACTTAAGATCCTTTAGGGATAGATATTTGAATAATAAATATCCTGTTTTGATTTTATATTATCCATCCATTTATATCCATTTCTGTGGACGGGTGCGGTACAGCGGGTAGTGTGTTCGATTCTCTAATGAAAAAGTTGTTTCCTTAAAAACTTACACATCAGGTCACATTTACCAGCTGTTGGCACTTAGCTGTACAGTAGATAGCAATTAAAAAGCTTCTCAATCGTTGCCGTCTGCACTCGGCGTTAAACTGAAGGCTTCTTTCTCTTGTGCAAAGCACACGGGCCAAGCTATTAAAAGAAACTTCGCTTGACCCTTTGTAAAACCAATTATTCTTTATTTTTTATGCCTATTTTTCATATCCTCTTAATGATTTTCAGCTACGTTGGATAAAAATCTGAGATTAGTCTAATATTAAATGGATTTTTTAATATCCAAGGAAGGATTTTACAAAATATCCATAACCACCAACAACTACTACAACTTTTCGAACTCCAATTTAAGTCTTTAAGTGTAAAAATGAATCTAAATGAATAACCCTTCACTTAAAGGCAGATTAACTTTCTGTATTACAAATTATTAGGAAAACGGATTGTACTACACACAGTTGTTGTGGCACCACGAAGATACGAATCTTTTGTGACGAACCTGATGTTAACTACAAAAGATTCACCTTCTTAAGAATACATTTACAAATTCTTTTCCCAAATATATTGAATCAGTTTCCTCCACCACTTTTCCTCTCCTACTTCCTCTATTCATTTCCCCTGCTTCATCATCCCCATTTCTCACAACGAAACCTTTTTGAGCAAAGCTCATCAATTTTGATCGCACTCTCAAGTATTTAGTATTCGTTTTTTTTCAGTTATTTCAAATCAACTGAGGCATGAAAATGCGATGGCATGTAATTTATAGCAATTTCCTTCATGCTGTGACTGCAGTTTTAGTTTATTATTTTTTTTGTGTTGTTTTGTTTTTGTGTGGCTTTCCACGCCCGCTGATATGCAAATTCTCCCCATGCAGCTACAACAATAACAAATTTATTAATTTATGCAACACTTGTGGTTGTTTCTACGCTACATTTGTTGAGAGCGAATCGGAAAATAAGAGTAAATTTATAATCTTTAGTTGGTAATTTATTTCATTAGAGACTCCAAGATTTATGCATGCGTCGACTCTAATTGCTTGCCGTTTTACTTGGAAATGCTCTCTAGGCAACTTGTTAGCCATGCACTAAGTCCACGCCCTCCCTTGGCGTGGGCGTTTCCTGCAGTGCACGCAACTCAAACGAATCAAAAATATTTCCATGTTGGGCGTCAATCGTGTTGTTTCTTTTTTTCCAGCCTGTGTTACATATCTTGTTATTAGCGCCTTAATGAACCTCTTTACAGCTGCCAATCACAAGAAAAATAACGAAAAACCGTAAAAAAAAAGATTTGATATATTGCCGCTAGTTAGCACAAATATGGGAAGCTATAGACTCGGACGGCACTAAATGAAGTTCATAATCGTTTGGAAACTGATATTTACGAGTATGTACACGATTCATGTAGGAGGCGTGAAATGCAGGTTTTTCTTTGGCGATGGATTTTTAAATTTTTTTGTGCAAGTTGGTCATTGACATGGGCAGTGGGCAGAAGATGGTTTATAGAGGAAACGCTTGAAATATGTTTACAATAAGATTGAAGAAAAGTGGGAGGAAGCTATTTAAATTGGATATGATACTGAAGATTACAAAATAAATGATTGGAAATGTGAATAGATCTATGCGATACATTTATTTCCATTGATCTTGGAGTAATGTAATTGATCCTTGTGAAAATAAATCTGAAATCTATTGTTCTTCAATTCTTGACTCTTATTAAATTATTCTTGTTCAGTGGCAGTGTTTCTTAGACGACTCTTGGTTAGTGATATATTTAAGTAACTTATGTTCAGTAACTCATATTTAGTGACTCTTGTGCAGAGACAATTCTTCTGCAAATCTTTTTCAGTGACTCAAGTTCAGTAACTCTTTTTCATTGAGTTTTAATTTCAGACTCTATTTCAGAGACTCTTGTTTATCTACTGTTGTTTAATAACTCTTAAATAATGCCTTATCTATGATAATTCTTGTTCAGTGGTTTTACATTGCTGACACTTTTTCAGTGACTTTTACTGGGTACTAACTAACGTACCTTAGTGACTCATGCTTAGTGACTCTTGTTTAGAGACTCTTGTTCAGTGACTTTTGTTCAGTGGATTTTGACAATTCTTCTGCAAATCATTAAAAGTGGCTTATGTTCCAAAACTCTTGTTTACACGGGCTAGTTTTCAGTGACTCTTGTTTAATGACTTTGATTCAGTGACATTTTCAATGACAATTTTAACTGACTCGTCTTTTCTTTTTCACAAAATACTGTTTAGTCACTCTTATTCAGTGATTTTCTATTACATACCCTATTTCAGTGACTTTGGTCTAATGACTCTTCTTAAATTACTCTTGCTCAGTGACTCTTGGTTAATGAAATACTTTAGTGACTCTGGTTCAGTGAATGTGGTGCAGAGATTCGTTTTTTGTGACAATTCTTCAGTGATTATTTTTTAAACCCTGTACGAGGGTTTAAAAGGTAAGCAGAGTTTATTAAGTATTGGCAAAGTATGTAACAGCAAGAAGGAATCACTTCCGACCCTATAAAGCATAAATATATATTCTTGATCAGCATCAACAGCCGACTTCGATTTAGCCCTGTCGTGTGAACAAATAGATCTCAGAGATGGTAAAAAATTTAGGTTTGACCAGTATGGGATAAATGCTTCTTTTACTTGCAATCACATCAAGTTTATTTGATTTTTTGCCACGCCCCCTGCCGCCCCTGCAAACTGAAATAAAGTCGTATCTCCCACAGTTTCATAGATAGAAGGTTCGTACCTTCTGAACATATTTAGTTTTCTACATTATTTATCAATCCGCCAAAGGATTGATAAAGTTCGAATCAACGGGAGTCGAATTATGAGCAAAAGAAAGTACTGAGCATACATTTTCGTTAATACAGAGTATATTTCAGTCGGGCTTGGCTGACGTTCTTAATTGTTTATACGTATATATTTTAAGTAGCTTATGCTCAGTGATAATTCAGCAGGTACTCGTTTTCAGTGACTATTGTTCAATGACTTTGAATGAATGAATTTCGTAAGATAACTCTAGTTCTGCATAAAATCTCTTTGGTGATTTCAGTGACTCTAGTTAAAATTTCCCTTGATTTTCAGTGTCTAATCTTTAGTGATTCTTGTTCAGTGACTTCATCATTGAGTTATCTTCGCTGTTTTTTCTTCAACGACTGTTGTTCGTTGACTTTTATTTAATTAACTCTTATTTTGCGTCTTTATATTTGTTGACTTTAATTCAGTAACTCTGGCTTAGTGACATTTGTGTTCACTAGCTCATGTTCAGTTCAGAGGCAGTTCTGTGCTAAGTAACATGCTGCTTTGTAGTGAGAGATTGCTATAAGTAACCTTGCAATTAAAGCAACTGAAATCGACCTAAAATTTAAAAAAAATTCTAACATTTAGAAAACTTTTTCTCATATTTAGAAAGCTATTCTTGAAATAAATTTTCAGGAAAAATCTTTTCTAAATTTTTGAGAGTATACATTTCAAAATTTAGGGGTGAATAATTTCATGAAACTATTTTAATGGCTGAAAGCTTCAACCGAATTCTGCAATCTATACTTGTATATCAGATGCCTTACCAATTCTGATGGATGGTACAAGCATGTATGAAAATGTAGTTCAATTCAAAATATATTTGTACATATTATTTCGAAACAAGAATTTTGGTAAATTTTGAATAATCTATATGTCATTAGTTCATCTTTTGAAAGTGATCTCTAAATTACAAATTCGCCCATTCTATTCTGTCTGATCTATCCATTCGCCATATCCTATTTCGATTGGCTTGTCTCACCCATAAATCAGTTCGGCCCTGTGATTATCAATCACCATTAACTAAAAATAAGTACAAAGCTTAGTTTCTAAACTAGTTGTGAGATGTTAATCGAGCTGGCAGGCACACACAATTTATCATATTCTAGGGAGGCGTCGGCTCAACAAGTAGGATCATAAATTTTAAGTTTTCTAAAAATGATCATATAAAAATTTAAATTATAGCCATGAATATCCATGAACACTTCATACATATGTATGCACGAGGTATGTATTTATGTATCCAGGGGGCGCCAGTGTGCAAGCCAGCTTCCGGCAAAGAAACTGGAGAGTCCACTTCGGATGAGCGAGACGTGCCTTGTTTATCTCAATCATCGACACTGGTTACTGGCCATGGACCTTCGCGTCTCCTCTCCTGGACTCGCTGCTTTGCTTTTAATGAAATTTCTTAATTGAAGCAGTCATTCAGCTGCCGGCAGACGCCGCAGCAGACATGTTCTCTTTTTTGTATGTCTTTTGTTCTGCTTTGATTTGATCTGTACGAATCAAGATCGGAGAGGCTGGCGGGGTGTCTCCGTAGAAAGTGAATGCTATTGTGCTGTTGATTAAATTATGGCAAATTTGATTGTATATTTTTATTTTACTTTGCTATATTTGTGTTGATCATGAACTCAGCTTATGCAAATTTATTGCGATTTTATTTAATATTTGGCTGGCTTTTTTGGAGATTTGTTTTTTTGCAGAGTAGCCACTCATTGACGCCCACAAAGTGTGCACCTGGCATACTCTATGGTATGACTTGAGTGCCTTTCAAGGCCAAAACTCTTCCAGAACTTGTGCGTCTCAAGTTAATCTGTATTGTAAATAAGCACAACAAAAGGCATTCTTGTGTAAATATTTAATGCATATTCGTCCGGCAATTGTCAACAAAAGCGCATTAAATGTGAATTAATTCCCCAGACAAAATAATTTTTACTAATTGTGCGAAATTAAATTATCAATTGCAATAAATTGTGCGACTGCGAACAGAAGAAATTGCATTTTCCCACAGGACTGTGGGGAAGGTCATCCCTGCATAAAATTGCATCAATTATTGCCGAGGCGAGCGGCGGCTTCCGCCCCGAAAATGTACAAAAGGGAAGTTTGCATTTCCGTTTCCAAAGATAATATTTACACAGCCGTCTCTTCCCCTCCCACACGCACTTCGCTCTCATAATGCACCACCACCTCCTCTCTGGTCTGCTCTGAACCAGTTCCGATGACGTCAGGCGTACGCGCCCACCTCGCAGGCCTCGATCTAATTTACCATTGTGTTTCGATGTCAAATTGAATTTAAATTCATTTCAAATGGCTTCCAATCAACGCGGCTATTGAGTTGACTTTTGTGACTGCGGCAGGTGCAAAATAATGAACAGATGACATACCGTGGGGGCGGCTGGTGGCAGAGATGGAAATGGAGTAGATAAATTAGCAGACAATTGGTAATTTCGCCTACAATGGAGCTCGCATACTCGTATGTGTTTCAGGGAATATTTACAAAATTTAATTAAGCTGGCATTTTAAACAATTCACATAAAATATTGTTGTATATTGGTTAAGATAAATTAACCACTACCAACTTGTGGGTCGCATGTTTCAAGATTAAAACGTGAACGACAGTTACCCAGGGGAATTAATGCATCATAGCATTTTATGTTAATTAACAGAGCATTAACATTAATGTAAGAGAATCAACCTTATGTAAGCAAATAGCCTAAAATGCTCCAAATAGACTGCAATGATTTTTTATATTCTTTCTAACTCTGCCATTAATGTTTGGATATTTATGAAAATTTTAAAGATTATAGATATTAGGCACGTTCACCATAGTGCAAATTATTAACGCGATATTTTTGTTGGATAATTTTGGGGAGCTAATCAACATTTCTTTTTACGGAAACGTGGCCACAATTTGAAGCAATCTCTCTCTGCCAACAGACAATACTAGCTTATATATAAAATTTGGTTGCTCTAGCTTTTCTAGTCTATGAAATCAGTATCAAACGGACAGACGTACAGATCTATATCGACTCGACTTTTAATGTTTATCAGCCTTCCTTTTACTTCGTTTTACTCTTGCTCGTGCAAATGGGTATAAAACGAGAATGGGAGCTATATGATGATATAGATGGTCATCCGATTTGGCCAAAAATTTGTAAAATTATGTGAAATCATATGAAACAAACAAACATAAAATTGCAGGATGCTACCATTAAAAACAAAAAAAATTTTTACCATATAGTTGTCCGATTTTAATAAAACTTGGTAGAACTATAAAAGAACATGGAAAACGTAGGAAAGTAAAAAGACGTTTCCACAGAAAAAAAAAATTTCTGACTAAAACTAGTTTTTCGACCGATTGTTCCTATGAGAGATATGAGATATAGTCATCCGATCCGGTCGGTTCCGACATATTAGTAGTGTGCAGCAAAAAGAAGGATCTGTGCAAAATTTCAGATCGATAGCTTTAAACAGTGTTTGAATTGCTTCCTACACAGCAGCAATAGCAACGAAAACAAGAAAGAAAGTCGGTCAAGCCCGACTATAACATACTCTGTACCAAGAAATTTTGTCTTTTGATCATAACTCGAAAACCGTTCATCCGATCTTCTTCATTCTTTTGGCGGATCGATAAGTTATTCTAATAACTAAATATGTCCAGAAGGAACAAGCCATCTATCTTCAAAACTGTGGGAGATATGACGTTTTTTCTAAATTGCGGGGGCGGGAGGGGGCGTGGCCAAAATTGAAAATATACTTGATCTGCCTGCAGACATAAGAAGCATATGTCCCATACATGTCAGACAGACAGATGGACATGACGAACATGCTGATCAAGAATATATATACTTTATAAGGTCGGAGATGCTTCCTTCTGGCTGTTACATACTTTTGCACAAACTTATAATACTCTACGTATCTACGCTACAGAGTAAACCAACCAACATGACTTATACAGATCTATTGGATATCGAATATAAATAGGTGATATTTTTCGGCAATAGTGTTGAAGTTTAGAACTAACTACTTTACTAACCGAACATTGAGAAATCGGGCATAAATGAATCATTTTTGTATAGTTCTAAATAACAGTCGGTGAGCAAAAAGCGCCATCTGATATATTTAAATCAATTTCCTTTTCTTTCTGTCAGTTCTTATGGGACCCCAATTAAGTGATGTTTCTCTAAAGCTTGAATGCGTCCACTAATCGTATTTTATGCAATCTCGAAAATCACATATTTCGGGTTAAGTATCATGATATCACAAAATCAAGTATTTCCTCATTTGTTAAAGCTATTAACCCATAATTTCATAGTTAATTTAATTTTAATAAATTTATCATTTTTTCGCTCATTAATTGTCTTGCGGTTTTTGTTTGCAAATTAAAAAGTTGCATGTTTGGGCGTTTGTTGCTGTGACCTTGAGGTTAATGAATTATTGAAATTGATTAACTGATAGCTGGTAGCCAAACCGCAGCAAATTGCTATTTTGACTTGTTGACATTGTCGTTTGTAGGGCTCCCTCCCCTTCTCTCACCTTGCTGCTCTAAATAATGCGCAAAGCAATTGTTGCTTTTTCGCAATTTAGTTGGCGTTTCTATGATCATCATCATCATCGTTTTTGGGGGGCACTGACAATGACAACAATTTTGGTATAGTAATTGAAAAACAAAACAGAAAAGAAAGTTTGCCAAATTAGACTTTGTTTCGGTCTAAAAGAAAACGAGCGAATTACCTTGCGGTCATTGTTTCTACATGGTCAATTGTAGACTCGCCGTTTAAAAAACGTTAAGAAGAAAAGCAACTCGAAAATAATGATTTTAATGCATGGGGGAAAGCGGCTGGTACAAGTAATTTAAAAATAATTGAGCAATGGTTAGGGAGGCAAAAATTGGAGCGAACAAAATTCCTTTTATTTGAAATCAATTAACAGCATTCATCCGAATTCTTTATAGTTGGGGGGGGGGGGGGGGGGGGGGGGGGGGGGGATCACACAGACCCTTTCAATTAGTCATAAAAGTAATATGATATCGTTATCAAGAAATTATTTGCTTTAATGAAATCAAAACAGCACTAAATTAAACAATGTGTGCCCAGCGGGTTCATTTCTTAATTGACAGAGACATCCATCCCAGAGTCAGAGTTAAAAAGTTGAGACTGAGCCCATTGACCACATGTCTGTGTGTGGTCATCAAAATGCTGTGGTTTTTGAATGGCACATGACAGTGGACATGATGCGCCTCCAGCCATTAAAAGAGAGGGAGAGAGGGAACTGACTTCTTAAAGGCACTTCAACTTAATAGATGCTTCTGGCTTTCAGTGGAAAAAATTTCTTGAATTGTAAAAATAAACATAAAGCGATCGAAGAATTTTTGCGCCAAACAGCAAAAAATTTACATTGTTTGGACAAATCCAAATTTTAACTACATTTTTTTGCTAAGGTCTAAAATTCGGAGCAAAAGTCAATCAAAACATTAACCGTTTGCGGGCTATAAAGCAATCGCAATTAATAAAAGTAAGAAAGTCGGTCGGGATTACACTCAGAAAAAAATACCAAAAACTTTGTGCTTGAATTAAGTACAAACGGAGTAAGTTGTACGAAAATACTAAATTCAAAGAAAGTTTGATCATTTCAATCCTGAAATACTTGGTTTTAGACTGTTTCCGGAACAATTCGGGGATGTCCCAGAAATATCTAGAGATTAATGTATAAACGCTTTTTTCGAGCTAAAACTGCATGACTTTATATGTGAAGTGTAGCTAAAAATTTGGGCTACTAGATTAGATGACAAATGTTGAGAGATTTGAAACCGAAGGAAAAGTAGAATTGATGCGAAAGGTTTTTCTCCGATATAGTCAAACGTTGCTGTCACTTTACATCTAAAGTTCTGCTAGTTTGGTTCGAAAGTCAATCGTTTATTTGAAAATCTCCAGAGATTTATTTTAAAATCTTTTTGATCATATTTTGGGGCCCTAATGATAATGGGGTCTTAAGTCCTGCCCAATTAGCTCTCAAAAGTAAGTAGCAAACATTCTTTCTTAAAGTCCAAAAATTTCTAATGTCAACCCAAATAAGTACCAAATGTTCTTGATTTGGAGCTAGAGTTGGGCGCGTGTCGTGTTTTCTTCTTGACACGTCGTGTTCGCGTGCTAGATCAAATTTCGAGCGTGCAAAATTTACTGACTTATAGACTTAAAACACAATCGAATATAAAACCACACACTAGTTTAATTACAATTAGCTCCAGAATTAAAATCCCTATTCCTAGACACAATCGAAAACAACCCCAAAACTCATAATGAAACAAAATATTCGTATCCTTATCGATTTTCTTATACTTACTTGAAAAAAAACTAAAAAATTTATCCGAGATTAAATCAAGTACTCTGAAATCACTGAAAATACTTGTTATACCTCCTAATCTTGATTTTGTGGGCTTGTCAGAGAATCAAAATGATGCCTCGTCAATATGGATGATTATTCTATGGAAAAAATGACAATCTATTGATCGAAAAAATACACTTCAGCCAAAAATATCAAGAACTTGATGAACTCGGGGGTGAAAGTAAAAATATGTCAACAAAGCGTTGACATTTAAATTGAAAATAACTAAAAAAAAGCTCAATAGATCATGAGAATGATGTTTTCCTCTTTGGAAAGAAGATAAAAAATCCATTGTAAGTATATAAAAAGTATAGTTACTGGATTTTTTCTTCCATTAAATGGAGTCATGCGTGTCGTGTCGGGTTGTGTTTAAGAACATTTTTACCGTGCGTGTTTTAATTTTGTCATTCGTGTTAGAGTCGTGGCGGGATGAAACTATTCGACACGCGCCCATCTCGAGTTTGAGGCCATAAAATTTCCCAATTTGTTTTAAAACGAGGTCTCTGTTTTAAGCCAAGATGGTTGGAATTATCCAAGGGCCATAAATTAACCCAAGGCCAAGGTAGAACTACTGTAGGTCACAAATTTACAATCACTCCATAACAAAAGTGATAGAACCAGTTAGGAATTTGTAAAAAAAAGACTCTTAAAAATATTTCGAAATTTCCGTTGCACACCTTTAGGAGCGAATTATAAGTCTATTTTGTACTCAATCTAGCATATTTTGTAATTGGACTATGAGCACGCTTTTCTTACTGTAAGTACAAAATGTTCTTGACTCAAGAACGTTTGTTCTCATTTTAATAATATTAGCAATCTTTTTCGATTTTAGAATGTTTGGTACTCAATTTAAAGTTTACCTAAGAACGACTCATGCCTTAAATCTTAAGTTTTGAACGTTTTTCCCTGAAGATATTTTTCCAAAAGGCGGAAAAGGGAGAGGCAAAAATGGAAAATGCGACCTCTAGATCTAGATTGTAGGTTTTAAATCACGACAAATCACGCCTTTATGACCAATAGACCTTTTATTCTACAAATACAAAAGTCTAAATCGAATTGGAGTTTTTTCAATATCGATTAGACACACAGAAAAAAAAAATCAAGCCATCTGGGATTAAATCAATCCCAAACGATGTCAGAAGTCGGTCAATCCCGGATTTTCTCATTCCAAGTACGAATTGGATTGACTTGATCTCGGATATCTCGGCTCCAGAACGACCTTTGCTTGAAATTTCAATCCGAATGTCGAGATAAAATCATGTTTTTTTGGGATTGACTTTATCTCCCCATTTTTTTTTCTGTGCATGAATGAAAAATCGATATTTGATTCATATTCCGGCATTCCCACTACAGACCATATTTCAAAGTTTATCAATTTTTTTGAAACGGTTTCACATTTGAAACGGATCGAAGCCGGCACGAAACCAGTATAACATTCGACCTTATATTACCAAGATTCCAGTTTTTAGCATAAATAGCTTTTGAAATGGCTCTGAAACACCTTTGAACCGATTCCACTTTATTCTCCCTCTATGACAGCCTTGAGATATTGGTCGTATGTTCTTTTTTTTAGTTTAATGAGGTCCAGATGACAAAAGGCAAAAGACTTTGATAAAGAAGCATAAAATTACCTAATTTTTTTTTTCTTAGCTTAGCTTTCTGTGAAAATGCACATATTTCAAAGTATGAATCTTACAATTAACACTTATTATTCTAAATACTTGTATCTCGTACAAACAGGATTGGCAACGATCAAAACAGTGCAGCCCACCCAAGTTTAATGCTCTTCTTCTAAACCCATGGTGGAAGCTTTCTACCTCTCTTAATTCTATTCAAATTTCGAGTACTTTAAATCGCATTATACGTATCTTTTGGGTGGCCATCCTAGATCACTAACCCAATTAATTCCAAGACTCGTGATTACTACTTAATTTCATTTCGAATTCGTTATTAAATCATTCCTCATTTCGGTAGCTGGATGTTATGGCCCATACACGTATACCACAGAGACACAATCTACTAAGCCGCTTACCCACACAAATGTCACGCAATCAACTGTTGACTACAGGTAACTTGTTTTGGGTATCTTTTACCAATTTTTCCCGTTTCCACGCTCATTCTTTACAAACATACAGCATAAAAAAAAAAACACAAAAAAGCTATGACTCACGGGTTGGTAAGACCGTTTCTTTGATGCTCAGACTGGCGTCTGTTCTGGGATCTTGATGATGATGAAGTTGCAGTTGCTGTTGCAGTTTGTGTTCCGCTTTAACTGTTTCTGGCTTTCAACTGAAAGAATATAAAAAAAGCAACTGCATTTTGACCTGCCCAGAACTCTTCCCCATTTCACTACTATGAGACTTATCATTTACTTCTTTTTTTGTTCGTATTATTGTGTTATTTTTACAAGTCATTAGCTTTAATTTACAAACATGGTTAGTTTCATTCATGTTCAGTTTTCGTTTACTTGGGGGCAACTTCGTTCTGGCTCATCAAACTGTTGTATTGCACTACAAGATCGATTGATTCATCGCTTCATTGCTTGTTATGTGGGCTTGGCCCTGTTTTAAGATTTTGTTTGTGTTTTTTTTCGGGGTTGACTTTATTATAATTCTTTTGGTGGGCCATTGGCCTCTGGTCTCAAGTTAACTATATTTGCGATCTTTGAATAAAATGATTGATTAGTCTGATCAAAATGATTCGAACCGATTGGAGCAAAAATTTGATTTAACGCTACGATGCTGATTGAGTAGGGATAAGATTAGATGGCTTGTCTTTGAAGTTTTGAGAACAGCCAAATTTGACATTGCTTTTAGAAAGTTGGAGATTTCTTAACATAATTGTTTCGCACTCATAAGTCAAGTCATGAAAGTCATTGTGAATTGATTGAAAATTGTTGACCTCGGAGCTTTTTGATATACAGTGACAGCAAGATGTCAATTGGTCCCAAGGTAGGACCAAACTTCTGATAAAAAGTTATAACCATAAATTCACTGCCCCAAATTTTCTGAGTGCACAGGTTCGTTATGATCCTTTATTTTGGAAAAAGTGAGGTGGACTTAAGCTTTCCAGTACTAGGAATTGGCTCTTGTTGCTGTAGTACGGCTAGTACAAAAATCTTGATATAAGTATAGATTTTTTTTTAACAGTGCCTGTTGCAAAAACTAATGCACAAAATAGGCAAGCCGACTTTAATAACGGCTGCAAGCCCAAAAAAAACATTGGGATCTCCTGTTCACTGGTTCAAACCATAATATAGACCAATTATTAAGGTTCGGAATATTTAAGGTTTAAGGTTTATTTAGAGTAAGGTTATGGATCGAACCTAGGGTTCATCCCATGCTTTATACAATTTTTATAATTTTTCGTGTTCTATTGCTTTTACGAATTATTTATAAGGCTTTAAAGTCGATTAGAATAGATGCAGAGGCTACTACTGGGGTGGGGACTTAATACGTAATCTCTAAACGTTTTGGTAGATTTTTAAATTCCACTTCACTGACCATTTTATCAGGCATCTGTCGCACGAATTGTCGCAAGGCATATAGGTTAAATTTCTGAACGACTATCTTTCTTTTTGAACCGAACCCGAAATTTAAGATTCGGAACAGGTTCGGGTACAATTTTAATTCTAAAGAGGTTCGGCTTAAGGATTGGTTTACAGTAAAGTAAAAGTCGGAATTTCCGGGTTCAAGCGTTCATTTGCAGCCCTGATTATAATGAATAAGAAATACAAATTCGAATATCATATGATTAGTTCATCCAAATGTATTTTGTTTGATCTGGAAGTCTTCTGTTATTTTATGTATTAAATATTTATCTGCGTCGACAGGAGACATGTCTTAACATCGAGATACTTAAAAGGCTTCTGTTTAATGCAAGGAAATAACGTACAAATAATTGCAATCACAATGGTTTCATATGCATTCTCCTTTACCACTTTGTACGTGTAGAATAATTTTAGATTTCGTACCATTAAAATAATTTTAGATGTCAAAAGTCAATGCAGTGCCTTTGGCACTAAAAAAATGCAACAAAACTATCAAATAGTGCTTTGTGTTACTTTAAGTTCGATAATCTCGAAATGGGTTATAAATAAATGCAAGATTAGCTTAAGTAATTAAGTTCCATTCAATTGTTGCCCTGGGAACATATGTATTATAAAGTATAGTGCTATTAACTTTTTTGGTTTAGGTGGATTTTTCTGTGGAAATACCCATATAATCATACACCAATTTAATCCAACTCCAACTAATCTTCGATCAAATGTTTATGTAATTTTTGTGGGTGGAATTGTTGCCCGAGGATGTCTCTATGTCATGGTATGTCACAATTAGTTTTTGCACTTAAGCGTTTTGCGATTTAGCAGCGATTTGCAGTGACCTAATATCACGTTTTACCAAAGGCAAAATATCGAGGGTGGAGTACTAAATACTAATGTTAGCCAAAAGCTCTTCACAAAAAATGTTGTTTTTCTTCAAATGTTAATTTAAAGTAAATTTTCTTTTCATTAATTTGTCAGCCATTCTAAACAAAAATCTTAATGATTTTGAATCGAGCTAAACCGTAACCGAATCGCCAAATAAAACTACAAGCAGAACGGGCGTAGGCCGAACCAAAAACCACTAAACATAACGGTTCTGTTCAGTTCACTGACGATTTTGAAGACTTGAAACGCTTACCTTCAGGCATTATTACTTGGAAAAGTTTCATTTGAATTTCGGATTAACTCGCAATTCGCTGATGGACCTTCTTAAAGGGTAGGTATTACTATAGACCGAATTGATCCTTGGCGATATCGACGTTTAGCGATTGTTAGCACTTATATAGGGATTTTAGAGATATTCGAATGAGCTATAGGTTTTCAAATGCGAAAGATTGCGCATATTCATATAGTCACAATCGCTTGACGGTCTCGGCCACATAATGTCCGCCCGTCGCCTCTGTTTTTTTAAATTTAGAAAAATAATATTCCAAAACGGAACCAGAGGTTCCAGCTCGAAACACTTAACAGAACCAGTTCTCGTTTACGAGCGGTTTGCATCACCATTTGAAATACTCAAAAATAAACTTCTGCCTTAGCTATGACCTAGAAGTTTTGGGTCTGTAAGTTGTGTTACCTTATCGTGGTGGAACCTTACTTTATACCAGATCATTGAATGTAAACTGATTCGTTTTGTTTTTCAAAATATCTTGGGTTACACTTGCCCCCTGTGTTTATCAGAATTCACCTAAAATGGGGACGCATTATTCATTGTTTTTTGGGCAAAACGGGCCATTGACGGCCCATCGCTGATATAGCGTGATGTTTCCTCATAATGAATCAGTCAAAAAGTTAGTATGGTTTCTCTTAATCGAACACAATATACGATGGTGAAGCAAGTTTGTTCCGATTTGCGAAAGCGCTTGATAGGATTTGGAAGAAGATCTTATTTTTTAGAATCGATTCAAGTATTTGGTGGAGAGTTTTTTCCATCAGAACAGTCGAATAAAGATAAGCTAAAATTGAAGTTACAATTTCGATTCTAAATCGAACTTTCACCTGTAGCTAAACATTGGTACTTACTGAGCCAGCCCCTCAATTTCTTCCTCTTGTTGAATTAAATTTCAAGCTATGAATTTCAATTCCTCATGGATCGAACGATATCGTAAACGGAATCGAAATACATTTAAGTGCAATTTAATTATATATTTTAAAATATTACCTAATGGAGCTTCCGAAATTGAAGTATCATTCATATTTAGACCTGAATAAGATCCAAAGAGAAGAAGTTGGAAAATAATTATTAAGTATAGCCTGATGATAATTAAAGTAACTATAGCTAAATCAGTACATTTTAGTACCCACTCCAGCGATCGGGCACAATGATCATTAGCAAAGTAAAACCATTTTGTACAGATTTTACGAGACATAAGCCAATCTGAAAACACAATTTTGCTGCAAATGAGCAAGACAACAATTAAGATAAGACGTATGTTCAAAGAAGAGCAGCCACCACACCAACTGGACAAGTGAACAGCGTCGACCCATTTTACTCTAGACATAAATTCAAATCCATAATAGCGCCGGACCATATCCTGAACTTGTTATACAAATCGAACGGAAGACGGCAGATGAAGCCCACTTTGAGCAAAACAAGAGAGGGAGAGAACAGGACAGAGTTGAAAACAAAGGCGGTCACAAAAACAGGATGCGCTTGCGCAGCAGAAAACCGAACCGAAATGAAACCAAAGGTGAACTTCATCATGATGAAGGTAGAAACGCACAGAAAAAAAAGCGAAATCAAAGAAATCAACAAATAAACATAAAAGGAAACGATTCACCAGTTCCAGCCAGCACAGAGACAGAGACGACAGATTCACAAGAAGAAGTAGCAAAACAGAACCCGATAAAAAGCGGCAAAACCAGGCGGGGAAATTCAAAGGGGGTGAGGGGAATGGCCAACGATAAACGTCATCGGGAGACCAGATTATGCTGCATAAATTATCAAATGCGAAATGGCGAGACAAGGAGCGGCCAGGCAAACATTGTGCGCTGTAAATAATTGTAATTTACGTAGAAGGGGACTGACTCTTCGCATCCACGTTTGTGTCTACCTGAGCCCCTCAGCGCAGCGGCAAAGGTAAAGAGCCGAAGATGACGAGGAAGAAGCAAAACAGAGAACACAGCACGTACAAGAAATTAGCAAACAGAAAAGAGAACTCGAACTCGAACCCAAACTCGAACTCTAACCAAGAAGTAAAAGCGAATCGGATTATGATGTTCGGTACCGAGATCATGATGATGAATGGATTGGTCTGCTGTGTCTGGTCTACTATATGTATGTTGTTTTTTGGTTTTTGTTTTCTATGCTCGCTTGATGCCTGCGGGGGCAGTTGTACAAATGGAGTTACACACACGTCGACATCGACATGGACGTGGATGTGGACATGGACATGGACCACGCGTAACGCGTATTTTTCTCATTTTTTTTTTTCATTTTGTTTTGTTTTTGTAATCGTGGCCGGAATCGTAAAACGTGATCGAGGGCTTTATGTGTACAAATACTTTTTACCAAGGTTTTGGCTGTTCTTTTGCTGGGGTATTGGCACTTTGGAGTACTCTGTGTAACGAATAGAATAGAGCTCAAGTTTGAGATGAGAAAAGTGGATATGTACTGTATTTTTTAGTTCAAATTGTAGTTTTAGTTGCAGTTGAAAGCCAAAACGTCAAGAATCCTCCTGGACTTCTAAGTCAAACGTACCCAAATAATCACCCGGCCTCATTAAGGACCCTAATGTCTATGTGTGACCCCATCTGGGGTCAGCCGGAACTACCTACCTACCTGCAGTTAAAAGACATATGGCGATTTAAGTCTGATATTTTATATCAAGTTAATAAGTAAGATATAGTTTCGATAGACCAAAACACTGTCCAAAACAGTGACCGAAACAGTGTCCAGAGCAGTGACTTAGGCAGTGAATTAAACAGTGACCAAAACAGTGTCCAAAACAGTGACTTAAGCAGTGACCAAAACAGTTACCAAAACAGCAACCAAACAGTGACTTACAGTGAGCAAAACAGTGACAAAAACGTTGACTAAAGCAGTGACCATAACAGTGACTAACAGTGACCAAAACAGCTACCAAAGAAGTGTCCAAAACAGTGACCAAAACAATGACCGAAACAGTGACCATAACTGTGTCTAACAGTGACACAAACACTAACTAACAGTGGCCAAAATAGTGTCTAAAATAGTCGAATGCGACGGGTTTGGCACCAATCAATTTAGGTAATTTGGTAATATCTTCGCTTTAAAATAACTTTAGTTCTGGTACATTTATTTTGAAGCTAAGAAATTGTTTAATACGATGATAACAATAGTAATTCAAATATCAATGTTGAATGCCTACGAAAAATGTCAATAAATGGTCATCAAAATGGAAATTTTAAGATCAATTTCTTAAAAATAGAAAATATTAACCAATCTTTAGCACCATCGACGTTTACTGTTATTTTCAAAACTATCGATGAATTGTTGACACTTCTGTTTGTGTATTGGTGGAAAAATCAAGTTTCTATCTTATGCTCTTACTTTTACAATTTTGTATATTTTTGCACTTTTTGGTCATTTTTGCGTGGAACTGATATTATACTCTCAAAATTCTTGAGCCGATCCCGAAAAAGATTGATTTTACTCCCACTTCTTTCTAATCCCGAAAAACATGATCGATTGAAGCCTGCTTCGGGATTATCCTGTTTTCAATCCAGATTTCTGATTCTTGAGTACCGTCTAAATGGGTACAAATGTAAGAATGATAAGGAGATAAGGAAGCGATTAGAATGGGTATGGCTTTACTCTAGCGATATCGCATTCTCATCTGTCTTGGGAAAAATCTCTGTTACACTTCTGGGCGATACAAAAGCGTTACTTCTAGGGAATAAGAAAGAGATTATTTCTGGGGATATGAAATATTCTCTTCAGGGAGATAAGACAAAGTCTCGACTGCGGGATCAGAAAGCGATTTTTATACAATTTACTAACAAGTAAGTTTGCGTCAGATCACCGTAAAGAACCCAGCCACTAGTTAAAGGAACAGTGCACATTGGGTTTTCTTCGTTTTTTTTTGGCATAAACCCAAAAAAAATGTTGCTCTGTTTTTAAAAAAAAACTTTTATTTTTATTTTTAAAATACTCTAGTTAAATAAAAATGTTTACGGACACACTGATTGATCAATACACTGTCAAAGTCAGCTGATTACAAACGTGGTAGCTTTGTGAACAGTTCACCTTAACACATTGCTAAAGTTTAATTGCTCACGTTGGCCACATAAAATAAAAAATACAACTTAAAACGATGGAAAGTCGTAGTTCAGGTATGTAAAACAGGAGTTAATTAACATATTCGTCAATTGTATGTGTTTTTGTCCTTGTGATACGTGCTTTATTTATGTGTGTTTTTTTGATTAATCTTAGCAAATTTAGCAGTGTTTCATGGAGTAGAACTCTCAAGGCACTCCAAAGTGCTCAGGTTCTTAAATGTGGAGTTACTAACTAAAGTGTCCAGAATAATATGCAACTTCATTTGTTTGCTTTAATTTGCTTTTTCGCGAACAAAATCGTCATTTTCCAGAGGGATATGCATTTGAACATGCAGAGCTGCTAGACATTTTTGTCAGCCACAAACGCTCAGAGGCCGCTGTCAAACAGCATATACTGCAAAAAATTGGTTAAACCAACCTTTGTAAATGGGTCGAAACACAAGTAAATGAAAAGCTACGCGGTTTTGTCAAATATTTTGAAAGGAAATAGCCAATTTGCGGGCGACAAATTCAAAGATTTAAAAATAAGCATTCTAATGGCTTGCTAAAAAGATAATAATTGACATCGAAGTAAAATTGTGGATCGATAAGTAGAGGTGGTCGTCCAAAATTGGACTATGAGAACGCTAGCTCCCGGCAATAACGAATGTTGGCGACAGAGCTTTCAGAAGTTAATAATAACTCGTTGCCTTTGCTAGTTCATGCTGCTAGAGTTTCAGCTACAAAGTCAGCAGATAAAGACATGGCTGCTGTTTTGAAAGCAGCAGGATCAAGCGAGGATCTGAGTAAAATGAAAAGAAAACTTTTTTCAAATGAGCCCGTACAAATGTCAGCTGTCAGTGCTTTATCATTTTTATTGGAAAATGGATTTACAAAAGAACAATATATTAATTTAAAGCAAAATGCAAAAAAGCACGGTTGCGATATATACCCGCCATATAGGGATTTAACTAGTGCTAAAATAAAACTTTGACCAGACGACATTCAATATTTTGAAAATAAAGCACAAGTTCCCTTACTAAAACTTTTGGACCTTACAGCCTCGCGCATACTGCAAATGCAACATGAAGTGTTGGATATACTTCCAAACGTGATACGTTTAAAATTAATATAAAGCTATGGATATGATGGCTCCACAGGACACAGTATGTACGAACAACGTTTTCAAGACCTTAATGCCCCTGATAATGCATTGTTTGTAATAACAAATTTTCCATTAAAACTGATAAACAAAGCCCAACAAATTATTTGGATCAATAAAATACCCCATTCTGTTCGATTCTGTAGGCCTTTGAAAATTGAATTCATTAATGAAAGTCGTGCCCTCACAACACTAACTTAAATATCGTATTGTTTAAAAACTAAAACCTTTGGAACTAAGGCACAAGATGTTAAAAACTTGTTGACATTAAAAAATTTGTTGCAAATTGATCAAATTGAGAAGCTTTTCCTTGTCCGTTTTTTATTAAGTACTACTACTACTACTTAAATCTAGACTGGCTTGGTCAATCCAAAGCTACAATCCAAGGCAGCAAACCTCAAACCTCAAGTTTCTGATTCGATTTTGTCTATATTATCGGGAAGTTTTTGACAAGAGTAAAAAATATAGAGTTTCTTTTCCTTATTTTTGTTGAGGAAGACGTTATAGACCACATGCATTACTGGGATCTAGCACCCAGTGATATCACCCAAAAATGCATTATCTTTGAAGCTGGACAATATCCTTTACATATAACAGTGTTTTCGATTGTATTGCCATTATAAAACTTGCCTTTTACGACTCGTATTTTTTGCATGAAAGTGTTTCATAATTTAAGATTGTTTTTGTTAAAATTTTTCATCACAACTGGATTTTTATTAAGAGCATAATATAAATCACTGATATCAGATATGAATCTACATTTTCGACTTTATTTAGTAGAGCATATCTACAAAAATTTTACCACGGGATATATAGGAAAATTTGCTGTAAATAAATAGTAATATTATAACTATGTTTTTTCGATTTTAAAAATATTTCCTTTTAATATTCCAGATTCCATTTTACCATTGGACTGAATATTATATATTCATATCGCTTTTTTGGATGTTTAAATATTCGATTTACCATATCTTTTTTACGCTCCATTAAATGAAAAACTAAGTTCAACTAAATGCGATTTTATATGAAAATACTTAAATACAATTTCACTGTTCTTTCAATGCAATAAATAATCTCTTAAAGAGCATCTAAAATATGTGGAGCCTTAAATAATAAATAGTTCCACTTTTCTATTACTAAGTATTTGTCTTTTTGTGCTCTTATTTTGATTTGATTTTTTTGTATCTTTGTGATTATTTTGTTGTCTGTTTTCAGCCAACAACAACTTTTTCATTAGGCAAATAAGCAAAACCGAAAACTACAGCAACAACAAGAATAATAACAACAGTTTGTGTTTTTGTTATTTTAGCTGCCTTTTTGGTTTTAGTTCTGTTTCTTTCAGCCTCTTCCTGTCATCGTTGGGGTAATTTACATGTCTCTGGACAGAAGGGAAGGCGTAGCAAAATTTACAAGCAGACAACATGTTGTTTTGGGGTCTGGTCTGGTGGAAAAGAGATTGGAGGTTGGATGGTTGGTTGAACTGTAAGTTGTTGTGGGTCAATGAATGAATCAGAGCACTAGCTCGTGGATGTCTAAACAGCTGTGCGAATTTTTTGATGAAGATGAATTGTAAGCATTCGATGAGGTCGATTGATTTGAAAGAACCACATAAGAATTGTACATGGAAGATTTATTAATTAATTTTGAAACTTTAATTAATTGATGTAAAATATGAACAAACAAAAAACACAGCTCTCTGAAGAATTTTTTGACGAACCAACTTCATGTTTGTGGTCTTATCAGTTTGGCAAAGTACAAGCGGCCTGTCATTGTATGTGACATTTATTTGTTTTTTTGTTGCTTTTGAGTTGATAAGAGTTTTTGGGGAAAAGCCACAAAAATCACAAAATTATTTTCTTCTTTACATTAGACCGCAAATTCAAAACAAAGAAAGATATGTTGAAACTAATCAAAAGATCTGTATTCCATAAAAAATATGGTTGTGTTTGGCTTAGATTTGAGTTATATAGCTTATGTAAAGCAAGGGTCTGAAAGGGGTTTAAATCAAGGCTGCAAACCTCAAAAATTCCCCAGGAGGTTCTTTCCGGGGGTTCGAACCCATTGTAAAATAAAAAGTTCGGTTAGCGGTTCTTGGAACCCCTGAACCCAAGGTTCTAGTTCGAACCTTGGTTCGCTTGCACATAAAAGAATAGTTTGTCTTTTGATTAATTAATACGTTGATAATGAAACATATATGCCATCTATCCATATGCTTAATCATAATGATCATTACTTAAGTTATTTCAATTATCAAATCCATTAGGTGACATTCATTCAACTGATACCTGAGTAGCTGGTACAGCTGAAATAGTAAAATCAATATTTTTTAAGTCTTCGTTACTATCACGTTTCCAAAACTTTTGTAGATAAATGTGATCTTGGACAATTTTAATAGGAATCTATAACATCATTCACAGATGTTATATTTGATATTTGTTTATTGCTTTCATAATCTTCTCGTCTTCGCAATCAGACGTTGAGTCATTTATTGTCAAAATATTGAAATCTCTCATTAAGCATTTTTTTTTGCGCTTTAGCATGTCTACAATGTGCTGCTTTGCCACTTTTTTTTGGTCAGAAGTAAGCAAAGATTGAAATCTTGGGTCTAAGAACACAGCAGCCAATATTGGTACAGAGCTCATAATAGAAGATCGTTTGTCGAGGCACGTAATAAACAATGTTTTGATGGAGAATTTCGAAAGTATCGTTGGAAAAATCACTTAAATTGATGAACCGAACCTCATTTTTCGAAAAAGTGGTCCGGTTCGGGTTCAGGTTTGCGGAGTCAAAAATGTAAGCCGCCCGTAAGCCCCAAAAATCCCGAACCGAACCGGTTCCCGGGGGTTCGGTTCCGCACCGGTTTGCAACCTTGGTTTAAATATAATACATAGCAGTGTGTTTCTATGTGGCCTACGGGGAAAGAAGGATTGACCTCTAATAGATTTTAGTGACAAAACACATCAATATTTCCAATTTTAGCACATTATTTGTACTTTAAAATAATTTTTGTAAGTTTGCTTCTGTTAAATTCCAAAACATGCTACTTTGCTAAAAATAACTAATGGCAACTGATTTCCTTATTTAAAAAATACAAGATTATTTTTTAAAAACTAAGAGCATATCTCTGAATCCATTAATAAGCTGTCGACTCTAAAAATTTTACGATTTCATGTACTGCTTAACCGAAGCCTTGGTTTTACTACAAACATTATAAAACCTATCCTTACCTTAGACTTTGGGAAAGGTTCAAGAGACTGGACCAAAATATAACTTTATTCGGGACAGTTTAGGACAGGTCCTTATTCTAATTTCTAGTTTACAACCTTGATCTTAAGCTGTGTTTTGACTTGTCGAGTTCTTATATGAGATGGGTTACAAATACCTCTCTTTACTGTGAGTGGCTGTCAAAATACTAATTTGACAATTCAGATAGTCTATTTCTTAGGTATTGTATGCTCCTCAGATTGACATTTGACTGATCTGTATGAGATACTCCTAAGTGTTATTAGACACGTGAGAATACAGCTTTAGACAGTGAAACAAACAATCGAACAAGAAAGGAAAACTAACTTTATCTGCACCGCAGAAGTAATGCAAGCATCCAAACTGAAGTCCTGTGCTAATAGTCCTGAAGTAATAGTGCTATTCATATGCCTTCGATTTTTTAGTGGTTAACTGTTGGGCCTAAGTGGAATACATAGAATTAATGACAGATTTCAGTAAACTGTCACTGCCTCAGACAGTTGTTCACACACGATTGGAAGCAACTGACACTTCAAAACATGACAGTGTGCCACCAGTGTGTCTGAAGGCATTTTTATGCTAACAAATTATGCGTAATTTTCTTCTTTTAACTGAAACTCAGTTTAAGAAAACATTTCCAATAGATTTTGGAAAATGTAAATAAAATAAAATTCATTAAAATGAGATCCATTCGATATTAAAATTCCTTTTAGATTTCAGTTTTAAGTTTGTAGTCTGACAGAAATTAGAATCTTGTTATAAGACACCAATTATTTGGAGAGTTTAAGTCCCTTTGTAGGAGCAAATGTGATGCTGGATTATCATAAGAAATTAATGATTTACTATAAGATCGTTCGCATAAATTAGCATAAAAATGGATACAGAGAGCTGTGAATTAAATTAAGCTTCGTGGGACCCATTACTCGTATTTTCTAACATTTTCGAATCGGTCATAATACAGGGTGAGATATTATTTTTATTTTTTCTAGTTCAATCAAAATTGTGCCATGGAAGAGAAGACGCCGCCACAACGCTCTTTTACAATCCAAACAAGTTTTTAATTGTAAGAAAATGTGGACAATTGTTCTTCCTTTGTTTTTGGAAATAGTGAGCTTCAAAATTGAAATATTGAGGTAGTATTGTACTTTAACAGCTCAAATGACAACTATAAAGTAAAAAGTTGGGCCACAAGATTATGCGATCCGCTGTGCCTAAAGTCAAAACCATTATTCGAAAATTGCTTGGCTGTATATATTACAGTGCTGCAATACGGTTTTGATTACTTAACTAGCAAAAGATCTCAGAACCTAACCTCTTTAGAAGTAAATACCGAAAATGTTTCGAACCTAAGTCTAGAAAAACTAACTAACTAGAAAGATCATAAAAATTGGACATACTGACTAGAGAATTCTTCTATTATTTGGACGAATTTGCGCGACGAAGTCTCAAAATCGGCCGTAAAGTTTTATACATTTTTTAGAAAAACCTTTATAACTACTTTTAAAATCTACGAACTACGAAATGGAGATTTACGTAGCCGTAAAATATATTTCGAATATTCCCAGGTGTTCTACAAATCGCTTCCGACTCAAATATGACCAGATGGGACTAAGTTGATAACAATTATAATTAAATTATTATGTACTTTTATTTGATGCCGGGCTGAGTTTTTTTTTATACTATGAATTGTCGCACTGTCATGTGTAAGGTCGATAGTCGTCTACGTTGAGATACCGACTTTTCAATACCAAGTATCCTGAATAAGACGCCCAAAAAAGGAGGGTAAAAATATAAAAAAGCTTTAAAAACATAAGACTATAATTTACTAGAGCCTACAGAAAATACTAAAAAAAAAAACGATCTGATTGATTTTTCATAAAGTGAGAACCAAATGTAAAACTGCAGCTAATTCTTACCTTAGTCCAGTTATACATTAAAATTTTAGGTATTGTTTACCTCAATTTTAGGGCAAACAGCCTTTAGCAATGTTACGGTATAAAATGTAAGACTTTAGGCTATTTTTGACCTTATTTACTTTGAATGGGGCCTTATTTAAGCTGAAGGACGCCAATAAGATCCCATATTTTATCCATGGTAAGAAACATTTAACCCTTATTACGGTGGACATAGGAGCAGCCGTAATTATTAATGCAAAGCGTTATCGGGCCATGCAAAGTTATGTTGTTATTACAATTCTGACTGCAAGCGAATTTCAAAAATATTTTGAATATGACTTTTCGATTATTTGAGATGCAAAGATTACGATTCTACCTTGCAGCCAAGCAATTATAAAATGTTGACAATTTTTCTATATTTTGATTCAAGGTCCACCCAATTTTTATCATTTAGATTCAGATTATGAAGAATTCTTGGACCCAGTTAAAGATGGAAGCGGGAAAGAAAGTGCAATACCGTCTGGACTGTCCCGTAAGATCCATACCTCGTATGCCAATATTCTTTTGTATCCCTTTCTTTCTATCTTATGCTTATTTTCATCTCTGAATTTTCGGGATCATGAATCAATTTTGTTCTTTACGGAAACTTCAGAATGGAGATGCAGGCTTAAGTATGAAAGACAATAAGTGTATCTATTTCATAAACCCTGGCCATAGATTCGACCTCGTTCATCAATCCGCGCTTCTGGTGGCGTGCATTCACTCAACTCAGTATCGTGTTTCCCTCAAATGGAGTGTCAAAGTGCCACCTGTCTTGGCACATAAAAATCAACAACAACAACACCACCCAGCGGACCAGGCATAAGGCCTCAAATATTATGGCTAAATAATAATAGCAATTATTATTTAAAACTGAAGAAGGCGGACACCCACTCCATACTCCTGCCCACAGAAAACCAATTAGCAGAGACGAGAAATTTAAGAATCGATCGAACACAATTACGTGCATAATTTACAGCAGAGAGTTACGGATACCGGTGCTACACCTGAATCTGGTGGAACCGGTTGGACATACACAAAATACAAAAAAAAAAAAACTTACCGCTCTTGAGACGATCATTAATTAAATCCTCGATCAGCTGTGGACACTCGCACTCGATGGCGTAACAAAATTGCTTGAATTTCTCGAATCCATTCTTGGCTATAATCTCGATGAGATTGGCGCACTGCTGGCGCAACATCTCCGCATCGCTGGCCACGGAGGGCGTTAGGGAGCGATTATCGCTCTGGGCATGATCGCCATTGACACTGGCACTGCGCGACGAGCTGGCCAGACTGGAGCTGTAGTCACCCACGGGAACGCTACCACCGCTGCCGCCACTTCCACTGCTGGCCACGGCGCTGAGTTTGCGCTTGGCTTTCACACTGGAGGGTGCACTGCCCGGTTCCAGTTGGCAGGTGGCCGCCGCGGTGGCGGCCTGGTAGGGCTTCAGCAGCAAGTCCTCCTCCTCCTGGCTCAGCACCGAGTTCTTGACGAGCACGCCCAGCAGATCGGTGCTGCCCAGATCGAGCATGATGCGCTCCTGATGTCGCGAGAGCAACGAACGCACTTCTTCTTCCTCCTCCCGCGTCATTTTTGACGGTATTTTTCCCGTTACAGTTTATTTGCAATGCACTCTGATTTATTTATTTATTTAATTTTTATTGCACTCTGGACACACACACTCGCACGCACACACACATATTTCTTCGTATTCAATTGGATTACAATACAATATTATTATTTGTTGTTGTTAGAAAAAATCGCGCGCCATTTATTGGCCGTTTCGTTGAAAAATTATCGCTCGTCTCGCACAACGTTCGTCCAGAAAAGTCAAAACAAAACTGAAAAGTCAGAACCGGCTTACAAATACAAAACCGCTGTTGGCTTTGCAAAGTCAGTGCTGTTAGCTCAAAGTGAGTCAATGTTAACGCAGTGTGAGCAGCATGTTAAGCCAAACTGGTTGGTAGCGTGGGAGAAGGGAAACCAAAGAGAGAGAGTGGCAGACTAAGAGAGTGGGAATGAGGGTGAGCGGCGTAATTGTGTTTGTGTTTGAATCTCTCTGTTAAATGCATTTTAACACTGCAGCTGCAATGAGACAGTGAACACTCGCTATAGTTCGCCAGTTAAAGCATTCAGGAAAAACGACTCTGTGTTGCTGTAAATGCATTTAATTCTTAATTTTAAGACAACTTTTTTTTAAATTAATACAACTTGTTAAGGTGATTGTTGTACATTAATAGAAAATGAAAAATGGCATTTGGGCCATAGAGGGGTTCATCAGAGGTTTGAACTAGCAGTTTTTTTGGGTTCGGGTTGACGGAGCGGGTTCAGAAGTTCGCTGGACCCAGGTTTTAGCAATAGTTCGGTTTTCGATAATTTAGAAAACCTTAACAATATCTGTTTTTTTTTGTTGATAAAACCAATTAACCGACATTTTAAAGTTCTTTAAAGTAATTATTTTCCCAAAACTTTAAAGCCTAAGAAGAGAAATCTTGAATTCCGCCGAAAAGAGCAATAAAATCGTTTCCTGATTTAATAAAACTCTTATATGTAGTTTATTTCGGAAAACATTGAAATTCTATTCTGTATGAAACTATGGTGAGAGCTCAATAAAGTAACAATGCATTTCGATTCTTAGGTCCCAAAATAGAAGAAAACGGAGAGTTTGTCTATTTAGTTAACTTGCATTGATGCTTTATTAGCTCATTTGACGATTAAGCAATCCCTCAAGATGTATTTTTGGCGAGCTGTTTTTGTTCTGAAGTCTAAAATGTTTGATTTCTTACATCTGAAAATACAGATTAAAAGATTGAGATTGAATTCAATATGTAAAATCGTTTTTTAAGCTTCTACTTACTAAGTATAAAAAATTTATGCGTTTTGCATTTAAATCCCTACTCGATTTTCCTCTTTTATTGTCTCCGGATCAGGTTCAGGTTCGAGTATCTGCGTAGTACAAATATTACAAACATATTTGTTATTCTTTTCCATTTTATTTAATTATTGCCTGACCGCTTTATTCCGAGCGCACTGTAGTTTTTGGTGTGCCTGCTAAAAACAAAACCAAACAAAATGTAATTGTATTTGCATTGCGTCTGTCTACCTCTCTCTCTCTCTCTTACACACTCTCTGAGGGAAAGTCTCGTAAAATTATTGCAGAGCCCTTTAAATATCGTAAGGGAATAACGTAAATTGCATTTCAGCTAACAGAATCCATTTGTATGGGATGCATTTTTTGGATAATTATTTTAAAATATATCTTTTCACTGTGCGGAATCGGAAGCACCTTAACAAGTCTGACTGACCACATTGTCTTTGTTGATTGGACACACGTATTAATTGACCAGGCCACACCGAAAACACATGCCTCAGCTGGTCTTGCCATTATTCCCAGCCGAAAGGTGTGTGCAGTTTGCCAATCTGGTAGTCAGAATCACACGCAAACACAAAGAAGGGCTCTAATTACACACATGGATTTGTGTTGCGGTAAAACTTTACTTGTCTTTTGGTTGATTACTTAGGCCTCGATAATACAGAATTATAACAGATGTTCGGGCAGACAGTGAAAACGGATAAGGATAATTAAAGGAAATGCGTGATTGAACACAAAACGTGTGCAGTGATTCCAAAGAAAGAGATGGGAAAGAATACAACAAGTTAAATGTAGTTTACCTTGAGTTGAAACGGTTTCGGTTATTGAAAGAAGGCAGCGATGGGCCAATATTAAAGCTCTCGCTTTAACTGATTTTGCTGAAAAACATTTCAGATTATAGATTTTGGTAAATTCACCATCGTTAGGAATTATCCAGATTTTCTCAAACCAAGAGCAAGAGGATTGACTTGAGTGTGTATCATTCTTAAATTCTTCTTGAACTTGATTTTAGCTCGTTATAGGTTTATTTCAACAACAATAAGGGGATAGTTTTTATACCCTTGCAGTCATCCGATCCGGCCGGTTCCGACAGATGTGCAGCGTATTTGGACCAGAAGACTTAGTGCAAAGATTGGTGGCGATAGCTTTAAAACTGACGGAGGAGATAGCATAGAAACAGACGGACAGACGGACATGGCTATATCGACTCAGCTCGTCATGCTGATCAAGAATATATATACTTTATGTGGTCGGAAATGCTTCCTTCTATGCGTTACAAGCATCTGGAAAATTTCAATATAGTATATTGAATATACTCTCTGCAAGGTATAAAAATAAACAAGGAATGTTGAAAAGTTAAATACTGCTCGTAGAATTGCAAAGGATACACACTATGACAAAATTTGCATGTTTCCAAATAGCTTCTACATTTTCCATTCAACAATCGGAATACCACTCGAAAATTTGGGTTTTCTACATTAACGCTTAGATATTGAAAACCCACACGAGCGTGTGGAAATTCTAAACGAAAATTGTAGCTTAAAATCGGTACAGAATAGCTATGTGTTTCATGTAGAAGGTTGTTATTCACACGCTACATGTAGGTTTTCTAAATAAAAGTTCCGTTTAGAAAATCTACACGAAACAAGTTGTTGATCCATTAGCTCATCGTCGCTTGTCACTTCCCTTTATTACAAGAATTTTCGGCAATGCCGCGCGTGTGCTTGGTAGTCGTATAGGCTGAGATGCCGGCATTTATGCTTTAATTGCAGAGATAAGGTAAGTGAGTTACGAGTTCGAACCCCAGACAAGGTGAGTAAAAATAAACAGAGGAAAGGAAAGGAAAGGAAGTTTGCATACCCTTGCAGCACGTAACTAATTTGAAGGACATATCCACTGAAAACCAACAAGTTTTTCCCAATAAGACTACTTTTCTGACTCTACTTTTGTATGACAGCTATACTATATAGATGTCCGGTTTCGACCAAATCTGGCAGAATTATGGAGAAGCATTAAAAACTAGTAAATACGGAGTTTTTTGTACGATTGCATAAAAAACAAAAAAGTTTTTCTTACTAGAACTAGTTTTTCGACCGATCGTTCCTATGGCAGCTATATGTTATAGTCATCCGATCCGGCGGTTCCGACAAATGGGCAGCATATTTAGACCAGAAGACTTCATGCAAAGTTTGGTGGCGATAGCTTTAAAGCTGACGGAGGAGATAGCTTAAAAACAGACGGACCGTCGGTCAGACGGGCATGGTTATATCGTCTCAACTCGTCATTCTGATCAAGAATATATATACTTTATGTGGTCGAAAATTCGTTCAAATAAATGTACCTGCACCTACCCCTAATATGTATGTCAATTCTGTTCCCATTTGTGATAATAGTTTTAGTTTTATGTGTGTAAGTTCATGTGATGTCCTAGAAAGTATACTTAAAGTAAAGTCGAATGCCGAAGGTCTTGATAAACTTATTCCTAAATTTCTAAAAATCCTGTTACCAATGCTGCTTGACCCTATCACACATATTATAAATACTGTTCTCTCGACCTCGACTTTTCCTGACAAGTGGAAGACCGGTAAAATTCTCCCTATTTCTAAACCTAATGGCGAATACAGGCCCATATCCATCTTGCCATTTTTATCAAAAGTTTTTGAGCAAATAATGGCCAAACAGTTGCAGAACTTCTTTAAAGAAAATTCTCTATTAACCCAAAAGCAATCAGGCTTTCGAAAAAAAAGAAGCTGTACAAAATCATGATATTTTATTCACAAAGTTAAAGAATTTTTACAATCTTTCGGCGTCTGCACTTAATCTAATAAAAACATATCTTGTAGACAGACGGCAGGCTGTAGTGTCGGGCAAAACTATGTCAAATGTATTACCCTTTAAACGAGGCGTTCCTCAGGGTTCGGTGTTAGGTCCTTTTCTGTTCTCTATTTATATAAATGACCTTCCTAATAATCTGTCAAATTGTGATGTCCATATGTATGCCGATGACGTTCAATTATATGTTAGTAGGCCGTTACGGGAGATTTATGTTTGTGTAAGTGTATGCAATAGTAAATTAGATGCAATAAGCAACTGGGCTGATGCAAATGGGCTAGGACTTAACCCTCTGAAGTCCAAATGCCTAATTATTTACAAGAAAGTAATAGACACCAGACAGCTGGCTAAACTCACTATTGGAGGAACCGCTATTGAGTACGTAGATCATGCTACTAACCTTGGAATTAATTTCAATAGCACTCTGTCTTGGAGTAATTATGTAGCAAAGGCAACAGGTAAAACCTATGGTATGCTCAGGCAACTGTCTTTAACTCGAAATTGTCTGCCACGTTACTTCAAAACTGACCGTTGCAAAAACATGCCTAATACCGACATTATTTTATGGAGTTGACATCTTCGGAAGCTGCATGCACAAATTACAAGTGGCTTTCAATTCCATAGCAAGATATATTTTCGACCGTAAACCCACCGACCATATAACGCCATACTCTAACAGCATTTTTGATCCCGATTTAAAATCATCAAAATTATTCGATTTATTTATTTATTTATTATTATCCCTATTTCCTAGTGCGACAAGGGTAGCCTTATATTATATATTAATGCACTAGTCACTACAGAAAAACATAAAAATTGACAAAAGTATTAACCTGCTAAGACTAAAGTTACATTGTGTCTGAGTATTAGGATGAATGAGTTATTACTACACTTGGCCCTCGCCTAACACGGACTCTTTTAGCACGAACTCGGTCTTACACGGTTACAAATTTACTCCCTTTCCCCTTTTAACACGCTGAATACCTCGTTCTTACACGATTGCAAAATATCGATATTTTTTTATGCTGTCAATTGATGCGTTAGTCCCTTTGTGCTTGTACCATACGCATGGGGTGCTTGTAGAAAAAGGGGAATCCCACATTTGAGCTGTCAGATGTAAGAGTGTTCTAGTATGTGAAAAAATCTTAAGCCTTGCAGACGCGTAAATAAAAAATCAAAGATTTTGTGGTAAGTAAAAAGGTGGTTCAGCTTGATTAAATCAAAAAGTGAATAAATAAAATATGTAAATTTCAGCTTATACAATGGCAGAAAGAAAGAACAGAGCTCCTTAAAACGAAAAGTCATTTCTATAGAAACAAAAATACAAATTCTAAGCCGCTTAGACAATGGGCAAACTGCCACGGAAATTGCAAGAAGCCTTGACTTGAATGAGGCAACAGTTCGCACTATAAAAAAAAATGAAACTGAAATACGACGTGCAGGAAGGATTGGGTCATCTATATCTACAAAATTTACATGTAGAGCACGCGCACCTATTTAGGAGAACATGGAAAGAGCACTTAGCATTTGGATTGACTATAGCTACGAAAAAAAGATCCCTTTAAGCCAGCGGATCATTCAGGAAAAAGCACTCAGGATTTTTGAACTGCTCAAGCAAAATGAAGAGCCCTCTTCTAGCATAGATTTCGTTGCTAGTAATGGATGGTTCGAAAAATTTAAAAAACGATTCTCCATTCATAGCATCAAATTTAAAGGCGAAGCGGCATCGGCCGATGATGGAGCAGCTGCCACATACCCAGAAGAAATTCAGGGGTTCATTGAAAAAGAGGAATTCTTGCCTGACCAAGTTTTTAATGCTGATGAAACTGGACTTTGCTGGAAAAAAAATGCCAAATCGAACTTTTTTATCTAAGAATGAAAAAGTAGCTCCCGGCTTTAAGGCACAAAAGGATGGTTTACACTTTTGCTGTGTAG
>JAWNNO010005554.1:0-232627 GCA_035044985.1 Lordiphosa fenestrarum | reverse complement strand
TCTCCCCACGGGGAGAAATGTGACACTATGCGATAACTTCCGGGCGATGAGAAAGCGACACTTTTGGGAGATAGGAAAAAGTCTCTTTTGAGCTATAGGAAAGCGATTCAGCCTGGGGATAAGAAAACGTCTCTTCTGAGGGATAAGAATGCGATTCTTCTTAGAGATAAGAATGCGTTTCTTCCTTGAGTTAAGAATGCGATTCTTCCTGGAGATAAGATTGAGACTCTTCCTAGAGTTCTGAAAGCGTTTCTTCCTGGAGATAAGAATGCGACTTTTTCCAGAGATAAGAATGCGATTCTTCCTAGAGTTAAGAAAGCGTTTCTTCTTGGAAATAAGAATGCGATTCTTCTTAGAAATAATAATGCGATTCTTCCCCCCAACATAAGCCATACAAATAAAGTGGGTGTTCGATTTCTGTTATTTAACAGTAGGGGAAATAGTTTATTTTTTAAAGCTAAGTGTGTCAAATTCTTTAAATATATTATATATGTGTAATTTGAGAGTGTATGTACTATATGTATGGTGGTTTCTTTATGTGTAATAAATTTAAGTTTTGTAACAAAACTTTTGTTATTGATTTTGAGTAGTTTCTTATTTATACGGTCTTGAGCATGCAAAAAATGTTGTGAACAGACTTTGTTAATGTCTGCATCCGTCGTCTTGGCAAACATATTATGAGCAATTTCTGAAAACAAAAGCCATAATTAGTGCCTATACGCAACCAAAACTAAAATCTGAATGCTGACCTCTCGCCACCACTGCTGGATCGCCCTTGAAAACTGGGCCCTGTATTTCCATAACAGTTTAAGACAATTCTGGCTGCTTGTCGTCTTGTCTTTGCTCTTTTGGCTTTGATGGAGGACATTTCGACTTACTTAACGCAAAGCGCGAGGAATTTCAACACAAATCGTTGACTATTGAAACGGAAAGGTTTTCCCAGGGGAAGCTGAACCAAAAAACGAGGCCTACTGTAGTTTGTGCTGAATCGAAGCCTGTGCACTATTGTCAACTTTACTGGCAATGGAATGTCAGAAAAAAATGTAATTTTCTTTACATCAGAGAGACATCTCTTTTTAATATTATTTAATAGAAGTGGTAGCATATTGCAACTCTTAAATATTTTGAATATTAATATTGTCTAACCGTTTGCTTATTTTAATAATGGCTTTCTTAAAAGCCACAGATCAAACAAGTTACTACAGCGGACAAGTAAACACACATTTTCCAGAAGGAAGAATTTCCTACCACATTAAGTATATGTGTCAATTTTTTTATTGGGCCGGTTTTTTCGTCTTTTGAAAGCGTCGCCAAAATATTTTACTTTGGTAACATTGTAAAAAGTCGTTGAATTCACTGCAAGAAGAATCGCATTCGGATCTTCTTAGGGAGTGTTAAGCGATGTATCGCCAATTCTCAGATGGGATGATGAAAAAGCGAGACCAACCAAAAAGTATCGCATTCTTGCCCCCAAGGCGATTTTTGAGGGATATAGCGCCAATTTACCGAATGGACTGGAAAAATGCGATAGCACATATCGCCAATTTATCCCCTTTATGATAAAAATGCGATACCTAATGTATTTTGTTAGTGTAAATCGCCAAACTATCACCGAACTCTCCCCTCAAGCAATCGCCAAACTCTCGCATTGACGAGGGAGATAAGTAACACGACAAAATGTTTGCAGGGATACTGGTGATATGTTTACATTAGATCTGCACCCGTGACGTTAATTTGACCGTGTCACGACATTTAACGATGTGAAAGTGAGCAAACACAGAGTTTCGTGAGTGAACAACCGTGATGCGTGCATTTTCGTGAGTGAATGAAGATCAAACAACGTGAATGTAGTATTCAAGAAATTTATTTGCCTAACAAGTTTCATCACCAGAAAATATGCATTATGGTATTTATCTGACAAAATGGTACGGTACTCTTGCTAGAACTCCAAGAACCTCGAAAATTTTGCATCTGAAAAGCTTATCTTGGTTGCAATTTGTTAAAACTAATTGGTAGGGATATGTATTTACTATCGTTATCAATATCATTATCGTCCATTTGTAAGCGAACGCACGGTACGGAGATTTTTCTTTCGTCAATCGTTTGTGACCATGTCAGAAAATTCGCTCACGCGCCCAGCTCTAGTTTACATTACTGTGAATGCTCTGTTAATTACCAGTAGATAAGGCTATTAAAGAATAGTTCCACTGAGTAACGAGTACCTCGACATATTTTTACACATATGGAGTTCAGCCAAAGGATGAATCTTCAAAATAAAGTTGTTTTTCAATTCGATTAAATACTGGTAAAATTTTAAAATTGTTTTGTGACTTTGATCTGCAAGTTAGAAAAGGGTCAGATTAGCGTTTTTTATTAAAGTAATTTAAGCTACAGATATTTGGTGGCCAGAATTGGGGGAGTTTAAAATATGGTAGGAATTTTAGACGTAACGTTTTCCAGTATGATCAAATTATGAAAGGACGTACTGTTAAAGCCACTAACATAGCCGACAGACGCTGGGCTGAAAGATACTGAAAAGACTAGTTTACCCTTCGTTCAAAGAGGCATCCGAAATGCTTTGCACATAGAAAAGCAAAATCAAATAGGCCTGCTAATTGTTTGCTCGGAAACACATGTCTTAGGAGATGGAAAGGACGAATCAAATTTTACCTCGACGTACCAAATGGCTTAGCTTTTGCTGAGTGTATAATTTTGTTGGTACAGAGTATGTAATAGTCGGGCTTTCTTCTTGTTCTTTTCATCAGCATTCAATTCAAATAATTGGCCAACTGGGTAGTTGACAATTTTCACTTACATGTATTCAAAATGATTTTACTTTGCTTAAGAAAATTACAGAATTGGGATTTGGGATAGCTTTTTTTAATAAACAATTTTAAAATACCCCACAAAACGTGTATTAAAAGGGTCGAAATAGACATTTTAAGCAATCCGTATCTCAAATTTCTATAAATCTAGGCATGATGAAACAATTCTCAAAACAGATTCGTGCCTGGCTCACGAAAACCAAATAAAATCATTACCCACACTTAAATTTGCAGGAAAAGGATATATTTTAGAAAGTCAAGTTATAAGCAAAAGAAAGTTCGAATGATAAAGTCGGGCTTGACCGACACTCTTACTTGTTTTGTATGAACCTGCACATGCAGTTCCAGAGAACTTGTTTTTTTTTTTAAATGGGAGAAATTAATTTTATGACTTGTAGTGTATACAAAATCCTATGCATGTACGCTTCTTGTAATAAATAAGCCCCAAAAGCAATTCCTTACAACAGACAAAGCTGGACCTTTCATAAGTCAAATCAATCAGAAAATTCAGAGTTTGTCTGTAATATTTGATCGATTGATGAAAAGTTCGATCAAGAAACCGACGAGAAGATAAGCCTAATTAAGCACCATTTCATGAAATTATTTTTGCAAAATTCGCCGCTGACAACTCAAGCTGCCCTCGTATGTGTAACCTGTAGAAATATATAGGAATCTATGGCATTTTGAGCAAAAACCAAAAAATACCTAAACAAAAGTTCTCAAGTTCAAAAAAAAAAAGGTAAAAAGGGTCCTTTAGGGCAATCAGCCATGAATCAGCCATTATTATGATTGTTAAAAGCATTGCTCAGGCCAAGTATTTATAAAGTAATAAAAACATCACAAAATTGTTTTCGTACACCAAAATGATAAAGGTTTTCATTTGCAAAGAAAAAACTTTTGACCAGAAGAAAATAAATAATAACAAAACAGAGAAAGGACAACTATGTGGCATGCAACAGAAAACAATGCGAAATCAAACACACACAAAAAGAAGGAGGGGAACGAAAGAAAAGCGAAATAACCATTGGCCAATAATGATGGTAAAGTCAAACTGCATGAAACAATCATGAAAAGAAGTGGTGAGACAGGGGGGCTACAGTGAATGGAACTCATAGCCAAGCAATCAGCGCATAAGCACGCCCTGTAATCAAGCGTACGACCCAGTCAAGTCCCCCAAAATCACCCAACACTGAGGCGCAGCGTAGCGAAATGAAAAGTTTCGTAATTAAAATTGAAAAAAAGAGGAAAATAAAAGAAAAAGTGCAAAATATTTCTTCGCTGCTTGTTTGGCTGTGATAAGCGGGCAACATTCTGGAAAACTATTTCCTTCAGCCCAAACTGAGAGAAGCTAAGAGAGAGAAATAAGAAAACAGAGTTTAAGCAATAGTTCAATAAACCTCAAACTGTATGCAGCGGTGAGTAAAAAATGTATTTAAAATGGAGCAAAATTATTTTTTGGAATTTGTGTGGTTTTTTTTTTATTATCTTAGAGCCTGCTTCCAGTGTCACTTTCTCGAGATCATCCACTTAGGGCCGATATCTCATATGGGATTTGACGAATCTGCTTCTGGTATTGCAGATATTCGTCATCGTATTTAAACAAAAACAACCGTTTTATCTTTGTTTCTGTCACACTTACACTGAGAAAATAATCAATAACCTAGACTTAAAAAAAATTTAAAATGAGAGTCAAAATCTTAAAACCAAGTATATCATCTCTTAACACCTTCAAGCTTAAGTCAAAAAATGAGACCAAAGTGCAAAAAAAAAAAATTATAAAGTCCTTATCCTTCTAAGGCAACGGGATCAGCATCTCTTACAGCGGGCTGAGAGGTTTTACTCAGATTCGCCGCAGCGTCTAGCATTTCTCGCTCATGGCCCAGCGGGTTAAGTTGCCTTGCAAACTCTTGTTTAGTTCCCCGAGGTGCTGAGTTCAATCCTCTGACGTGGAAGGTTTAAAAATTTACATTTTAAGAAGTTTTTGAGGAACAGGAAAATTAAGTAAAATAAATGAAAAAAAAAAACGAGAAAGCTAAGCTAACTTCGTCTGTGCCGAAGTTTTTATACCCTTGCAAGTGCTCGCTTAAATATTTTCAAAAATATTTTTTTTCCTACAACGACCCATTTTTCGGGATGCTGCACCTTAAAACAAAAAAGACTGTTTTTCTGATCTTTCTTTTGTATGGCAGCTATACCATATAGTTTTCCGATTTTCATCAAACTTGGCAGAATTATAAAAAAGTATAAAAAACCTTTGAATACTAAGGATAATGTAGAGAATAAGGCCAAGGTTTGACTTGTATGGCACAAAAACTTCTTAAACATTCAGGCAGAACAAGTTTATTTTCAATTTTGGCCACGCCCCCTCCCGCACCAGCAATTTAGAAAAACCGTCATATCTCTCACAGTTTTAAAGATAGATGGTTCTTTCTTTCTAGACATATTGCGATATATCGATAAAAGATCGGATGAACGGTTGCCAAGTTATGATCATAAGGCTGTTCCCTGCTGCAGCGCAGTAGCAGCGCTGCTTTCTGCAGCATCAAAATTTATGCTGAGCGTATAATTTCGTTGGTATAGAGTATGTTATAGCCGGGCTTGACCGACTGTCTTTCTGGTTTTCCTTAATAATTTGAAAATGAAGACGCAACAAAATCGGCAATCTTTAACTTTCGATTATTCGATAAAAATCTACGATTTCTAGATTATTTTTTTTTGCTTAAATATATTCGAGAATTGACCACTCTTACCTTTAAATTTTTCAAACGGTACTGATCAAAAAAGTAAACAACCGCTCACATTTTTTTTTTATTTTTATATTCAGAGCAAAAATTCTCTTCATAAAAGACCAAAAAGATTATTGATAATTCAGTTCTTTTTTATAATTCAGTATTTTATTGCAGACTTGAAAAAAAACGAAAGAGTAAGTTAAAGTCGGCCCTGCCCGACTTTGAAATACCCGTTACTCAGGGCAGTTAGAGTTTAATAACCTCATGCGGCTCAGATAAGTATGCAACGTTTTCTTAACTCTGCCATTTATTATCCGATCTTAATGAACATTTGTGCGATTGTAGAGATTGGCCACAGTAGTGTCTGCAAAATCTGAGCTCAATATATTTAAAAAAATGTAGGCCCTAGCTCTTCTAGTCTCTGAGATCTAGGTGTTCATACAGACAGTCGGACAGACGGACGGACAGACGGACATGGCTATATTGACTTGACTATTGATGCTGATCAAGAATACATATACTTTAAGGGGTCGGAGATGCTTTCTTCTGCCTGTTACATACTTTTGCGCGACTTTAGTATACCCTTTTTATACCCTGTTCCCATTAAAAATGGGAAAGGGGGATCATGAAGTTGTGCGAATGTATGTAACAGTGAGAAGGAAACATTTCCGACCCCATAAAGTATATCTATTCTTAATCAGCGTGAAGTCGATATAGTCATGTCCGTCTGTCTGTCTGTAAGATCGCGTCGATCTCAGAGACTATAAGAGGTGGAGCCACAAATTTTTGCATGAAGGAAGATGTCCCCAAAAAACCGTCACATCCTAGACCTAAAAAACAGTCAGATCCACAATTTTCAAGTTAGAGCCTCGTGGTTTAGTATACATCAAGCTAGGCCCAATATCTATCTATTCTGAAAAGTACAATCAGATCAGACAAAAACGAGAGCGTAAGTTAAAGTCGGCCCTGCCCGACTTCGAAATACCCGTTACTCAAGGCAATTAGTGTTTAATAACCTCATGCGGCTTAGATAAGTATGCAACGTTTTTTTAACTCTGGCATTTATTGTGAGATTGTTTATATTGGCCACATGCACTATACTGCAAAATCTGAGCTCGATAGCTTACAAACTGTAGGAGATATTTAACATTTTTTATTGTGGCCAAAATTAGAAACAAACTTGATCTGCCTGCAGACAATACTGTCTTACATCTAAAATTTGGTTGCTCTAGCTCTTCTAGTCTCTGAGATCTAGGTGTTCATCCAGACGGACGAACGGACGGACGGACAGACGGACATAGCTGCATCGACTCGGCTGTTGATCCTGATGAAGAATATATATACTTTATGATATCGGAGATGCTTCCTTCTGCCTGTTACATACATTTGCACGACTTTAGTATACCCTTTTTTGCTCCACGAGTAACGGGTATAAACACCGGAGTTATAAGCGAAACAATTGAGCTGATAAGAGCACCCCAGTTTTGAGTCAGGACTAGAAAATAGTGTTGCCTACATTCAGGATGAAAATTTAATAGCTTTTACAAAAACCGGTTATATATATTTTCGAAAATTCAAAAACAAATAAATGAACATGGTATTTTGTAGTCGGGAAACTCGGCTGCAGCGCCCTTACTTGTTACTCTTCGAGTAACGGGTATAATTACCCTTACAGAAGCTATATCCCCTATTTTTTTGACACGATCGTAAAACAAGTTCGGATCGGTTAGTTTGAAATATACCTTTATAGGAAAAGTTAACTTCTTTGGCCAATCGCTGCCTTTTTAAAATTTGATTTTTGCAACAGAATTCGGGCAGAGGCCTCACTGTGCATCAATGGATTGGTAATGTGCGGATGAACAGTAGTCCAGCATGATCAAAAGAATGTTTGCTCCTCCAGCGCTACTTTCAGCAATTTAAACACAGCATACACCTTTGTTGGTACAGAGTATTTTATAGTCGAGCTTGAACGACTTTCTCTCTCTTATTTTATGTATCTTTTCCAACTTTACTTTGGGCTTTGGTTATAATACCAATTATCCAAAATGTAAGCTTTTCTCCAAGTCTGCTGTTCAAATTGTGAGTTTTTAATTAGGATTTTTAAGGGGCACTCCTGTCTAGCTGTTGGAAATTTATTCTGAGAACACACCCTTCCCCATTCTAGTCGACCAACGGTGCATGATTGAAGCATTTTAAACGTCATTTCTAATGAGGCGAGTCGGTGAAGTGAGTGAGGGGAGTGCTGAGAATAGAATACAAATACATACACACACAAAAGATGCCAAAGTTGTTGTAGCATGTCAGACATTTCTATAATGATGACGGCCCCCTTCAACAGAATTGGCACATTTATTTGATGCAATTATCAGCTGTATGGAATATAATGGCCTGGCGAGTTCAATGTAACTACACACACACACACACAAACAGTTGAAAACTAAAATGAGAATTGGAATTTCCAAAAGGAATTCAAAGCAAAAGGTAACATCAATCATTTGCCACTTGTGGTGATAAATTTGGATATTAGCTTACAATTAACATTAATTTGCTTGATAAATACCTAAAATCAATTATTAGGAGAATGTGACGCCTTTATTGACATAAGACATATGAGCAGCAGTTATGGCATGCCATTAAATATGCATTTGTTTCAATTATGCCCCAGCTAAAATATGTATGTATGCTTTGTGTGTGAGTGTGGGTGGTTTGGCTGGAGTAGAAAAATGTTTAAAGACCTGCCTTAAGCTCTTTCACCAAGTTATGTTCATGCTAATTACAGACTAGCAAAGCTGAAGTTGTCTCACTCAAGGCATTTAAATTTTCAAGTTTTAATGCAAAACACACACACACACACTCGCACATTTAAACTGGATGACACACATGCAAATGGCAGCCAACGTATATGAGACACAAATTAACTTATGGCAACAATGCAAGTCGGAGGCGTCCTCATCATCGTCTTCGTCGTTCTCTTATTGTTGTCGTTGGTTGGCGTTGACAACGCTGGATAATAGCTAAGGTATACAAGCGCATCTCAGAGGTACATATATGCATGTGAATGGTCGGGTGTGGTAAGTTGACACAGTTGATGACAAAATGGAACCTAATTCACTGCGAATTGGGCATACTCTTACCTCAATTTGGGATAACAAGTGTGAAATTCTGTAAAGAAAAAGCTATGGCTAGTCCAGAAAGCGTGTGTTGGGGTTAACTCTTCTATGTTCGGAACACAACCCAAAACTTGACATCAGATGCCGCTTACCCTGGCACATGCATAGAGTATTTGCAGCACAAAAGCATTGCATGCTTACGGGCGTCTCTCGAAATTGTGGCAATCTCGCCCGAGTTTTGTGCAGCGAAAGTGCGCGCCAGCCAACTTACTTTTGCCTTGTTTTCATTCTTAATTATTAATTAAGAAATAAGCAGAGCAACCGACAGAAGAAATAGTGGCGGCTGCCATTGCATTGTTGTTGGCTGTTTCGAGTGCTGCATAACTTTAGGCGCACAATTCGCTGGCTTAATTAGCCAGCTGGCTGCGTCTTAAATTGCATTGCCAATTTAATGGCAATGGCTTGCTAATTGCAATATTTTGCACCGCTTAGCCGGAATCATTTGGTCGCTCTCTGGAAGCGACATTTTCGATTCAATAAAATGCAAAAATATCCCATTAAAAAAAAAACTGAATTGCAGGGAAAACCTCATAAAAATGTAAAAATTGTACGCCCCTTGCAGCACTTAAAAATCAAACCACAATGCTCGCCGAGAGGAGACGCGGGGCGGGGGCTCACAAACACATAACCAATATGCCAGCGTAAGCGTGTGCGTGAGAGCTCAAACCAACGCACTTCCGGTTTAATTAAACGGAAACTGATTTAATTGCATATTTGATGAGCAACGGCATAGCAGGCGAGGTGGCTACAAAACGTCCTTTGCCAACTGGCGGGCCGTTGTAATCCCCGTCGCTGTTGTTGTAGGCAACGCACTTACTTAGTTATGCAACAGCCCCAAGACTTTGGGTCGCGACTTGTCTGTCTGTGAGAGGAGGGCGACTTGACGCTCTTTGAGAGCTTAGCATAAATTGTGATGAATACTAAAAAGGCATTTTATTTATGCTTCACTTAATTACATACACACACACACACACACAAGTCTGCAACTGTGAAAAAGTAGCCAACATCCTGAACGTCCTTGTCACCTAAGCGATATAAATAAATAAAATGTCGTTTGCTGTTCACATTGGACGCCAATATCAAAAAGAGAAGGCCATCTCGTCCGCTCTATGTTTATGCATAGTAAAGTCCTGAAAAAGTTCAGCAGAGCCCAAAGAGACCACTAGCGGCCCAGTTAAAAACTTACACTTTGACAGGTAACAAGCTTGCATTTTTTTCAAACAAATTTTATATTATCATTCGACCCAGTCTTGCTTGCAAAGAACTTTCAGCATCTATGTATATTGAAATTTTATAAGAAGTCGTTTGGTACATTTACAAGAAAATTTAAAGGGATCAAAGGCGGTTCACCATATATTTTAGAAAAGCAATTTCTTATAATAGTACAAAGTCTTCATAAAGCTAAGAAAATATTTACTTTTAGCTATTTTCTAAATTGAGAAAAAATCTTTTCTAGATTTTAGAAAATACAAATATTTTCTAACTATAACAAAAGAAATAGGGGAAAGTTGACAGTACATTTTTCTAACTAATTTGAAGGACATTTCTCTACTTTTCTATGAAGCTATACCATAAAGATGTCCCATTTCGGCCAAGCTTAGTGGAATCATGGGAATGCATTGCAAGCTAAGAAATACAAAGTTTGAAGGTGATTTTTTTGTAAACAAAAAAATGTTTCTTACTAAAACTAGTTTCTAGACCGATCATTCCTATAACCTATAGTCATCCGATTTTGACACAACTATGAAGAATTATGTGAAAGCTTTTTAAATAAATATATGCCAATTTTAAAGAGGGTTACATTGAAAACAAACAAGTTTTTCTTACTAAGACTATTTATACTCTGTACCGAAGGTACATCGAGTATTATAAGTTTGTGCAAAAGTATGTAACATCCAGAAGGAAGCATCTCCGACCCCATAAAGTATATATATTCTTGATCAGCATCAACAGCCGAGTCGATATAGCCATGTCCGTCTGTCCGTCCGTCCGTCTGTCCGTCCGTCCGTCTGTCCGTCTGTCCGTCCGTCCGTCCGTTCGTCCGTCTGTCTGTCCGTATGAACGCACAGATCTCAGAGATGGTAAGAGATAGAGGTTTGACATGTATGGGACATATGCTTCTTATGTCTGCAGGCAGATCAAGTTTATTTTCAATTTTGACCACGCCCCCTCCCGCCCCCGCAATTTAGAAAAAACGTCATATCTCCCACAGTTTTGAAGATAGATGGCTTGTTCCTTCTGGACATATTCAGTTATTAGAATAACTTATCGATCCGCCAAAGGAATGAAGAAGATCGGATGAACGGTTTTCGAGTTATGATCAAAAGACAAAATTTCTTGGTACAGAGTATGTTATAGTCGGGCTTGACCGACTTTCTTTCTTGTTTTCGAATCTTTCTTTTCCAAAGCAGCTATACTATATAGATGACCGATTTCGACCAAACTTGGCAGAATCATGGAGAAGCATAGAAAACTAGCAAATACGGAGTATGGAGAAGTTTGCATTGAAAGCAAAAAAGTTTTTCTCACAAGAACTAGTTTTTCGACCGATCGTTCCTATGGCAGTTATATGTTATAGTCCTCCGATCCGGCCGGTTGGCAGCGTATTTCTACCAGAAGACTTCGTGCTAAGTCTGGTCGCGATAGTTTTAAAACAGACGGAGGTACAGACGGCCATGTCAATATCGACTCCGCACGTCATGCTGATCAAGAATATATATACTTCATTTGGGCGGAAATGCTTCCTGCTATGCGCTACAAACATCTGGACAATTTTGATGTACCCTCTTCAAGTGTATTAATTAGTTATATATGATATTTTCTTTATGTTGGTTCACTTAAGTCTTCTTTCTGAAAGTCACATTAAACTTGGTTATCATTATTTTATTTTCTAACTTTGCCTTGTCTAGGACTTAAACTCGCTACCTAGGGTTAAGTCCAACACGAAAGGCATCTTATCGACTACCAAGCACGCGGGTGAGACACAGTAAAAAACGCAGTCAAATGCTAAGCACTTAGCTGCCTCTTATATATTTCGAAAGCAGGGAATTCGAACTTAAGAATTACAATTGGTGTGTTTTTATATGTTTCTTAATGTAAGGAGATTTTTTTCATAAATTTTTCTTTATTTTAGAGCGAATTTCTTTTGAAAATTTAAGAAATTATCTTTCTTAAAACAATGGCGTTTTACTGACATTAATGGTTGTCGCCCTATTTGAAGAATCTGAGATATGTACTTTTTTTCTTAATTCAAGGGCAAATTCGCACTTATTTTAAGAAAGTTTTTAAGAAAACATCCACAAAAATTACCGAAATTACAGAAAAATTTTACCTCATTTCCAAATACATGAAATTATTTTCTATAAAATTCAATTTTCGATCATAACTAGCTTCAGAAAATTACATTGAGGAAAAAAGTAATTATCGAATTTCTAAAAACTTGAAAACTCAATTTTTCAGTATAATTTTATACTCATACTAAAATGGAGATGGTGTTTATTTCAATACCAGTTAAAGATGATCATACCTGTTTCAGTGCATGCTTTTCAGACGCATACCAGAAAAACATGTTTTGTGCTTGTTCAATTCAAGATATTGATTTTTATACTCTGTACCGTAGGTATAAGCAGGACAGCAAACCCAAAAATGTTTTGGGAGCGCCGGCTCGCGGGTTCGAATCAAAATTTAAAATGGTTCAGGTTCAGAATTTTGAGGTTCAAGGTTTTTGGGCAACGGTTTTGGTTCGAACCTTGGTTCAGCCCATTCTTTATACAAGTTTATATACGGCCCTGTTCCCAATTCCGAGTCGGTTTTCGTGTAAACGTTAGTTTTTGTACTTAAAATCCCAAGGTTTTCTATGAAAAGTAAGGAAAATGTCTGTGCCTACTAGATCAGGTCGCTTATTTTAGTCGAATTGAATCCACTTGGCATTGAGCTGTCGGTTTCAACTGCTGAAGCTATTCCGATTTTTCTCAAACCTGATCAAGTACCCTTTGAAATGCTTGTCGCCTTCCTTATAACATTTCTATGTTTAAGCTCTACAATGCAACGTTTACACGAAACCGATTCGGAATTCGGAACAGGGCCGATAGTAGTCGACCTAAAAACGAAATACACTGTAAGGAAATTGTGTCGATTTACGTACCAAAAGTATTTCAACAGTAACGTTAAGCTCTTATTTAGTGAATAAATCGATAAGCTTTGCAGAAAAGGGTCTTAAAACAAGAAAGAAAGTCGGTCAAGCCCGACTATAACATACTCTGTACCAAGAAAATTATACGCTCAATTATGCAGCAGCGAACAGTCTTTTGATCAAAACTTGAAAACCGATCATCCGATCTTCTCCATTCCTTTGGCGGATAACTGATAACTAAATATGTCCAGAAGGAACAAGCCATCTATCTTCAAAACTGTGGGAGATATGACGTTTTTTCTAAATTGCGGGGGCGGGAGGGGGCGTGTCCAAAATTGAAAATAAAATTGATCTGCCTGCAGACATAAGAAGCATATGTCCCCTACATGTCAAACCTCTATCTCTTACCATCTCTGAGATCTGTGCGTTCATACGGACAGACAGACGGACAGACGGATTATGTTATAGTCCAGCTTGACCGACTTTCTTTCTTGTTTTTTAATCAAAAACATTAATGATCATAGTTATCTTCCTATTTACTGCTTATCCTTGAAAACAATGGGGTTTCTGATGCCAGGTTAATATATGGCCAGTCACAATAAAACCTGTAATCTGAGAGACTTCTTAGGAGAACTATTAGAACTAGTTTAAAAAAGCTTATAGTGCTTGGGCGTCCAATCGTGGCCCTCTATTGAGAAATAGATCAAGTCATACTCCGTTTGATAAGCTAGAACCTTGCAAACATTTTATACAATTTTTTGATTTGGCTAATCTAACAACAGTCTTTCATGGCGGGTGTGTCAAGTTTTATGTAGAAAACAGTGTCTTATTAGATGCCCCGAGGCGGGATCCAAACCACGACCTCTTGCACACAATACTCATTCAATCAAACTACGTTGTTGCACTCAAGTCGATTCTAATCCCTATATTATTTTCTTCACTTTTCAGAGTCCTTGCAGCAAGTTTCGAGTTCCTCAGGGCATCTAATGTTGGAAAATTTACATAGTGGACGAACAATATTTTCAAACAAGCTTGTCATTCTTTCTGCGCGATGCGTGACTCATAATTTTTGTCTCTACAGAAGATGAAGTTTGCTTAAAAAATCCGAAACTTTCACTATCTGCTTTTAAAGTGTAGTCCATACTCTTTTCTTATTCGTAATGAATAGTTTAGAGACAACAAATCAATGTTCCTTTCTTCGAAGTTTAAGTACAAAACGGTGAAAAACGATGTATAAAAGGTGACTTGTTTGATATTCAGAGATAGTAGGGGTATTTAATTGTTTCCATTGATGTTGAACAACTTGAAGATTCGCTTGGTGGCGTTTGAGCGGTTATTAAGACATATTTCTGAACCCAGCGTTCCTGATCTGCGTACACTTTCTTGAGTTCTGCTTGTGTTGGTGGTTCGGGAACGTCTCTATTTGCAGGACTAACCCTGTGTGACTGAATTTGGTAGGATTGACATTTAGCTACGACAATATTATTATCTGTCAATTTGTTTTTGGAACTGCGATTACTGAAGGCCTTGTGAATGGCTTTCCTTCGGTGTTTAGCATTAATTGCGGCAATCCTGACCTGTTGTCTCTTCTGTTGGCGTATAGGGCGCGATCTTACATTTACAGGCTCTGTTCGAACCATCATATCATACCCATCGGCGGTTTCAAAAATTGCCGACAATTCATTCATTTTCAAACGCAACAAGACTCGTTCGAATTCGGCATCTGTTGCACCCAGCTTATAGATGCCCATATCGCCAGCACGAAGAGCAGTACAGCAGTCAGAGATTCTACGTGCCATTTCTCCAAATCCGCATTCACCATTCATAATCATATCGCGCGCTTCTAGTATTCTTTTAAATGCCTCCGCCTTAGTTAGCATTATTCGGTCCGCATGTCGCCAGGTTTGCGGAAAGTCAACGTCCCTGTGCTTGACTAAAATATGACTGCAGCGAAACCGCGACCATGGAAAAATGTATTCATTATCTTCCCTATGATACGCCTTTGAATAGACATTGCGTGGATATCTATAGAACGACTTCCCCGTGTACGTATTGCAGAAGCACATCTCGCTCGAGTCAGTCGACTTACGTTCTTGCCAGCCTTCGGGAAGTTGCGCACCACCATGATAGGCGGTGCTATGCAGAACTGGTGGTTGCAAGGCACACGCCGAAGAGGCACTGCCTATGCCAAATCCATAGACCTGAGAGTCACTATCGCTAGAATCTGTCCAATCGAAATAACTGGTATCTGTAGGTGCCGGTGAGACTGGCGATGGCATATCTGTGTCACTATCATCATCATGGTCAAAAAAGATTTTGAATGTAGTGTGTAGAAAATATGAACTCATCTTTAGGTAGAAAAAATTTATTGTAAAATAATGCTAAATGTGTATGTACTAGTCTATCAGACTCACAATATGAAATGAAGTCTGTATTTGTTGAAAGTGAACTGAAAATGCCCGAGTGAGTGATGGGATTGAAAATGAATATGCTCATATTTCTCATCTTAAAAAGAGCGCTAATAATTTTCAAAAATTTTTGTGTGTATTTTCAATCGGCATAATAAAAGTCATTACAAATCGCGTTAAAAACTTAATTTGGCACCTACCTAAGTGACCTAGTCCACGATTTCGCCGTCATAGCAATATTACCATGTCCTATTCTTGGCATCGGAACAAATATAAAACTGTAAATGATCTTAATTTTGTAGTAAGTTAGTAGTTTAGGTGAAAGTTCTTTAATATCTCAAGTGTTTTTAGTCGCAACACGAGAAAAAAATTCTTATTTGAAGTATGGCTGCCTTCACACTGTTCGACACATGGTGACATGACAATCTAGTAGGTCTACATGTTGTCATGTTTTCAATTGGTCGTAAATCGGATTTATCTGCTGAAAACGCCCAATGTAAATAGCTTATCAATTGACATGTTCCAATCATGAGAGAAAGTCGACTGATACATTTAGCGTTAGTTCACATGAAACATACCTATGAATGATTAATGTACATTTCTATATAAACTTTTGGTTGCGTCGCGTTAAATTTTTGAATTTCTGAAAAAACATTTCAATATGCAGATGATATTCTGAACTGTTACATCAAGTCTTGGCGTTACAATTCGACAATTGGTTGTTGGCTTTTTAATTAAGAAAGCAAACATGGACACCATGTTTTCAAACTTTCTTGGGATACGTCTGAGCTCACCATTTAATTTGGCGAACACACCTTCTTCCCCCGCAGGAGCGCTTGGACTTTGGCTCAAACCACAGACACTTGTCGCTGGCAACTGGCCCTGATCTTCAGTCTCCATTTCTTAATAATATCTTGACGAATCGATGCAAACTTGATATATACTAAATTTTTAAATATTTTTGGACATGACATTCAGTGTAAACGGAATCTCATTGTTAATTTTAAAGATGTAATATTTTTTATTTCATGTCTCATGCGCTGAACAATATAAAGCCAGTCAGAGATTCTTGGGATTTATATTTAAACTCTCAAAATAATTATGCAGTAATTTCTAATGTCAACCCTAAACATTCTAGAAAGAAAAGAAGAGAAGATCTTTGGTTTAAGTCCATACGATTCTAAAGCTATTCCCAATTTGTCCTTAAAGTTGATCTCGGTATTGAACCAAAGAGTTCTAAAAACTATCAAAGGGCCATCAAATAACCAAAGAACTAGATAGAATTACTTTAGTTCGTAGCTTTATCGATACTTTATGTCAAAAGTGTTAGAACCAGTTGGGAATTTTAACGTTTTAGAGCTAAAGTATTTTGTATTAGATTTAATATAATTGGAACTTGAACTAAAAACTCGGTTTTTTTTTTAATTTTTCGCATTACCATAAGTATAAAATGAGTAAATTAAAAAAAAAGTTAAAGTAAATTACAAAATCAATACAATTTATAGAAATGACTTCCATTTTAAATTGAAAACTTATCGGAAGAATTAATATATAAATAATATTTTAATGTGAAACATTTGAAGGCGATGCTCTATATTTTGAGACGTGCCCGAGATTTGTGTGTTGCGTTTCATTCTGAGAACGCCGACCAATGTTCGCATGACCTCTTCTTGGCATCGTTACAACTAACGAACTTTAACCTTTCTAGCTGCTTAATCAAATCCAAGTCTACTGTTCAGTATAAAGTACTGTGAGTATAATAATACCCAAAATCTTTACCCGCATAAACGTAGTTTTTATATGCTTTTCTCTGTCTCATAGTTAATTTTTATTACTTCCTCTTCACACCGACAGCCAATGGAAATTGGCATCTCCATCTCCAGCGGCTGCGTCTTTTGCCAGCGTGCTTTTAATTTAATGTGCGCATTTTTATGAACATGTTAATTTGATATTCAATAAAGTTGGTTTGATTTTCGGCTTTTAATGGATTCGCGCATTTAATGACATGGCGGTTGGGTAGAGCTCGCAGAGCTTTCTCCCGGATTTTAATACTTGTCACTTTCGCAACGCTTCGTTGAAGCCGTGGCCACTACGTCCTTGTCCATGATGTTGTCGTCCTCTTCCTTCTTTGGGAGGGAGCAAATTACTGCACAGCTTATTGAGTTTGTGATTTGTGATCCATGGGAGCGGGAGGATACTAAAATCAGGTTCGCAGCTCTTATTTGTTAATGAAATGTGGAAGTGTCTTGGTTTGAAGCAGCTTTTGACTTACGAGAACTTCGTAAAACAAGTTGAGAGCTGGAAATGTTTTAATGTAATGCATCAAATTTTGGTGAGAAACACCTGAGTCTGAAAATTATCGTTTTTGGGGCCGATTTCTCAACTTCTTAATACAATATCACAAAGTAATTTGTTAGTTTATGTGAAACCGTACAAAATTTTGAAAATCAATCGAAATTCTGTCCACGTAACCCTTCTTCTCCACACCCACTTAACTTCGTGCTGTAAAACATTATTCTTGTGCGCTCATAAAGTGCAGCTACTTAAGGTTTACAGCTTGGCACCCACATTTTACACCTTTCCACATTTCACTTTTCACATTTTATGTTTTGAGAGCACATTATTGAGTAATTATGCGGCATCAAAAGGAAAGTTTTTTTTTGGTTTTTGGGGATGATTTTGTACAGTCCGCCTAGTCCCTGTTTACAGGCAACAATTTTATGAACACTCTAAAATGCGAACACATAACATTAACAGACTCATTAACTGTGAACAAAACAAATATAATTTGTAGACCAATAAATCCAACCTTAAACAAATAGCTAAAGCAAGCGGAAGCCACAGAATATACTAGAAAAAAATAAATACTTGAAGCTAGACAAGGGAGACAACAAAGCAAATGGAAAAGAATCCTTTTATTACTTTTGGTGCGGCAACAGATTTCGAGGGCACAAAAATGAATTTAGCATAAATGAAACATTTTTACGAGCTGCCATTACGGACCAAAGCAACATGACAACAATAAAAGAAACGAAAACGAAACGAAAAGCAACAGACAAAAGCAAATATTTGGACAAATTCAGCAAACCGATGGGGAGGAGATGGAAGAGCGAATGTAATGAACAAAATATGCCCAGTGCAAATACAAATTTACGTATGCGCCGCCAAGCATGTACTACACTCGTATGTACGTACACGGTAAGAAAAATGTAATCATTTGATTTCAAATCCATAAATGCTTAGAAAATTATGTGCGAAACTATAATTAAATCTAGCGAATGCTCACCACGATGGCTTCAAAACTGATAAAACTTTGGGAAATGGCTGGACTTTTGTCTGCAATGGTTTCTCAGTTGAACTTGGTCAGTGGGTTGTTAAAATAAAGTTGGATATTTAACTGTTTTAGAACACTTAACACTCTGGTTCAATAATGGTTCGGAGACCTATCTCAAAAGAAATCTATGCAAGCAACTTAATATTCGGTCTGTAGATCGGTAGTATGGAATTGGATATTTTATCGGACTCGAACCGGCTCAAAAATGGTGCACAGCTATTTCTCAGAACTTACTTAGGCTATAAAATTAAAACTTGTGCTCTAAGTTCATAAAAAAGTCCAATTGGAATGGATAATGGATACCGAAATCATACAATGCTTATTTTTCAATATCCTTTTTTTTCTCTGTGCAGCTATTTAGAAGTACAACTACAAAATCTTCTAAGGCTCCTTCTTGATGCAGGAACACATATTCATACTCATCGGAATAGTTTTCACGTATCGCCACAAATGCAATGATATGAGGCATTGGTTTAAGTCCTCCGCCGCTGTTGATTTCACAATGTAAGCAAAAATCAGGCTCGGCAAACTAAAAGCTAACGCTATGTTCAGTTCAATTACAGTTCAACACGTGGCGCAGTAGGCGGTCATTTCCTTAATATACAGTTCAATATTTGTTTACGCTGCCAAGAATAGGACGTGTTTTCATTGGTGGGCGCTCTCAGAATGCCTTGCGAAACCGAAATCCAGCAACATGTCGAAAGGAAGAGAAACTTGTTATTGCACTCCAAAAACAGGAGAAGCCTAGAATTAAGGTTAAGGAGTTCCTAAAACAAAATTGCTTTCTAGGCAATTTTTTACCCGAGCGGCCAGCTTTTAACCTAAAAGTGAAAATTTCTGTCAGTTTTTTTGAGGATATGGTAACCTAAATATTAGGTCACTTTTCATAAAAGTTTGTAAAGTCAGTTGAGTAAATGTCAGGTTCAGTTTTAAGCTGCCAAGAAACTGTCAACAAGCCGCCTGGCTCAGATGATAGAACGTTGCTTTAGAACGTGAATGTTGCGAGTTATTTTTAACAATGAATTGAGTTCTTATATATGCCCTTGGGTCCCCATCCCATTGTAAAAACAGCCCTAAAGTTTATGACACAGCTTAAATGTGAGGTCAAATATTGTTAGAAATAAACTCGTTGTTACAAATCCCACAAAAAAAAAAACAACAACAAAATCAGGAATAATATGAAAAAAAGATTCTGCAGTGAGACTCATACTCACAGCCTCTACGCTCTAAGGCGACTGAGTGACGAGGCTTGTGGACAGCTGAAAGCTTAAACTAACCTAACGATATTACGAACTTTAAGGAAAAGTGACCTAATAATCAGGTGACTATTTTCTCAATATAAACTGTCTGAAAATTTTGTCAGTTAACATGACTGGGTTTTTTTAGGGTAGCTTGGCCATAAATCGTGCTCATTGACAATGGCGGACAACGTTAAGTCACCATGTCACTAGTGTTTAATTACCGGAGGACCCGGTAAGTTCAATATATATGTATTTATGAGTTTTTCAAAAAGAAGAATTAAAACTCAATACCAATACCTTGGTTCATACTTTGTTCTTCGTGGGGATACAAATTTCAAAAATTTTTAAGGAATATTTGACCTCACATTTAGTAACAAAATTCTTCACTCTTAGGCAGTTTTTTGCCTTATACCAAGGTCTAAATGATCTAAAAAGTTAAGATCACCAGCAATTTGGCGCAATTTATTTTTTTTGGATGTGAAAGGGAAACGGTTTGAATTAGAATAATTGAAAATCTGCAATTGAAAATCAAAAAATGGATTTCAGCTTCACCTGCTCAAATAACCTTATAATTTCTTAAACCTTCATGTAGCAATTAGGAACCAACACGCAGAAGGAAGTATACAATTTGGTCCAGTCGTTTTAAAGTTTTAAGTACACTAACAAAAGGTGACATGATATAAAGAATTTAGTCTTTAGATCTAACAAATCAATAATACTCAGACCGAATCTGCATTTCAGAACGATCTAGTATCTGGGAATAATCTAGAAAGCCAGAAGTATAAGGTTACGTGTAGAGACGATGAGTGAAAATGGTTTTTAAGCCAAGTCGCCTAGGTGTTAAATTTATTGTTTTTATATGGTACATTTACCAGTACTATTACATTTCGCTTTGGCCCATTTTCACAATATCTGCAACTGACCAGCTGAATAGACGAATTTGTGTGTCTCAAGTTGTGTTTGGCGTAACCGGAGCAACCAACTTAACCGCAGCTCAAGCTCCGGTCAAAGTTAACCGTTAGTTCAGTCCCAATGGAACTATCGATTTTTTTTATTATCGATATTCTCAATGGTAATGAAGTTTGAAGAGGCAGAGCATTATACAAGATATTAACAGGGTTTAAAAACTTAGACAAGCTTTAATTTTATTGACTTCTACTTAATTATAATTTCTGCTAAGATTAGAGATCAAGAGCGATTCGATTTATTGTGACTAGGATTGTTGACAGGAATCATGCATTGTTGTTAGAGATGGTGGCGCTGCGTTCTCATAAAGTGGCAATTTCCTTATCACTGCAGGTGACTTCTGTCGAGTCCGCTTTCGTTTGGTAAGCGTTATTCCATTTCATATATCGCAAGCAATTTTTTTCAACTTTTCAGCAGCCAAAATACCTTATTCGTTGACAGTGTATGGTCACACTGCTGCACCGATTGGAATTGATCGATATCGTGTAAATCTGTTGTTGAGAAAACCAAACGACTTATTCTCTGGTCAACTCGAGTAACAAATTTGACTGGTGGTAAGCCAATCAAAACTTTTGAGAAATCGGGCCTTACTGGTGCGAAGGGTACAGCATCGTCCGCTGGAGTGCATAGTTTTAGTTTTAGCCCCAAAAACAACTGGGTGCTATTAGAATTTAAGTTCAAAACTCTTAAACTTCGAAACTGAAAATTGTTTTTGATGTGCAATACTTCTTTTTGTTTCATATTTGGTTCTTGGATTTTCATCTGTCATCAACTATCACCATCAACTATCCTCTAAACATGTTACATTTAAGTGATCCTTGGAGCTAAGTGCACTTCGCTGGTTCCCTTCAAATCCACTTTTCGTTCTGCAGCCCACTTATTATATTGATCTAATTTTTTCCTGTGTATATTTGTACGTACATAACGATGTCACAAGTTGAGCAGATAGGTCTGGGCCATAAAAAACATCATCGAAGCCATTTGTCAAAAGGCACGAGACGAGACGAGACGCTCAGCATTTCGCATTTCGTATTCATTGCCAAAAATCACAATAACAGGCAACGACGAAGTCCCGATCCCACCTCCACTCACCCCCAACGCCGTACCATTGTTACAGCGTCATGGAGTAGGCAATGGCAACGTTGCTAACTTGTGTCCAAACACGCGCGTCTACAAAACTGCGTTGGCCGGGGCACTTTAAAGCGTGCCTGGGACTGAAACGCATAAATAATCTTGTTGCTTACGGCTGTTGAAATGGCGTGAAATAATAAAAGAGACGTGAAAGCAATAGCGGACCAAGGCACCGGGAACCAGTAACCAGAAGCAGGCAATGGCAATGGCAACGGCAATGGCAACAGCAATTCGCCAACGCAATGGCAACAGTAGAAGGTATGGCCCACAGCTTGTTGAGTTTTGTTTTTGTTGTTGTTCCTGGTAGTCCTGCCGCAGGACATTGTCGACTAGAATCGCGATATTTAGTGGGCCACAATCGATGCGTTGGGATTTTAGCATAGTGAATTAAGTGGATGCGTAGATTGCGTATACGCATAGTGTGTGTGTGTGTGTGTGTACAATGAAAGTGAAATACCAAGAGGAGGTGCGATCAAAGCAATTAAAGGAATGCGGTTGGTGTGAACATAAGTACCCGATGGATTAAGAGGAATTATCTGTAATCATACAAAATGAATTAAATAATTCAATCATAAATATCAAATAAATGGAAATGGAAATGCACTCGAAATACAGTGAATCATAGTCCTGCGGAATAATGGATACTGGTGTTGGTCTGAAGTGGAGATGGTCCAGGAGTTTGAAAGCAACTTTAAAGGTCCTTTTACTCTCTTCAGTTTAGGTTCCCAGAAAGATGTCGATACCATTCAAGCTGGTCTTTGTCTCTGCATCTCACTAAGTCTCTGGACTCTGGATTTGACGTCAGAATAATCGATTTACTTTCAGAAATAGGAGTTCGATACTGTGCGGTAATCGTATTGGCTGCAAAGCATATTTCTTGGCAGTAAGATGCCTTACCTCACCATCAGTTCCAACTCATTTCGAAAGCATTCGACAACCACTTTTCTGACGTCTTCCCGGGTATTCAGCAAGTTACTTATAAACTTAATCAACAAATCGACTTGTTTCATTATAGACTTGTTTGGAGTCGAGTCCAAAACCTCGCTCTCAACAACGGCGACGTGACAGCTCACTGCGCCATTTCAAACATTTGTAGATGCAGGTCCAATTGTTGAATTGAATTGAGTTGTTCTCATATCGAGAACATTTAAATCATTAGTTCTCAAAAATTTGAGAGAACATCTTTTTCTTAATTTAAAGTTAAAATTAACTTGCTTTCTATCCGATGTTCTTCCAATTTATAGCATTGTTGCACAAAACCGCAATTTATATTGGCCGCGTTGCGCAGAAGTTGCTACTTGATAAATTATGAAGTTTCAATGATATTGATGCAGAACTCCAGTAATAAATTATCATGATGGCCAATTTTACGTATCAGGAAGGAGAAGCACGTATCAAGAACGTATCAAGTACGTTTCTTTAAATTAAAACTGCTACCACAATCTGCAATTGTATAAGTTTTCATCGATCTTGGATAATTTTGAGCACTTTATTTAAAAAAAAACGTAAGTCAGAGAGGTTGTAAGGTTGTCAGAGAGGTTTTAGATTCACTTTTTAGACAGGTTTTAAGCTCTACGATGGTTTCTACTAGGGTTGCTGTATCGACATTTTTGACAATATTGAAGAAGTATCAATTCGATATTGATATTTTAGGACAAAAATATCGATATCAATATTTAAAAACTACGTCCTAGCTGAGGTTAAATTCTAGGGATCAGAGCTCCAAGACACTACAAAATATTAAGGCGGCAAACCGAAAAAATTCTAGAGAGGGTTCGGTCCGGGGTTTCGATCTCATGGGAAAGTCAAAGGTTTAGTTCTCAGACCGGTTCCTTGTTTTATCAAACCTAAGTTTTTGGTTCGAAGCTTGGCTACGGAACATATATGTATATTGTATGAGAAGGAAGCGACTGGCTAAAGAAGCTATTATAAACATTAACCAATACCAGAATGGACCCCATTCTTAACAGGTATAATTGTCTGGACTTTTAAACAGAAGCTAGCCTAACCTTACGTACGTTGATTTGATTTGCCACAAATTGACTTATGATTTTCGTTCAATGCCAAGCCTGGATACAGTTTTGAAGTGACAATGCTCCGACTTAGCATATGCACTTAAATTATATTTGGTGCGGTCAATAAATTGTGATAATTCTATAAGTTCTTTGAAAACTTACTACGGGCCGAAGGTTTTCCAAGCAGAGGTGGTAACAGATCCGGTTATGGGTCCGGCTTAATAGACCCCAAAACCGAAACGATTCTCAAGCCCGGATTGCCACCTTGTGATCTATAGATTAAAGGATTTAATATAATTGATTTTATTTATAAACAAAGAAGTTGTAACTTGTTCATGAATTTATATTGAAGAAAACTTCGAAGAGCTCAAATTTTAATTAATTAATTATCGTCTTATTAAGATGTAGCTCACGAAATCATTATTTCATCAATTGTAGCTCAATATTTTAAGCATAAAGATGTGCAAACTTTTCAAATCAGAAGCACCAAAAAGTATTCGATGTCCGTTATATTGCCTCGGAAAAATATTCGATAACGAAGCATCGTATTTTTGGATAAAAGTATCGATATTTTAATAAATCGAAATTATTTCCGGCATTCCTAGTTTCAACTCTCTTTGATATTATCGAACAGTATTACTCCATAGTTTAAAATAATTTTCCCAAGCAATTCTGCGAATTTGTTAAGCGAAGAAGTACCACTTTGTATACAGTCAAAAAAAAAATTGAGAATTTCATACTTGGATCAAGAATGTTCGATATCTGAAGATCGCTAAGAATGACAATTCTTGATACAATAGCGAAATGCTTGATCAAAGTATGCATTTTGATCCCGTTTTAACTGATTCAAGAGCTTTAATGCTTGATCCAAGTACGAATCATTCTCAAATTAAGCAAAATAATGCTCATTCTAACATAAAGCATTGTCAAAAACCGACAATGTTCTTTCTAGTATCAAGAGCTCATCAGATTCAAGAGTACGATCGTCACTCTTAAATCCAGGGCTTTAAAGATTCCAATCATACAACAATTTAAAATCAGTTTTTCAATATAGTTTAAATTTATTTCATAAAAAATAAATTGTTAAAACATGCAACAAGTTTAACACTGCTCGAGGAATACACAACACCTCAAAGCAGCATCAATCTTGCCTGTCAACTGTCAGTCGAACAGCCGTCTCTTCTGAGAGAGCGAGTTCAGCGCTGTGATCTCTTAAATGTGCTTGTTCTTCTCTCTGTTTCTAACTGGTTGGGAATTCTAAAGCAACATAAGTGCAAAAATTGCGCTCTCCCCTCGATGTCCTCCTCACACACCCCTCTTCCATAGAAAACGAAACTGAGAGAGCGAGTTCAACGCTGTGTTCTTTTAAATGTGCTTGTTCTTCTCTCTTTTTCTTTACCTCACTCTCCTTGCCTAAGAACACTACAGTGAGAACGAATTTAGCTTGATTTTAAGAGCGATATTCTTGAAAATTCAAGAACGAATATATTTATTTTCAAGAACGTTCGTTCTTAAGATTTTCGTTCTGTTTTTTTCTGGGTGTACATGTGTTACAATCTATTAAATTATCTCCTGCCTATCAATGAGGTATGCTTAATAACTATGCATGGCTAATCATTTGTATTCAATTCTCATGAACATATTCAACAACATTCACTGCATACCTTAGGGCAGCACATAATAAGGTAATGTTGAACACATTTATTCAAAATGGTATTTCTTCGCTTAAAAAAATCTTAGAAATATATGGAATAGTTTATTTTAAAGCTAAGAAATATTACTTTAAGCTAAAATTTAAGTGAGAAACAGATAACGAAAAGCTTTTACTTAAAACGAACATTTAAGCAGTCAAAATATGTACTTTAGGCAACTTTATGCTCAGATTATCAAGAATTTAGACGTGATAAACCATTTTCAAAAGAAAATTCCTGTTTGGAACACGATAATCTTGTAGAATCACCATTTACCTTTCAATACGCTGGACCGTGTTGCCTAAAGCAATTTGATTAAGTCTTGAAATAAATTACTATAAATTCAATTTCCAAATGCGAATGTCTGCACCGCGCTTAGAAAGTTGCATTTTAAATGTATTGTCTAAAAATGAAGCACGTTGTTTAGCAGAAACTATCGGATGTATATTTTTTTCAGATATCTGCTCAGCGATCAATCCTTCCCCTTCCTCTGTCTCTCAGAGAGAGACTGACATAAACGCTTTCATGTAAGTATGCACTTAAGCCATTACCAGTTTTATGTTGGAGCTATATTTTTAAACAATAAAAGATTTAAAATATTTCTATTCTGCAGCCTGCCAATGCTCCCGGAAACTTTCAGCATGCGCTCCACTAAGCTGAAGAGATTATAAGCAGGCGGCGGCCATACAATGGAACTTGATTGAAGCAAATAAGTAGCTCCTACTCGGCAGTCAACTCATTCTGTTGGAAAATGAGCTAGCATTCAATCAGGGACTTAACTCAAAGCCTTTCTGCTGCTGCTGCTGTTGGTTGAATCTTTGACCCAGGCCTGACCTTGTCCACCTTAGTCTGGACATCAGCATGTAAGCTCTGTCAGCGCGCGCATTTGAAATTGTATCTCTTTTGATTTATGTATGTATATATATAAATATATATATTAAACCAGCGGGCATTCATGCAATTTATGAAAGCCACTTGCCAGGACAAAGTAAACCGCATAAGCTCCACCCTCACCCTCTGAGGGGCCATGAACCATGCCGTCCAACGGGATTAGAGACAAATTAAAATTGTAATATTTTATTTATGTGAGTTGCTACTTCTTTTGGCTACAACAATACACGTTGTCCTCTTGGTCCTGCTGTAGCTTGCCTTTGGTATTAGGGGTTAATTTGTGTGTTTATTGCAGTTGGCCAAGTTTGCGTCTGCGTTTGTGCTTTGGGGTTGTGGCAGACACTTAAATGTATTTGCCACGCGATATGCCAAATGGCAACTGCCGAATGGCAAAACGGAAAATTGTAGACTATTTAAAAAATTTATGGGTCGGATGTTTTGCCGTCGGGATATTTCCGGTTTATGATGATTATGTTTTGTGCGCTCTCTGCTCCTTCATGCTTTTATTTTCGTTTATTTTTAACAAGCGGATTACTTTTTTGTTTGCCATGTACATAGAAGAGATATACACAATTCTTTTATAACTCTCTCTCTCTCTCTCTATGGTGGAGAGTGGCAATTTAATTTGCTTTGTATTAATAATCTTAATTTCCTTTATTCTTTATGCCATTTTCCTCATCTTTTTTATTTGCTCAACTTGAACAATTTGGTGCGCATTTTAATTATGGTTTTGAAACCGTTTTATGCATTGGTATTTTTTATTGCCATTCTTTAGTGGAGTCTGTTGCATATATCACAGCTTAAACCATGTAATTAATGTGTTGTAATGAAGAAGCCTGGCTAAAGAAAATGTCAAATCATAAAGCACAAATGGAATGGAGGGTGAAAAAAAAAGATATAGCTAAATGTGGGAACTGCATTCAGTGATGTCATTTTTTTCTGATCAAAAAAAGCTGGATCAACGAAAAAAAAGCGAAAAAAGCGGAATCCCAGGGAAAAAAAATAAAGAAAAAAGCTGATATTTTTAAAATAATGTGTTGATTGTTTTTCATTAAAGCTTGATTCCAGGCACAATGCTTCATTCAAATAAGGCTGCTTTTCATAAGCATTCGGATTTCAAAACAGTTTAAAAGTGTTTCTATTCGTTTCAAGTTCGACATAAAAATTAATTTTCGTGCGTCCTGGAAATCAGCCTTTAATAAAGACATATTTTCATATTAAACAAAAAAAGAATTCGACAATTAGAGTATATGTAATACATCGTCAATATTTTCTGCATCATCGCTCGGATAATAGTTTCGTTGTACTATTGTAGTTAGGCAGCTGGGTGGTAGTTGGTAATTAAAACAGCACTTATTGTGTCGGCGCAGTCCATACCTAAAATTTTAAGTAGATTCATTTCTAATTTAAAAATAAATTTAAATATGAACCTTGTACTTAAAATAGCGTTTAACGTTTCAACGTTTATCCTATTTCGAAATTTTTGTTTTTACCAAATTCATTTGGCTAAAAACCCGCTCAACTTCGGCATTCGACCATGGCAGTGACAGCATTTGCAGAGCAACTAAAGCCAATTCATAAAACCGGCAGTTTCCGTCAGAATCCTGGTATTTCAGAACTTCATTCCAGAACTTAACAGTGTCATCGACATTTTCTCATTGTACCAGGGTAATGTTATTGTACTCACGTTCAATTTTATCAATGTTGGGAGTACCAAAATACTCCAGAATTGGAGTGATGGTGTTTTTTTTAATTTTCAAAATATTTACAACAGAAAAAGCAAAAAAAATAATGTTTAAATTTGCTAAAAAATCCAGAATTCCCGCTGCCCGCTGTTTTGAAATTTTACCCGCAATCACACTTCAAAAAAATCAAAATCTGAAGGGAAAAACGGAATTGACATCACTGACTGTAATATGTTCTGTAGTTTTTGGATTTGTTTTTAGAGGGTACCAAATTATAAAACTATTACTATGTTTCCTTCTAGTTATTATAGATTAAAATTAAGCCATTGCAAGTCTGTCATAGATATTCGAACCTGCATATTCACTTAGATTGTTGTGTATTCAAAAAAATTTTGATTTAAGACAAATCGAAAGTATATACTTGACCAAAATTATGATGTTCTAATAATTTAGCATACTTTAAAGAGCATTAAGCATGATATATTTTGTGAGTATGAAAGTAGTATATATAAACATAAATAAATAAGTCTTACAAGTTTTTTACAAATTCATTTTAGAAGGTATTGTCCATCGACAGCCTCTACTTTTTCACGGGAACGGGGAAGACTTCCTATTGAAAAATCTACAACTTAAATTTATTTTATTTATTCACCTTGTCTAGGGCTCGAACTCACAACTCACTTACCTTGTATAGTATCTCCAATTTAACATACAACTGCCGGCATCTCAGCCCATATGACTATCAAGCATTCGCGCGGCAATTTTCAAAATCTAAAACAAGCTTGAATTGCTTATGGTATACACCAACCTTCATGCAAAAATTTGTTACTCTAATAGTCTCTGAGATCGAAGCGTTCAAACAGACATATATGCATATATCGAATTGGCTGTTGAGGCTGATCAATATTATATAATCTTGTTAGTGTGTTTCTTTGGTGCAGAGTATAAAAAATATACATATATATTTTAAAGACAACATTTCAATGTTTCTTCATAAAGAAGTATAAATTCACTGACAAGAGTATAAGGTGACAATTTTGATAACCTCCTTCACAAATAGAAAGGGTATTTGATTGTTTCCATTGATGTTGAACAACTTGAAGTTTCGCTTGGTGGCGTTTGAGCTGTTGTTAAGACATATTTCTGAACCCAACGTTGCTGATCTGTGTACACTTTCTTGAGTTCTGCCTGTGTGCGTTCGGGAACGTGCCAATTTTGAGGAGCAACACTGTCTGACTGAATTTGGAAGGATTGACATGTAGCTTCAACAATATTATTATCTGCCTGTCTGGTTTTGGAACTGCGTTTACTGCATGCCATGTGCATTTTATTTCGGTGTTTAGCATTAATTGCGGCAATCCTGACCTGATGTCTTTTCTGTTGGCTTACAGGGCGCGATTTTACTTTTACAGGCTCGGTTCGTACCATCATATCATATCCATCGGCGGTTTCAAAAATTTCCGATAATTCATACATTTTCAAACGCAATAGGACACGTTCGAATCCGGCATTAGTTGCACCCAGCTTAAATATGCCCATATCGCCAGCACGAAGTGCAGTACAGCAGTCAGAGACTCTACGTGCCATTTCACCAAATCCGCATTCACCATTCATAATCATATCGCGCGCTTCTAGTATTCTTTGAAATGACTCCGCCTTAGTTAGCATTATTCGGTCGGCATGTCGCCAGGTTTGCGGAAAGTCAACCTCCCTGTGCTTGACTAAAATATGACTACACCGAAACCGAGACCATGGAAAAATGTATTCATCATCTTCCCTGTGATACGCCTTTGAATAGACACTGCGTGGATATCTATAGAACGTCTTCCCTGTATACGTGTTGCAGAAGTTCATTTCGTTCGAGACAGTCGAAAAATGTTCCTGCCAGCCTTTGGGAAGTTGCGCACCACCGTGATAAGCGGTGCTATGTAAAGCCGGTGGATGCATGGCACACTCCGAAGAGGCACTGTCTATGCCAAATCCATACACCTGTGGGTCACTCTCGCTAGTATCGGTCCAATCGAAATTACTGGTATCTGTAGCTGGCGGTGAGATTGGCGATGGCATATCTGTGCCACTATCGTCATCATGGTCAAAAATGAACTCGAATGGAGTTTGTGGAAAGTATGAATTCATCTTTAGGTAGTAAAAGTTTATTGTAAAAAAATGCTAAATAATTTACTTCAATTTGGAGGACTGAATGTGTATGTGTATGTGTAACAGACGGAAACTGAATTAAAAATACCTGAGTTAGTGATGGGATTAAAAATTACTTAGCTCCATTGAAAAGTAAGATACTCGGTCAAGCCTGTCAATGACATATCCTGTATCTCCCATAATTTTTATATACCACACAAAGCGTTAAGGTGTGCAAAGTGCTGCCCATCGCTGTTCCAACCGACTATCGATCATTCGATATTCAGCATACCTTATAAATAAAATTGACTTCGAAATACGTACAGCTACGAACCTTCGTCCTAAGAAATTTTCGAAAAAGTGATGATTTTTTTAATGGTTTGAAATGCCTGCAAGTAAAATATGTTTATGTCAATGCCAGCGATGACCCAATGTTTGTTGAGCTGTGTTATTCTTATGTTATTTATGTTATTGATTTGTTATAAATTAAGAAAAAGGATAAAAGTCAAGAATGTCAGCCGGTTCGAAACCGAACGTTTCATGGTCTTGTAAGACACAAACCGGGAGCCGAACATTACATATTATACCTGTATTACCTTAAGCGACAAAAAAAGAGCTGTTTCTCTACTTGAAAGCCGCCAATGTCGCTGTGAAATTTATGAGCAAGGGCTCTTTTACTACAAAATAGATGATAAAAAAAAATTGTAATTAACAATCCTCAGTCTATGACAGAAGCATTTAGCGCACAACGTTACTGAAGACTCTGACGACTTCGACGAAAAGTGTCCACCTTAATAGGTCTTGCTTGGTACCTGTATAATAATTTTGCAGATTTTTTATACCCGTTACTCGTAGAGTTTTTACTCTAATTACCAAAGTCGTGCAAATGTATGTAACAGGCAGAAGGAAGCATCTCCGATATCATAATATATAGTATTCTTCATCAGCATCAACAGCCGAGTCGATATAGCCATGTCCGTCTGTCCGTCCGTCTGTTTGAACACCTAGATCTCAGAGCCCTCCCGCCCCCGCAATAAAAAATGTTGAATAACTCCCACAAATTTTAAGATAGATCAGATTTTGCAGTGCTAATATCTACAATCTCGAAAGGATCGGATAATTAATGGCAGAGTTAAAAAAAAACGTTGCCTACTTATGAGCCGCATGAGGTTATTAAACACTAATTTAATGAGTAACGGGTATTTCGAAGTCGGGCAGGGCCGACTTTAACTTACGCTCTCGTTTTTCTTAGTGAGCCTGCTCGTGCCACGGAGCTAAACAACGAAAACCTTGGGCGTATTTTAGTTTGCTTAGGTTTATTATTTTCACGGTTGCATCGGCCGTTTCTAAAAGCTTATAGAGTAAAATATTTTTGAGTTTTTTTTTCAAAGGACGCTTTGAGGGTGCGCCATTGGAATAATCCCCAAGAATTTAGCTTATAGCTTGGTCAAAACCTAGGATTTTCTTCGTTTTCAAATCAAGTTGTAGCCATGCTTTTTTACAAAATCAAAGAAAATTTTAAGAAAAAAACATATGGTACATAAATGCTCATAAAAGTCAAATTTTGGCATTTATCTTAAAGGGTTTTTTTTCTATTTATTTTGTATTATTTTAGTCGAATGTACAACTTCTCAGAAATGTTGTCCTTAAATTTCAGATCATTTGGAGCGACACTGAATGAGATTTGATGTTAAACTCATAGCCCCCCAAAATTGAAATTTAGAAAGGGCGCCCCTTAATAGATTCCTTCTGCATTATAGATAATAGAATTTTCAACAAAAAATAATAAAAACATAATTAATGGGCGCAATGAGGCCAAAAAGTTTGCTGTAAAAATAACCCATACGCCCCATCAAAATTTGTATAATGAGATCTTTGCTACATTTGTTGCCAATATTTGGGTTGCCAATATATGTAGTTGTCAATATTCCAAAGTTTTGCAAGCTATTTCTATTTGGATAATAAAGTTTTCAAGTTTTAAACAAAAATGAACCAGGAACAAAATGCCGCATGGTTCAGATGTTAGAAAGTCGCCTTTGAATTGGAGTGGAGGTTGTGAGTTCAAGTCCCCCCCCTGCAGGCGGTAATTATTATTTTAGTTTGTTTTTATATAGTTTTTGTGTTTCTTCTTTTTTCTGTTTTTTGTGGTGTTTTTTAATGAGTTTATTTCCTAACAATGCACTTGGGTCCGTCTCCGATTGTACAAAGCAGCACTATAGTTTGAGGCACTGTTTAGAAGTGAGATCATATATTTTTAGAAATAAACTCATTGAAAACAAATTTCCCCCAAAAAAAGATACAAAATCCAAAACAATTAAAAAAAAAACTAGAAAGAAAGTCGATCAAGCCAGACTATAACATACTATACTCTGTACCAAGAAACAGTCTTTTGATCATAACTCGAAAACCGTTCATCCGATCCTCTCCATTCCTTTGGCGGATCGATAAGTTATCCTGATAACTAAATACAAGACAGACCGACGAACAGATGGTCAGACGGACATGACGGACATGACTAGGCTGTTGATGCTGATCAAGAATATATATACTTTATAGGGTCGGAGATGCTTCCTTCTGGATGTCACATACTTTTGCACAAACTTATAAAGCTCTATGTACCTACGGTACAGAGTATAAAAGTAAGGCTAAAACAAAGACTTATAACACAGGCACCACCACCATGAATTTATGGTTATTTTTGGGGGTTTTAGGCAATTAATTTTTTTGGGTTTAAGTTTTTGCTTTGCATTATAACAAAACCCCCATCAACATCATAATTCTAAGTTAAAATCAAAACTATTTTAAGGAGTCATCAGTGGACAAAATTTTAAAATAAGTCACTGACTCATAATGCGTCAATACAGGTCTTTGAATTGTCGCCCGCGAAAACGACTTAAGTATTTGTTCTGCGGCTTTTTACAATTATCTTAAAAATACAAATGTCCTCAAAATCGCCCAATGCTTTTGCCAACTATAGTTTAAATCATAGCATCGTTTTGAAAGTTCGAAAACATTAACAATAACAAAATTATATAAAGTTGAAAGGCAACTATGCGTATGAGTAATATCAAAAACTTTAAAACGGCGTTTGAACTTATTCTTTTTTTCTCGTTGAACATACACTTTAAACTAGCGAATCAAGGGGCGCCAGAATGATCTTAAATTTTCCACTCAACAAAAGTGCGCTCTAATGGACTTCTATATGCATTGACCTTACTATCAGATGATGAAAATCTCTAAGAGAATGTAGTAAAGACGAACTTAAATTAAATAAGAAATTATGCACAGACGGAAGTTCCTAAACTTTATAATTTGAACTACGATACAGTTGTTAATGAAATACAATCTCTACATATGAGAATGCAAAAAGCAGGCTTAAAAAGCAAAGCCACTAATGGAAAAATGCGATTTCTATAATTGTCGCCCACAATTTTATTGCTCTCAGCACCTCTGTTAAATAGGTAAGCCTTTAGGATTTGTTTGCTTTGTCCTTTAAATACTTCCGCCTTCTCCCACAATATGTACATACCAGTAGATACCCCTTGAGAGTGGACAGCGTGTATTTTCGCTGAAAGCAAATTATTTGGGTACAAACGACACAGCCGGAACCGCCAACCCACCGCCAAAATCCTTTCTCCACAACTTCTTGCTACAAAAATAAAAAAAAAACAACAAACAACTCGAAATTTGTCGTGCCGCAAAAAGAAGTGGAAATTAATTTGCCTGCGAACCAGAAAAAAAAGAAAAACACACACAGAAGACACAGAGAGAGGGAGAATAAAGGCGAGTGTCCAAACCCAACAAAGAATGGGGGGTATTATTTTTATTTCTTTATACAAAAGCAACATCGTCTGGCTTTTATTATGCGCTGTCATCTCTTGTATGGCATTTGTGGTTGCTGCTGGTCAACGGCAGGCCACAAAAAATAATCTCTCAGAATAAACGCATATCCTGGACTGCAATTATGCCAAAATGTTGAGCATAATGCGACCGCAATATTCATTACCGCACAACAGGCATGGCCAATGGACATGTGACATCCGAAAAATAATGCTAAATTTTTATACTCGTTTATTTTGGTATCCCTGGTGTTAAGCCCTAACAACGTGGCCGCAGCAAAGTCGGCAAAAAATACAATAACTGTGCCTTAACCCGACGACGCCCAGCTGCATGCACGCCTCATAAAAGTCTAATTAATTAAAATCGTGCCCGGTCCTAGCCAGCGGCAATCCCAAAGCCAATGTGCCAGCCTCAGCGTCAACGCCGCGTATGCGTAATGCGCTCTGGGACTTAGATAGGCAAGCTGGCAGACCGACTGGCAGGCAGTCACTAATTAAAAGCTTGCCGCACAACTTTTCTAGCAGGCAAGAAAGAACAAAAAATTGCATTTATCCTTTACATGCCGAAGATAATATACACTATGATTAAGTCGATTGTGCTAGTTTTGACTCATAAGCCTCACCGTCTTTGAGATCAAGCCTGAAGATCTATGGTTTTCCGTAGCCATTGAGGATTCTTCTTATCACTCCTGCAGTGTTTTTTTGACGGTCTTCGATGAGGATAGGTTTGCCATCTCCACCATCCGTGAGTCGTCGCACATTGTTCTAGTGCCTTCTCCTCAGAGCCTTCTTTCTCTACGTAAGTAATGGATTGTAGCTAGAATGCCGATTGAGGCAATTAGCATTATCTGTGTCAAACACCGGTAGCAGGAAGGCAGACTACTGTTGTCCCGAACACAGCTAAGACATTTGTGTTGTTTTATTTTTGCTTAGTTGTTCGCCTTTGCATTTGTGAGTGCGCCTCAGTCCACGGAAACTCATTTTTATGCATGCATCTTTCTTTTCAAGCTCACGATTCTTGTTCTTTCACTCGCTGCTAGTGAGTGTGTGATTTCGCACTATTTATGTTGGTAGTAGTTTCAGTACTTTACGTTCACATAAGCAGAGAAATAGACTTAACAATATCAAAGCGGAAAATCAAAGAAAGAGTGAAATGATTTTCGCAATTCAATAAATCAATATTGTCTAAATTTGACTCCATTTTCAATTTCTCTTTGTATTCTTAGCCCTTTTTATCTTGAGTATTTGTGTATGAATATTACTTTATTTCAGGGTATTAAAAAAGCAGCAGCGACAAAATAAAAAATCTACCATTTTAGTTGCTAAACTACTGGAAACACGTTTGATGGTTAGGGGAGCGACTACTGTCGTTTGTCATGTGTGTGTGTTATAAAGTTAATCAGGCCTCAAAATGCTCGCATGCCCCATTGGGAGGGTATAACATCATTGGAGGCCGTCGCAGCCGCAGTTTAGCGCAGCCCACAATGATGAAAATCACTTTTAATAAAGTTCCTTTTTGCCCCACTATTGATGATTTTTATTGCGTGCGTTTTTCATGGCCCGAGCAAAAGAATGTTAATTAGATTTTATGTGCTTGTGTACACACTCGTACGAGAGAGAATACCAGCGGGATTATGGCTTATTAAAAGGCTTATGAAAGTCAAAAGAAAGTTTACTTAATTTCAGTTAGTTAAGCGCCAATGAAAGCCGCCCACTTGAGTATTGGCCAACAACAAAAAAAAAAGTTTTTCCCGTCTTCTCTTGCCAAATGGCTAATAAAAATGGCCAGCTCGCTAGGACTTGGCTTCGGCTTTGCTTTGGTTGCTTTTTGGCAATTTTACAACAATTTTTTGGATTAGACTCGGTGGCTCTGGTTTATGACCCAGCACATAAATTCAAATGTTGCAACATAAAATCAAATAAAATTCTGCAATAAACATCAAATTGACAACATGTTGAGAGCACTTGGTCATTAATGGAGACGAGCCGTGGGTGGCAACTTATTGACATGATAACTTTTGGCACGCATTTCCTGTATTCATTCATTTCTATTTATATTTTTGGGACAAATCATTTTGTATTTTATTTTTTTTTTGAGGGTAGACTTTTTAGATTTTGGATGATTTTCAATTATCGCAAACTTCTGAAAGCGCTATTAAATTATTCAAGTCGGCAAGTACAGTGGAAAGGGGCCAAAAGATAAAACCGATGTAAATGGATGAAAGAAAATGGAATAGCTTAAATACATTAGGCATAAGGATGAATTAAAGAATTAATTATACATGGTACTACATGACTAGGAATAAAAATCGCAATATCTTCTCTAATAAAAGCAAATACCATATGCAAAAAAGTTAAAGTTTCTGTTGAAATGAACAACTTTTCAAATGTAAATGTTTTGTAGCAAAACACAACCATTCTAATGCTCAATTTATATACAGCTCAGGTTTCGTAAATGCCGAACAAATTTGTTGCTAGAAATGACAGCGAATTCCTCTACATTCTTGTGGCGCCACACAAATGACTTGGTAGCAAGAAAAGTTGCATTGTGCACCTGCATCCGTGAATTTTGGAGCAGTAACTCGATAGAATATAGATAATTTTTCCTTTTGTACGGCTAGCGTTCCAATTGTTGCCACTTAAAAAACCAAAAAAAGGCATTGATAGATGAAGCGGGAAAAAAATTGCAGTGGCCTCTGCCTCAAAGCATTTGGAGCTTTGGTATGAGAATACGGATGGATTTCTTTTAAAAGTAGCAGAATTATATAATTATTTGATAATTATTTGAAATCAAATTTTATTTATAATTTACTATTTGCAAAATTTGAAGTCACACATAAAACAAATCAATTTTGTTTAATGAATTATCTCTTTAGTGAGACGCTTTTATATAATATATCGCTCTTACTTTTGAACTCACCGGCTCCAGGCAATGTGAACTCAAATCGAATATTTCTATCGAATTGTGAATACGGGAACAGGTAACCAAATCGAGTGACAAAATTATTTTTATATATAGAAAACTATTCGATCGACAAATAAATTTCAAATAATTATTTGTCTACAAAACAACATATGTATGTATTCGAATAAAAAGAATAAATGTAGCTCAGTCAAGAAGGCATCGAGACCCCCAAGTGATAGGATGACAAAAGAAGTGAGTCTGGATCTAGTCTAGGTTATGGAATGGGCCTAGGGCGCTTCTTGTTTGGGTAGTTAAATTGGTGTATTCACACTAGGGATGCGGATATTTCAAAAATATCTATATCGATATTTTTGACGATATTGAAAAAGTATCATTTCGATATAAATATTTTAGGGCAAAAATATCGATAATATCGATATTTTCGATATTTTCACAAAATGAGTCTAAATGGCTAAGTGTCTTTACTATAAGCTGGTCCATTGAGGTAATTAACATGTCATTTGACGCATAATAGGAACTACATTTTTACAAAATAGATTAATTGTATTTTTATAAGTTTAACAAAAGATATGTATTTTATTTCATTTACAACAAAAGAAATTTAGAATCTTATTCATGATACATTCTGATGGGATTGAGGGGAAGACGCTTAACTTAATAAGTAAACATATTTTTATGTTTAAAACTTTGATTTCGAATTTAATGCGGTCATTAAACTTGGAGCGCACTTAATATCCGCCTTATGTAAGTGTAGCTTATTGAAAATATCGCCGAAAAAAATCGCCATAAAATATTCGATATGCGATATATCGCCTCATAAAAATATTCGATAATGATATATCGTTTTTTTGGACAAAAATATCGATATTCGATATTTCAATATTATTTCCGGCATCCCTAATTCACACCCAGACAACTTAAGAACGAATGCTCGTATTCGTTGAATTTTCAAGAATTTCGCTCTTTAAATCGAGCTAAATTCGTTCTCAGTGTGTTGTTTCTAGGCAAGGGGAGTGAGTACAATTTAGAGAACACAGAGTTGAAGGTGCTCTCACAATTTTGTTTTTTATGGGAGATGGGTTTGTGGGCAAGGCATCAAGAGGATAGCGCAATCGATTTTTGCACTTATGTTGCTCTGGAATTCCCAACCAGTTATGGCATTGCTGGCATGTGGAGAGACCTCTGTTCGACTGACAGTTGTCACGCAAAGACCGATGCTGCTTTGAGGTGTTGTGTATTCCTAGAGCCGGTTAAAACTTGCTTCATGGTTCAACAAATTGTTTTCTATGGAATAAATTTGTACAAAATTGGAAAAAAACACTGATTTTAAATTGTTGCATGATTGGTAACTGTAAAGCTCTTGATTTAATCTGATGAGCCCTTGGTACTTGACAGAACCTTCTCGGTTTTTGACAACGCTGTATGCTCTTGAATCAAGAATGAGCAATCTTGATTTTTGATGTGTTGAGCACTTGATTCAAGAACTATTTTGATTGATTTGGGAATGATTCGTACTTGGAGCAATTATAAAAACTCTTGGACCAAGACAATCGGGTTCAAAAATTCATACTTGGATCAAGAATTGTCATTCTTATCGAACTTCTTACATCCAACATTGTTGATCCAAGTATGAAACTATCTAAATTTTTTCTCTGAGCTTACTAGATCGACATACAGGGGAGTTGATGCAGCCATGTTCGTCTGTGTCGGACTTGAATAAGTCCAACAGTTTTGAAGATATCAAGCTCATATTTTGCGCTTAAGGGGTACATGTTCAATATTTACAACTCCTGATATTTTCATAAAGAGCGGATAATAAATGGCAGAGCTAAAAGGGTTATAAAACTCGTTGTATTTGTTTCTCTCTATCTGCAAACGAAGTGTTCACATTTTTACATTAACGTTAATGCTCTGTTAGTTAACATAAGGAAAGACTATTTAATATTAATCATTGAGTATGAATATCGGACAGGGCACACTTTTACTTTCCCTCTTGTTTTATATAACATGTAGTTTTTGGTCTCGTCAGTTGTTTTGTAGAAGAGGTTACTAAGCTTTAATTGCGTAATGATATACTTTCCGAAGAAAGAAGAACAATCGTCACCATACTCTATATTTGAGATCCTCGATTCTAAAATTTATTTATTAAACTAACAAGCTAAGCGAATCATTGTTAATATATTTAAAAAATATGCTGCCTGCCCTTTCTAAATTGAAATCATCAGAGTCTGTAAATCTTATAAGTGATTATCGACTCAAGGCTAAGTCAGACAAAATTTATAAGAAATTAAGAAAACCTGAATATTCTATTAAGTATTTGACAAATTACTTGGTTTTTAATTGGAAAAGCTTAAGACGAACCCAGGTTCGAACCAAAACATTCACTCAAAAGCATTGAACCTAAAGTTTAAGATTGACTCGACCCCGTATACCGTAGCTCTGGAGTTTATAGCATATTCGCAGAAACAAAATCCTAATAATTAACTCACAATCGTATTTAATTTATTCCCCCCTTTTTAGCGATTGTACCTGTACTTGCTTTCCACGTTTGTCGCGTCGTTACCTTGGCTATATACTGTACTCCCTGCCCGCCTTTCATACACACCACATTACGCTCCAATGGCCAATGGCAACTTCCTCAACTTTGCCCTTCCCCCATTACAACTCTTTCAATTCTATTTCACTGTCCTGTCCTTCAAGCTGATGATGATGCTTCGTCTGGATCACGTTTCTGGGTATTTTACCCAGCAATTGTGAGAGCAATTGTGCGCACTTCTTTTTTTTTCTTAACCAGCTTGGGTTGCGCATTTTAATGTCCCTTTTTTTGTAATTTTTTCTGTTCCTGCTTTTTTTTTTAAAGAAGGAAATTTGTTGGAAAAGAGTTACAAAAAAAAAAACATGCTGGGCACGTGCTGATTGATGTAAAATGCGTAATGAGCGCGGTTATGTTTATGGGTTTGGCGCTTGGTAGGTGGGTGGGTATAGATAACGACTGGACGAAGTAAAGTTTTCTAATTAGAATATTGGTGGCGGTTGGTGGAGTGATAAGGATGTCCCTTTTTTATATTCTGTTACTTGGGCTAAGTTGAGTCAAAGCGGCAATTAAATGTAATCGGTTTTATTTTCAGCAAATGAAAGAAAAGTTGATAAACATTTTGCACTAATTTTTATGACAAATACGTTTGATATTAAAGACGCCTTTTGCTGAATGGAATGGTCTTAGATGATAAAGAACTCAGGGAGAAAGCTTTCCGTTGGCAAATGGGCCTTGCATAATATTTTATTAGGGTATACCGACTAGAAAGTCAATGTACACTTAGAAAAATTTGATAACAAATGAAAATCTATTCAGTCTCATGGTGAATCATCTGGATGTTCCTTTTAAAACATTGTAGTTTAGCTCCAACAAAAACATATGATTACCTATATCTGTCGGTTTTCTTTATTGATTGTGTTGATTTGTTTCTCATCAGAGTCAAAATTTAGAAAATCAAATATTGAAAAAAACATCGCTTACTCATTGCATCGTTAGCGTATTAGTCGTTTTATATTTGTTGAATATTTTGCTTTCAAAACATAACGAAATATTCCCTCATAGATGAAATGAGATCGAGAATGAGATATGTCTTTGACGACATATATATACACTGAGAATCAAATCCATCTGTAACTATATTTAGAGTTTCAAAATATCACAAAGAGTAGAAAATATATTCCCAAGATAAGCAATAGCAACAGATAATCGAGCAATTATTAGAAGGAATTGTGGTACTGTATGTGCCTGCTGCGATTCGGCTCAGTGACATGATAAAATAATTACATACCTGGTCACCTTCACCAGCTGTTGGCGCCAGCATAATATTTGATGCTGCAGTAACAGCTGAAAGCAGAAGCAGCTTTAAAACTGTGGAAGATATGACGTTTATTCCAAAACTGCGGGGGATGGAGGGGGGCGTGGTCAATCTTACTCGTACTTGGATTGAGAAAATTCAGGATTCAGCGCCTTCTGACATCGCTTAGGATTGATTTAATCCCGTGGATTAAGGCCCGATTTCTCAAGGTCCGGTTGGTCAAGTTGGCAGGCAGTTTAACCGAATTTAAGTGTCTCATGATGTATGTGGCGTAATCGGAGGAACAAACTTAAACGCTGATAATCCACCGTTCAACTTTAACCACGAGTTCAGCCCCGATGATATTATCGATAGTTTTTATCGATATACAAACAGCTGGCCCCACACTTGCTTTGTTTATTCTATTGTTTGCTGCAACACAAAATGTTTATGAATAAACGAATTTTTCAACTCCACGCAATGAAAATGCAATTCGAAGAGGCAGAGCATCGAATAAATAATGTAAGAGAGTACAGGGAGAGGTCATTTATTTTAATGATCTGGATGATGCCAAATTTGTTCAACGATTCAGGTTGACAAAATCAACATGTGGCAACCTTGCTACAAGCTAGCAGCGCTAGCAGGCAGCGCCAAAGTGGCCTACATATTTTTTGTAACTTTTCCAGCTTACTCAAGAACGGTAACACTAAGACATAGTAAGTGAAGCTGTACCTACTACGCGTACGACGCGCCATCATAATTTATTATTCAATAAAGTTAAATATTAAGACTGAACATAGTGTTTTAGTTGACATTTAGCAAACTCATAGATATAGGAGATAGCCAAGGCAATCTCACCAATCCCTGGTCGTCATCCCACATGAGCCGCGGCCATCTCCCATAAATATGTTAAATAATTCTTAATAGGATTAGAGATCAAGTGTCTTCTCAAACTAACAAGTAAAACACTAACTTAAGTTGCGATTCAATTAATCAAGACTTGGATTGTCAACAGGAACTATGCCGTGTTGTCATGGCCAGCAACAACCAATCGCATTACAAAACGAGAGCGTAAGTTAAAGTCGGCCCTGCCCGACTTCGAAATACCCGTTACTCAGTTCAATTAGAGTGTAATAACTTCATAACCCGGCCATTTATTATCCGATCCTTTTGAAAATTTTGAATTATGAAAATGTGAGATTGTAGATATTGGCCACATAGACTATACTGCAAAATCTGAGCTCGATATCTTAAAAATTGTGGGAGTTATTCAACATTTCTTATTCCGGGGGCGGGAGGGGGCGAGGCCAAATTTGAAACAAACTTGATCTGCCTGCATACAATACTAGCTCTAAAAGTTGGTTGCTCTAGCTCTTCTAGTCTCTGAGATCTAGGTGTTCATACAGACGGTCGGACGGACGGACAGACGGACATGGCTATATCGACTCAGCTGTTGATGCTGATGAAGAACATATATACTTTATGATATCGGAGATGCTTCCTTCTGCCTGTTACATACATTTGCACGACTTTAGTATACCCTTTTTACTCTGCGAGTAACGGGTATAACAAACAAACCAAACAGAGTCAGCTGTGTACTCGTTCGTTTAGTCAACCAATATGGTCACCCTGAAGCAGCGATAGGCATTTATCGATATCAGGCTAAGCTGCTGCTGAGAAAAGCAAATGACTTAACCGCATGTAATTTTGACGAATAAATTTGCCCGGTGGTTGGCTAACCGGAACCTTTGAGAAATCGGGCCTTAACAAGACAAGGTGGGGCACTTCTTTAATTTTTAATTGAAGGAGTTTATCTATATCGTTAAATTGACTAACGCCCCACACGAAAGACTTTTGTGACTTTTCGCACACTTTGGAAATTGAGTTGCTGTAATCCATTTGAATATCTTTAAAATCCATAGAAGAATGTCCAAAATTTATGATGTCTGATTTGCCTGATTCGTCCATAAGTTTCTAGAGGAATGCCCTTGTTAGTCAGAGAATGTCGGCTAAAACCGAACACATTCTATGCACTTTACACACCCTATTTATCATATTACAAGAGAATAAACTCTCCTGGCTAAGATTAAATTAAGGTAAAGAAGTCCTACAAAAAAATGTAATATATTGTCGACTAGAGGACGACAAATCAATTATCAACTTTTAAGAAAAAAATCCAGATTTCTGTCAGTTATATAAAGAGATCGGCGGACAATTGCAAATCAAGTCATTCTAAAAGATTATATCGATCAGGCATCGCTAAGAATGTAGAGGTTCGAATGGAATGTCATATAGGAATTATTTTAAGGAAGCGATTCAAATGAACAAACATTAATAAGTATAATTTTCTCGAGGAATTTGAACCACGACTTAAAACTAGCCGGAGAACTGCATTTTAGCATTTCTGAAAGGAAGCCGGTTCGGTTCACCAGCTGGAATAAGAGGTTCGGTTCGGCTCAGATACGGTTTGCAGTCCTACTTTCAATTGGCATAGGGGAAAGCAATTAAACATTGAGTAACGCATATACCTATCAAAGTCGAGAAGGGCCCATTTGAACTTGCGCTCGCGTTTTAATTTTTCCGGAGAGTACATAGCATTACAGAGAATTGTAGGTCGGTTCATAAGTTAAGGGAGGTTAAGTTTTGATTTAAAGATTTTTCGAACTCATTAAAGTATAATTGTCATGATCAGCAACAAAAGCCGAGTCGATATAGCCATGTCCGTTTGTCCGTATGAATGCACAGATCTTAGAGATGGTAAGAGTAAGAGACCAGCCGCACCGGCCTCACAAGCTTTATCTATCTACTGTTTGTAGTAGAACACTTTAACAGTCGCTATCAAGAGGGCCATAAATTTGATATGGCATTTCCAATTCAGTCACAACAAACGCGCAGATAATTCGAGTGCTTTTATCAGGAGTTGTACGAAAGTTGTATTTACTTGCTGCCCCCCCTGTAATTTTAGACTCATGTTGGAGGGTTTCAATTTAGATTTTAATTCATTAATTTCATTAACTTACAACCCAAGATGACCACAATTAAAGCGGCTATACCAATGCGTCCAAATAGCACGGAAAACATATCAATGCTATAGTATTGCATTATGGACATATTTTGTTCCGCCAGACGCATATGAGGCGCTCCCTTGTGTCTCAAGACATACTCGGTCCACCAGACGGCAGTCTCTAAAGGATTCATGGGCTGATCACGAAATCGTAAAGACAATTTTTTAGCATTCTTTGTATAACTAGAGTTTTGTAACAGTTTCTGTATGGCTTGCATTAGCAAATCAACATTCAGAGCTTCCAATTCTATTGTCAAAGCCACTCCAGCTAAGCGCATTCGTTCCGCATTCTCAAACTGATCAAAGTAGAGGGGCAAGCACAGCACTGGCACTCCATAGTGGGCGGCCTCTGTGATACTCATCAAACCGGCATGTGTAATGAATAACCTGACATTGGGATGATTAAGTATCTCACGTTGTGGTAGCATGGATCTTATATAGAGATTGTCCGATTTGTTGGGCAGCAAGTCGGGCTCGTATTTCCACACCACACGCTGTTTGAGTTTGGAAAACGTATCGAGTAGTGTTTGCTGCATACTTTTGGGCAACCATTTGACCAGAATTTCTACACCCATGGACATATAGATCACACCATGATCAGCCTCATCCAGGAAACGTTGCAGATCTGTGTCCATTATCTGAGAGTCTCCATATAAATGCATTCCAGCTATTTCCACAACATTCGGAACATTGGATCTAGCTCGACCCAAACTGAAATGTTGATTGATCAATATGAGTGAAAATTTCCTTCGGGTCTCATACATAGTGGAGGGATGAAAATCAAAATACTGCTTATAAAGCCTCAATTGCCGGGGCAGATAAACCAGACGTTCCACTAGCCATTCCTCTGTGATGTAAATCCAGTTTTGCCATTTATCCAGCAGACTTAGACCTTGTGTATAACCCATAGGTGATATGGGCTCATACACACTTGGCGCTGAGTTTCCAGCCAGATAATCAATGTTCCAAGCTGATCCATAAGCAGATATACCCACCAAATGGGCATTAAAGTGATGGGCAAAGCCTAAGAGAGCATCTGTGTTAGCAGCCTCCAATATGACCATGGAAAAGTGGGCGCTCTTGTTATGAAGCAGGGCTTGAACTCCAGCATCGGCAAGGATGGACCGAGAACAGTTATAGTACCAATGAGCCCCAACGGCAGCCTGGAGCCATTTGCTTGGTGGTGACTCAATATCATACTCAATATCTGAAAAAACTGATCAGCATTCAATTAGTTTATCAGTATCAAATATTTAATTTAGCTGCTTCCTAACCTACCCTCCTCCTCTATCCTTTCCAGCAGGGGCACGCGTACATGATGAACACCCTCAATGGTGGCCAGGTGGTTTTTACCTGAAATCACCGTCAGGTCATGCCCCTTTTCAACAAGTGTTTTGATATATGGCCTCACCAGTTGATAGGGTGAGACACTTGGGTACGGGAAAATGGCCAAGATATTGTCCGCTAGCGTTAGCTGTACGCATAGACCCAAAACCAGCCAAGCAGAGCTAAGGGACCCTCCTACCATCTTGCAAAGCGGCGTCCGCACATGGCGAAGTTTTAGCATACACTGGTTGGCCCTCTGTTTGTCGAGCTGTTCACTTGGTTTGCTATCGCTCTTATCTGCGTTTGTGTTGAGTTGTTTAACTTGTTCCCGTCGGATAGCACGAAAATACGAGTGTATTGCGCGCCCGATCGCCATGTTGAGTTAATCATTATTGCTGATCAAGCGCTTGCAAAGACCACTGGATGCGATCTCTCTCTAGAAAACGCTCTATTTTCCGCCATTCCAATATGTCTACAGAGTTTGACGGCAGGCATTACCTTAAAAGCAACAATGCTAGACTTTATGAATTTATTGATCCATTTTGTAGTATTTATCTCTAGAACAGTGTTGGGCATCGCTGAACACGAATCTGGCCTTCAAAATGGCTCAAAGTGCTTCAAAGTCTCTAAAAACCCTGTTTTTTGCCTTTTTCAATCACGTGTAGAGAATAAGGCCGAGGTTTGACTTCTATGGGACAAAAACTATTTATACATTCAGGCAGGTCAAGGTTATTTTCGCTGAGTGTATAATATAGGTGGTACAGAGTAAGGTATAGTCGAGATTGATCGATTATTTTTCTTGTTTTGTTATATGGTATTCATCTAACAAAATAATACAGGCACACTCAAATGAAATGAAATCAACATTTGCAAGATTTCCAAGAACCTCGAACATTTGGCAAATCTGTTTTATATTCTAATTAAGCACAGAGAAAAAAATATATGTGAAAACTACACAAAAATTTAGTTTTTCTACACGATTAACGGGGATTTTGCACCCACTAAGTTTATGTAGCTTTTCTACATGCCACATTTAGCTTTCTCATTTCTATATGCGGCATGTAGCTTTTCTACATGCCACAATGTGGGCCCAGCCCGAGCTAAAAATTGTTCAGCTGTTAACACCAACCTGTTTTCACAAGGGAGTGTGGTGTTGAGGAGGTTTGAACCTTGTCTGAGGTTTGATCTCATAACTCACTTACCTTGTCTCTGCAATTTAAACATAAATGCCAACATCACAGCCCATACGACTACCAAGCACTCGCGCGACATTGCCGCAAATCGTAGTAATAAAGGGAAGTGACAACTGACGGAGAGCTAATAGATCAACTACTTGTTTCGTGTAGATTTTCTATACGTACACAGAAAAAAAAAAATTAGCTACACGCCACGTGTAGAAACGACAATCCTAAACGAATCGTAGTTCACCCTGCTAAACTTTACACGAAAAATTTAGAAATCAGAAAGTTACACGAGGCATGTAGAAAAAACTACATAAACGTGTAGTAATAAAAAAACAACACGTGGCATGCAGAAAAGTTAAATGCTGCGTGGACAAATGCAAAGGGTACATGACAAAAGAAAATATGCGTTTTTCCAAAGTATTTCTACACTTTTCATTCAACAATCTGATTTCCACACAGAAATGTAGATTTTCTACATTAACGTTTAGATATTGAAAACCTACACGCGCGTGTGGAAATTCTAAACAAAATTGTAGCTCAAAATCAGTACAGATTTCTCATATTTTTCATTTAGAAAAATGCCTTGTCACTTCCCTTTATTACTTTGATTTGCGTTCATGCCGCGCGAGTGCTTGGTAGTCGAGTGGGCTGAGATGCCGGCATTTGTGTTTGAATTGCAGAGAGAAGGTATGTGAGTTATGAGTTCGAACCTCAGACAAGGAGAGTAAATAAAAAAAAAACTAATGTCTTAGGCTTTTCAGAAAGAAGACTTTCCCCTACCGTGCCCCTTCCTGCCCTCCCCTCCTCACCACACTCCCTTGTGAAAATATTGTGGGGATAATAGCTGAATTTAAAAGAAATTGTTTTTTGCTCGGGCTGGGCCCACATTGTGGCATGTAGGAAAGCTACATGCCGCATGTAGAAATGAGAAAGCTAAACGTGGCATGTAGAAAAGCTACATAAACGTAGTGGGTGTAAAATCCCTGTGAAACGTGCAGAAAAAACTACATTTTCGTGTAGTTTTTACATATTTTTTTTCTCTGTGTAGCAATTAGCATTTGAAATCTAAAACTTTTAATTAGAAATCCTACATGTAGCATGTGAATAACAATTTTCTAAATGAAACACATAGCTATTCTGTTCCGATTTTAGGCTACAATTTACGTTATTACGATTGCTGTATGGAAAATGTAGGAGCTGTTTCGAAATATGCATATTTCGCACATTGTGTATCTTTTGCATTTCTCCACGCAGCATTTGTTTTTCAGCATGCCTCGTTTATGTTTTATTTGTACACGTAGCATGTAGATTTTGTACCCTTGCAGAGGGTATATTGAAATTGTCCAGATGTCTATAACGCAGAGAAGGAAGCATTTCCGACCACATAAAGTATATATAAGGTTGTCAAAAAAGTCTTGCGGTATTTTTATTGAATTTTCAATTGTTCATAAAATTGGTTATAATAATGCGATTTAAGTCAAATATGCGCCGTTTTGTTCGATGACGAGTTCCCAACGAGATGCCAACTTCATAATGCACCTCTTATAGAAGCTCGCTTCCCTATTGTCAAAAAACTCGGAGAGCCAATTTTCACAGGACTCTCTTGTGGCCAACTTCCGACTACCAAGCTCGTTCGCCATGGACAGAAATAGGTGGTAATCACTTGGTGCGAGATCCGGACTATACGGTGGATGCAAAAGAACCTCCCATCCGAGCTCCCGGAGCTTCTGGCGCGTCACCAAAGATGTGTGTGGCCTGGCGTTGTCCTGATGGAAGACAATTCGGCCTCTGTTGATCAAAGATGGCCTCTTCTGCATGAGTGCTGCATTCAAGCGGTCCCAGTTGTTGGCAGTACAGGTCCGAATTGAGCGTTTGGCCATAGGGGAGCAGCTCATAGTGGATGATTCCCTGCCAATCCCACCAACACACACAGAAGAACCTTCCTGGCCGTCAATCCAGGCTTGGCCACCGTCTGGGCAGCTTCACCGCTTTTCGACCACGACCGTTTGCGCTTCACGTTGTCGTAAGTGACCCACTTTTCATCGCCAGTCACCATCCGCTTCAAAAACGGGTCGATTTTGTTGCGATTCAGAAGCGATTCGCATGCATCCATACGGGCCAAAATGTTTTTTTGCGTCAATTCGTGTGGCACCCATACATCGAGCTTCTTTTTGAATCCAAGCTTCTTCAAATGGTTTATAACGGTTTGATGACTCATGCCCAGCTCTTGGCCGATGCTACGGCTGCTACTATGACGGTCTCTTTCGATCAATTCAGCGATTTTATCGCAATTTTCGACGACAGGCCTTCCGGACCGTGGCGCATCTTCGATCACCTCTGCATCAGAACGAAAACGTTGAAACCATCGTTGTGCGGTGGAAATGGAAACTGTATCGGGTCCATAAACTGCACAAATTTTATTGGCAGCATGAGATGCATTTTTGCCTTTATGGTAGTAGTACTGTAAAATATGCCGTATTTTCTCTTTATTTTGCTCCATGTTTGCGACGCTATAACTCACGAACGACTAAAAACAAACAACAATAAATCAAACACGTGTTAGCGCGTGAAAAGAGCTTTTCACAAAGCTCTAGCGTGAACCGATGCGACGAATACAACTAGAACTACGCGATTGCAAAGACAAGCTTGCGGAAATACCGCAAGACTTTTTTGACAACCTTATATATTCTTGATCAGCATGACGAGCTGAGTCGATATAGCCATGCCCGTCTGTCCGTCTGACCGTCTGTCCGTCTGTTTCTATGCTATCTCCTTCGTCAGTTTTAAAGCAATCGCCACCAAACTTTGCACGAAGTCTTCTGGTCCAAATACTCTCTTATCAGCTCAACTGGTTCGCTTATAACTCCGGTGTTTTTTGTCCGATCTGATTGTACTTTTTAGAATATATAGATATTGGGCCTAGCTTGATGTTTACTAAACCACGAGACTCTAACTTGAACTTGAACTAGAGGAGGTCTAGGTTATTCGGTTATAATAGGGGGACGGGGGGAATTTTCCAAATCTGAAACAAACTTGATCTGCGTACGGCATAAGTCTACCGACAGGCAAAAATTTGTGGTTCTATCTCTTATAGTCTCTGAGATCGACGCGTTCATACAGACAGACGGACGGACATGGCTATATCGACTCGGCTGTTCATGCTGATCAAGAATATATATACAGGGTGCGCCATATAAAGTGTCGGTATGGCAACACTGAATAACTTTGACATATACCAACCGATTGCTTTTGTTAGACATGTTTTGGAAACATAAATCTAGTACAATTTTGACCATGGAACGCTTGACGCTTGGTGTTAATAAGCAAAATTGTCGCATATGGGGCACGGAAAATCCACACCGCATCCATGAAATACCTTTAGACAACCAAAAAGTGACTGTTTGGGCCGGTATCAAAAAGAGACGATATTGACTGGCCACCCAGATCTCCAGATTTGACCGCCCCAGACTTCTTTTTGTGGGGCTATTTAAAAAGCAAGGTTTACGCCAGCGATCCACAGACCATTGAAGAGCTTAAGGCCAACATTCGTGCCGAAATCGCCACTTTATCGACTGAGACGCTCGAAAAAGTGATGGAAAATGCCGCAAAAAGGGCACATTTTGTTGTGGCCACTTGATTGATGTTGTGTTCAAAAAGTAGTCGAAATAAATTGTACAGGACCAAATTAAAGGAACAAGATCAACATATAGCAATCGGTTGTTTGTTTTTATATTTATTCATTGTTGCCATACCGACACTTTATATGGCGCACCCTGTACTTTATGGGGTCGGAAATGTTTCCTTCTCTCTGTTACATTCGCACAACTTCATAATCTCCATTTTCCCATTTTCAATGGGAACAGGGTATAAAAACGTGCTGCAAGCGTATAAGGCTGCAAGGGTTAACTTTCTTCTATTTTTTTAACCTAATTTTGCCGCTTCTTGCTACTCACTTGCAACTGGTGCAACATTGGATTTCGAACGCTTTTCGCAAGTGAAAATATTAAAATCCAAGTGTAAATATTAAAATATCAAGGCATTTTTCCCTGAGTGTACGTATAAACGGACTTCTTAGTCTCTGGTGTTCCCTCTAAATAGTTTTTCAAGTTTAGCACAAAATGATATTTAAGTGTACCCTTAGTTATCAGACATACGAGATAAGGCAGTACTCTATGCTAAGCGACATACGCTAGGTCATTTCCCCAAGTATTTTGGGTCTGCAGTACTTTGTTATCATTTTCAATTGTGACTTGGGCTTGAACTTATCTATGATTTCTTAGCAGACGGGACAAAATGAGTCATTATTCAATTAATCAACGTAAATATTATACATTTGATTTTTAACAGATAACCTTGGCAGTTGCAGCTGTGTATTTATATCAAGAGGGCAACTTGATAAGATATCTGCATACTTTTGGATTCAATGCAGTTGGGGCACTTGTACCCATAAGCTTTATCTATATACTTTTCACTATCGAAAAAGCCATAATTTTTATATGGCTTTGCAATTTCAGTCACAACAAATGCGCAGACTATTTAAGTGTTTTAATCAGAATTTGTACAAAAAGTTGTGTTTATTTGTTTTCCCGTATCTCTATTTCGCTCTCTCTCTATTCTTTCCCTGGGTTTATTAGCTAAGTGGGGGTCAGGCCAATGTGTGAGGGTGTCAATACAAAATTAAATAATTTCATTAGCTTATAACCTAAGATGATCACAATTATAGCGGCTATACCAATGCGACCAAATAGCACGGAAAACATATCAATGCTATAGTATTGCATTATGGACATATTCTGTTCCGCCAGACGCATATGAGGCGCTCCACTGTGTCGCAAGACATACTCGGTCCACCAGACGGCCGTCTCTAAAGGATTCATGGGCTGATCACGAAATCGTGAAGACAATTTTTTGGCATTCTTTGTATAACTAGAGTTTTGTAATAGTCTCTGTATGGTTTGCATAAGCAAATCAACATTCAGATCTTCTAGTTCTATGGTCAAAGCCACTCCAGCTAAGCGCATTCGTTCCGCATTCTCGAACTGATCAAAGTAGAGGGGCAAACACAGCACTGGCACTCCATAGTGGGCGGCCTCTATGATACTCAGCAAACCGGCATGTGTAATGAATAACCTGACATTGGGATGATTAAGTATCTCACGTTGTGGTAGCATGGATCTTATATAGAGATTATCCGATTTATTGGGCAGCAAGTCGGGCTCGTATTTCCACACCACACGCTGCTTGAGTTTGGAAAACGTATCGAGTAGTGTTTGCTGCATACTTTTGGGCAACCATTTGACCAGAATTTCTACACCCATGGACATATAGATCACACCATGATCAGCCTCATCCAGGAAACGTTGGAGATCTGTGTCCATTATCTGAGAGTCTCCATATAAATGCATTCCAGCTATTTCCACAACATTCGGAACATTGGATCTAGCTCGACCCAAACTGAAATGTCGATTGATCAATATGAGCGAAAATTTCCTTCGTGTCTCATACAGTGTGGAAGGATGAAAATCAAAATACTGCTTATAAAGCCTCAATTGTCGAGGTAGATAAACCAGACGCTCCACTAGCCATTCCTCTGTGATATAAATCCAATTGTGCCACTTATCCAGCAGACTCAGGCCTCGTGTATAGCCCATAGGTGATATGGGCTCATACACACTTGGCGCTGAGTTTCCAGCCAAATAATCAATGTTCCAAGCTGATCCATAAGCTGATATACCCACCAAATGGGCATTAAAGTGATGGGCAAAGCCATAGAGAGCATCTGTGTGGGCGGCCTCCAATATGACCATGGAAAAGTGGGCGCTGTTGTTATGCAGCAGGGCTTGAACTCCAGCATCGGCTAGGATGGACCGAGAGCAGTTATAGTACCAATGAGCCACAATGGCAGCCTCCATCCATTTGCTTGGCGGTGATTCGAGATCAAAGTCAAACTCTGTCACATTTGGTCAGCATAAAATATTGTTATCAATTGCACAGACTTGATGAGGTCGCATCTTAACTTACCATCCGAAAGCCTATCCAACATGGGCACGCGTATATGATGAACAGTCTCAATGGAATCGAAATGAATTACTCCTGAAATCACCGTCAGGCTATGTCCCTTATCCACAAGTGTTTTGATATAGGGCCTCACCAGCCCATAGGGTGAAACACAGGGGTATGGAAGAATGGCCAAGATATTGTCCGCTTGAGTTAGCTGTATGCAAAGACCCAAAACCAGCCAAGCAGAGCTAAGGTGCCCTTCTACCATGGTGCAAAGCGGTGTCCGCACATGGCGCAGCTATGGCATTCACTGATTGGGGGGCACTCTCTTTGTCGAGCTTTTCACTTGGTTGGCCATCGCTCTTATCTGCGTTTGTGTTGAGTAATTTAACATGTTTCAGTCGGATAGCACGCGTGTTCCTAGAAGGAACTACGAGTATAAAGCGCGGTCCGTCGTCATGTTGGGTCAGTCGCTATTGTTGATCAGTGGCCTTGTACTGGCTGTGATCTGTCCCATCGAAGCAGCCAACATACTTCTGGTGGCACCATTTGAAATGCCTTCGCAGTGTGTACTGATGACTCCATATGTGGAGGCATTGGTGGAACGTGGACATCAGTTGACCTTGATTCATGCCTATGAGCAGTGTAAGATGCTCAAGAATGTGCACTATATACATGTTCGGGATCGTCATAATGCTGGTATATTTTCAGTTTCTTAACCTAAATTTAGATTATTTAGCAGTTCGTCAATGTCAGAAGTGTTTTTTTTTTAACCCGTATAACCGAGTGAAGCCGGAAGCATAACTGAAACAATTTTTTTTGGTGTTCCTGAATGACAACTTATTGTATGTGTGAGTGCATGTGAGCATTTGACTAGAAAATGATTTGAGGGTTCTGGGTATTTAGGAGTCGCTCTCTTACAATAGATGGATAATGGGCATATTCAGATATTCTGAAATATTTGGAGTTCAGCGTCGAAACTTAAAAAATGTCAAAGATGTAAATTATAAGATGTATTGTTCCAGAAAACTTTTTCTAAGTTCTTTTAATTGGTTTTTCTTGCTTGCGGGGCTTACTGATTCCAGCTCAAAGCCATTTATCTTTCAACCAAGGATCACAATCAATCAATTAAATCTTATCTACATATAAGCTCCATTGTTTTTTATATTCAAAGAGCTTGTTGAGTATAAGCGCCTTATCCTCTGCTTTGATGGCGGAGCCGTTAATGTTAACGCATCCAAGGATCCCAAAACGTACATCTACATAGACACAATCTTGAGATCAGCTAAAGTTGGTTAGCTTGTGGTACACAATTCTCGAAAGAAATGATTAAATTTATAGTTTTCAATAAAGCTGAACCCGAGATGTGACATGTCACTAAGTGAACATGATTAAACATGGAGTTTCCGTTCGTGTTTCGTTAGTGTATTAAGTTCAAACATCGTCAATGCAGTATAATCAAGTCAATGCTGTGATAATAAAATGTAAAAAAAGCCTTCGATGGACCGCGAATTATGAGGAATTATCATGCCAAAATATTCTGTTTACCGAAATCAAGACCATTCCTTGACAAAAGTGGAGTAATCCCGTTTTTTCGTAAATCGTGAACTGAGATTTTCATATTATGAACATTTTTTCGAACGGGATGGGCATGTAAGCCCATTTTGTACTCGCTATCTTCTATTCCTATCCCTAGGTGGGACATAGGGCATCAAATTGTGCTCGCTATATAAAAGAAAAAAGAAAAAACTTAACGTTCCTCAGCGGGGAATTGAACTAGGAACTAGGCACCTCATGCTTTACACGAAAGGCGGCATCTCAACCGAATCCACAGTCGACCTCACGTGAGACTTAACGAGAAATCACATACGGCTCAGCAATCAGCGAGCAACAATCACGGCGGTGTTTTTCCGTGAACGTCGGGCTTGTCTTGTGAACGAAAATTCACGAACGAAATGGTTCAAAAAGGAGTCCGCTTGGGCTGGGATTCGGACTGATTACGATTAGTAATCAATTAAATTATTTTTTAAAAATAATTGTAATGATTATATAATCCGTAGGTAACTACTAATTGATTACGATTAGAAATGGGGGTTAACCCCCCCCCTGAGAATTTCAATTAGAAAAAAAAAACGATTTACAAAATGAGATAAACTTCCAAAAAGCTCGCACCTGCAATCCGTTTAAAACTTTCAGTCTAAATATTTTTTGGTGCGCTGATTACGTTTCTGCTGCCTGCAATATTCCAAAAATTCGCAACTGCATGGGATCTCTAAGCAGTATATGCTCTTTTTTTAATACTCCAAAGCGGCAATCTGTTTTAACAAAAAACATTGATCGTTTGGAATCGACTACTACGGCTACGAAATTGAAGAAACTGTGTCCTACCCGTTGGATACAGCGTCACGAGTCTGTTCTGGTGTTTATGGAACTTCAAACAGCAGTTATTTTTTCTCTGGGTGAAATTCCAGAATGGGATGACAGTACGAGTGCATCATTGGCGTATCAATTGGTTACATTGATTAAGACCTCAGAGTTTCAGTGTGCAATAAGAAGCATAGCAGCCATATTCGCAGTCACATTACCCCTTAGCCGGCTTCTTCAAATTAAATCAGCGGACTTGGAAACAGCGATGAAATGTGCAGAGACTACTACATCCGAACTGGAAGATATGCGAAAAAATGCTGATGCTGTGTTTGAAAACATATTTTCCGAGGTTTCAGCATTCTGCACCGAAAATGGCATTTCTATTGTGATCCCCAGACGTTTATCAGGGCTGACAAAAGCTATCTCCGACCACTCAAAACCAAATGCAACTGCAGAAATGCATTTAAGGTTGCTATATTTCTGCCATTTTTGGATTCTGCATTGTCACAGATTAAACAGAGGCTTTCCAATCATAAATCAGTGCTCCTTGGCTTCAGCTGCATTCAAAAATATAGTCAAAATTGGAGCTCCGAGGATGACAACAATGCAAAAACAATTTTGGAACGCTACGCTATGTTTGTTAACTGCTCAATGGCTGAGGGACTTTCCGAAATAAAGCTTTGGAGACGACATATGACCACCGCTGTGCATCCAGAATCCCTGCAAGAAGCAATGCAGAAAACAGATTATATATTGTTTCCAAATGTTTGTATTCTGCTGCAAATATTCATGGCATTGCCAATTACGGCATCGACTGCCGAAAGGTCTTTTTCTTCTTTGAAGATTTTAAAAACTTATTTGCGAAATTCAATTGGGGAAACCCGCTTAAATGGATTAGCCCTTTTATAAATTCATCATTCATGAATATACTTGGTATGGAGCAACGGAGATTGGAAATAGCAATCAAATAAATTGATATACAATATCTTAAATACAAAAATTCATACAAATGCAAATTGAATAAATACTGTATTTAAAAAGAAGCGATTAAAAAAAATTTGTTAAAAACCCCCCCCCCCCCCCCCTGAAAAAATCCGTGGCGTAGCCAGGATTGATGGGCTGATGGATCGAAAATGGCTTAAAACTGCTAGTTTTTGTTTTTGCACGATTTTCTTATACTGTCTTAAGTGTATTTATAGGCTGAATTCTTAATTTTTGGAAAATAATCAAAAATAATCAATAAAAATAATCGGATTATATAATATTATGATTAATTTTGATTATTTTTTGGTAATTGCCAATAATCCCGATTATTTTTGATTATTTCTAATCGTAGTCAATTAGTAATCGAGATAATCGAAAAATAATCGTAGTTCAATGATTATTTAACATTTTCAATAAAAGTAATCAAATATCTAATGACTATGATTAATAATCATTATTTAACAGCTATGTTTGCAACTCATAGAAATATTCATTTCCGACCCAATAAACCATTCTATATTCTTGATCAGGGTGACAAACTGAGTCTCTCAGTTTAGAAGATATCTAGCTGAAATTTTGCAGGGTTTTTGTTTTTTTGCTGCACGCTACTAATATGTTGGAACCGACCGGGTCGGATGACTATATCTTATAGCTCCCATGGGAACAATCAGTCGGAAAACAAGTTTTAATGAGAAAAACTTTTTTCTGTGCTTTTTTTTAATTCTGCCAAGCCTGATGAAAATCGGTCAACTAGATGGTATAGCTGCCAAACAAAAGATACGTCTGAAAATCAGTCTTAGTTAGCCTTTTTGGTTTTTAATAGTAGCATCCAGCAATTTTGTATTTGTTTATTTCACATGCTTTCACATAATTTTAAAATTTTTTGGCCAAATCGGATGACTATATCATATAGCTCCCATACGAACGATCTTTTGGAAAATGGGTCGTTGTGAGAAAAAGATTTTTTTTATACTCTGTACCGAAGGTACATAGAGTATTATAAGTTTCTGCAAAAGTATGTAACAGACAGAAGGAAGCATCTCCGATCCCATAAAGTATATATATATATCAGCATCAACAGCCGAGTCGATATAGCCATGTCCGTCTGTCTGTCTGTCTGTCTGTCTGTCCGTATGAACGCACAGATCTCGGAGATGGTAAGAGATAGAGGTTTGACATGTATGGGACATATGCTTCTTATGTCTGCAGGCAGATCAAGATTATTTTCAATTTTGGCCACGCCCCCTCCCGCCCCCGCAATTTAGAAAAAACGTCATATCTCCCACAGTTTTGAAGATAGATGGCTTGTTTTAGTTATTAGGATAACTTATCGATCCGCCAAAGGAATGAAGAAGATCGGATGAACGGTTTTCGAGTTATGATCAAAAGACAAATTTTCTTGGTACAGAGTATGTTATAGTCGGGCTTGGCCGACTTTCTTTCTTGTTGTTCTAGACAACTCCCAAATTTTCGTAAGCTTATTTCATGATAAGCCAGTCTCATCACTAAAAAAAAAGGAGATTAATTTCTTGAGTTATTTATCTGACAAAATTGTACGGGGACACTCTAATTTAATGAAATCCACTTTTACAAGAATTCCATCTGCTTTAAATTCTAGTTACATGTGACTGAAAAAAAGACGAATTAAATTAGAAACCTTTAACATGAACATGAAAGTTATAAAACGATGTGGGAAAATTCTCAGCTATGACAACTGATGACAAGTCCCAAAATTTAGCTTGTTGCAAAAAGGTTTACAATAAAAGCCTTGCCCGAAAATTATTAAGAGACATAAAGAATATACAATAAAGAAGCTGCAATTTATTGCCAAAACTTGAAACTCAACTGCATTATATTTTGGAAATGCATTTTTATAGTGCGTGAACATTCGTGACTGGTCCGTAAATCTTGCATGAATCGTGAGTGACGCTAAACTCTTATAAAATGACGTGCGGGGATCGTTAAATAGATTTTTATTTCGTTATTGGTTTGTGACATGACAAAAAATTAGCTCCCTCCCTCACTTTTGTTTCTCTTCTCATTCTAGAGTGGCTTCCCGAAGTATTTTTTGGCTTATCCAACAAATGGAACCAAGCGAATGCCTTACGTCAGATTTTGGTCAAAATATCCCTTAATATTCTGGAGAATCGCGAGGTGCACGCTTTGCTAAACTCAAAGGCCAACTATGACTTGGTTATTATAGAGCCCTCCCAGGTGGATTGCCTATTTGGACTGGCCGCACATTTCAACGCCTCGCTGATGGGTCTTTCCACTTATGGAGCCGATTGGTATGTGGATACCCTGATTGGGTATGGGGCCTCGTCTATATTTGAACCCATCATTCCGATTGGATTAAGAACAGTGCAAACGATTTTAGATCGGCTGTACAACTGGTTTTACATGACCGAGGAATGGCTGCTGATGCATTTGATTTATCTTCCCAAACATCGTCAGGTGCACGAACACTATTTCAGTCATCTACCCCAGAGTTTTGCAGAAATACGCCAGAGCTTTGATCTCATGCTGCTCAATCAGCACTTTAGCTTGTTTCAGGCTAGACCCAATGTCCCGGGAATGATAGAGGTGGCGGGCATGCATATACCAAAAGAGATTCCTCTTTTACCAGCCGGTCTACAGGAGTTCATTGATCAGGCCCAGCATGGAGTGATTTATTTTGCTCTTGGCGTGGATATGCAGAGTAAAGATTTGCCAGAGGCGACGATCAGAACGCTATTGGATTGCTTTGAGGCTTTGCCTCAGCGTGTGTTGTGGAAGTTTGAGGGTCAACCCCTACCTAATGTCAGCGAGAATGTCCAAATGTCCAATTGGCTGCCCCAACTAGCGATTTTGGCCCATCCCAATGTAAGGCTATTTATAGGTCATGGAGGCATACTCAGTGTTATTGAGGCGGCTCACTTTGGAAAGCCGGTAATCGGGATGCCTCTTTTCTTCGATCAATTTCGAAACTTCGAACGCATGGTGGAAATGGGTGCAGCCGAATTGGTAGACATAAATAGCCTGACGCGACAGGATCTGGAAAAAGTCATCAATAAGATGATCGAACAGCCCGAATATCAGCGCAACGCTTTGGCTCTTTCGCAACTTTTTCGTGATCAGCCAATACATCCCTTGGATTCGGCCATCTACTGGACGGAGTATGTGCTAAGGTATAATGGAGCTCACCATTTGCGTGTATCGCAATCGAGCATGAAGTTCATCGAATTCTATAATCTGGACAAACTGCTGATAGTATTTCTAAGACTCTTTTTTGCCTTCAGTCTAATGGTGATTGTGTTGTGCAAGTGGAAATGGTGTTTGGGGCAGATCATAAAGCTCGCGCAGCGTTTTGTAGCTGCCACAAGAGATCCCTTAATTGGTTTGTATTAGCGCTGTGACATTTCTGAGTGCCTTGATACACAAACAGATTTTTGATTTTCAAAGTTTAGCTTTAGACTCATCTCTCTTTCGTTGGTTTGAAAATTAGTCTTTATTGATTTCTTCTTCATGATTCCTTAGATTATGAAAAAGGCAACTGCTAAGCGAAGTTTTTATTATCTTATCTCTAATGGTTGTTTGACTGTTATCATTTAACAAATTTTTTTAACTGTTAGTTCATACATAAGCAGGTTGACGACTTCGATTAAAGCTATCTATATTTCCAATTGGTTTTTTTCACTTTGCCATTTGCCTCTGATATGATTGTACACCATCTAAATGGCACTCGTACTATGGGACAGCTGATTGTATACCTACACTCAAAAAATAAAGAAGAGAAATCGCCCTAAAATAAATAAAAGGGGAAAATTAACTTCGGCTCGGCCGAAGAAAGAAGTCCGATCTCGACCAAATTTGGCAGAATTATGGAGAAGCATTAAAAACTAGTAAATACGGAGTTTTGGAGACGATTGCATTAAAAACAACAAAGTTTTTCTCATTAGGACTAGTTTTTCGACCGATCGTTCCTATGGCAGCTATATGTTATAGTTATCCGATCCGGCCGGTTCCGACAAATGTGCAGCGTTTTTGGACCAGAAGACTTTGTGCAAAGTTTGGTGACGATAGGCATAAAACTGACGGAGGAGATAGCATAGAATCTTACGGACAGACGGACGGACATGGCTATATCGACTCAGCACGTCATGCTGATCAAGAATATATATACTTTATGTGGTCGGAAATGCTTCCTACTATGCGTTACAAACATCTGGACGATTTCAATATACCCTCTGCAAGGGTATAAAAGGTGTCTAAAGACGATTTACCATAAATTTTAAAATTTATAATCAGACTTTCAACAAATAAACAACTCTTTTCATAATTCCAGACATTTTTTGCTAAAAATTAGAGAATACTTTTTAAAGTTTAAAAAACATTTTCTAGTTTTTAGAAAGGAAAGTGAGGGGAGTACAGGGAGAAGCGAAAGACAACACCAATACGTCTAACCCCTTAAAAGAAATGGTTCTCACATTTAATTGAACAGGATATTTTTTGAATATCTTTTAAAAATTAGAAAAAATCATCTTAGCGCATTCGACTATCATGAACTCGCGCGAGACACAGTAAAGAACACAGCAAAATGTTAAGAAACCAGCAAGCCGAAAATCAGTAGCCCCTTTTATATTCCGAATGCATCGAATTCAGACTTGAGAACTATAAGCAGTGTTCCTTTTATATTTTTCTAAGTCTTGGGGCGATTATCTTTATACTTTATTTATATTGTAAGTTACTAAATAATTTTTGTAAATTTCAACAAATGTATTTTCCTAAAAAAATGTTGCTCTACTAACGTCAATCGCAGTATTCCTATTTAAAGACATCGTGCTATGTATTTCTTCTCTAATTTCAAGTTCAAATCTTCCCTAAATTTGAGAAAATTTTGAATAAAACTGCACTCTATTATAAAAAACCGCACAGAGTTTCGAAAACTAAGAAAATATTGTCTAAAAAAAACAAATTTTCTTTAACTTCAGAAAAAAATATATTATGGGGCTAGTTTCTAAAAACCAGAAAACATATTTTTCCTTCAATTTAAACATACAACTAATTGTTATACTTATTTAATTATATTCTACATGTTTGGAGATTAGTTTTTGCCATGAGCTCTCGGGTCTGTATTTGTTTGTAGTTTCGCATTTCGTTATTCTATTAAAGTTACAAGAGATTTTAATTTACACATTTTAATTTTTTAACTACTATTATCATAACAACATAAACTAGAACCTCTAAGTTTTATTGTTAATTTTATCCTTACAATTAAAACTAAAAATAAAAGTATGACAAGAAATTATTTTTTATTACAATATTCCTTAGATCAGCTAGAGCAAATTATTTACTTTAAAACAAAAAAAATTTTAATAACATTTCTTACCTGGACTAAAATTGGTTCAAATACGATTTGGTTACTTCGAGTCCAAGTGCTTTACTATAAATGTAGAGGACAACTTATAAATTCGCAGAGCAGAGCATTAACGAAAATTATATAGTTTTCCCATCGATAAATTCAATCTCCCACAGTTTTATGGACAGATGGTTCGTACCTTCTACACATTATTAGCAATTAGCAATATTTATCGATTAACGTCGAAGGCTTGGTAAAGATCGGATGATCGATAGTTGAGCTATACGAGCGCTGCGGCTATGGGCAACACTTTACAAATTGATCGGATGTATACAAAAGGAAAAGAAAATATGTTTAAAAATTTCAAACACTATCTGGAAATAATGTATTAAGTTAATGCTTTTTGTGTTCTGTTTGGGGCTGAAACCAAACACCAACCTTATAGGGTGCCTGACAAATTTTTGTAAAAATTCGATATTGCTAAGGCAAAACCTACTAATTTTATTGAATAAATAATAAATATCTTATATTGAATGAAGTCAAGGCCGAACTCGTCTAATTTTTTTAAAAATATGGCTGAATTAAGTTCATGGGATTCCAAATAAATCTTTCTCTGCGTTGCAAACTTTAAAGCAAAGTAATTAAACCCTTTGCAAGTGTATAAAAACCAACTGAAGAGATGTTCATTTATATAGAATGAGCGATGGAGAGAGAGAGAGAGAGAAAGAATACGATTTAATACAGACACAGCTGACCGGCTATTCGTTTGCTTTTGAAGTGCATAACAACCTAACAAATTAGTAAACAAAGTGCCGCCGGGCCGGTGACTCCGCCAATTGAGCGCTTTACAAACAAAAACAAAAAGTAAAAGTAGTAATTTTCTACATTTGATTTGATATCATGCGGCGTTCAGAGATAATTAGTTAGAAATTGTAGGTTTCGATAAGTTGTCGTTGAATAGTGAAATCATTTGGTTGAGCAAACATGAGGCTTTGCTTTTGGTTGAGCATGGCCCTAGTGCTCTGCCTAGTTGCGGCAGTGGAAAGTGCTAAGATCTTGGCTGTATTTCCATTTACCGGCATTGGAGCCACCAAGATACATGAACTAATGGCGGGTAAGATAATATTGTGTGTTGGGTTTTTTGTAAGTTAACAAAGTTTTCAGTTGGCCACATAAAGAGATAATTGTGGAAGAACATGTCATGAACAGCCCAACACTAGTACAAACCTAACAATTCTCCACCTAACTTTCTTATTTTGTAGCCTACTCCTTTAAGGACTTTGATAAACGGGTTAGCCAATGGAAATTCCTGACCATGGCCACCGAATTCCTTAAAACGTTCGTCGAAAACATTCTGGAAGATGCAAATGTAAAGGAATTATTACAAAGTCGCGAGACTTTTGAACTGGTTGTTATGGAAACCGAACAAACAGAGGCTTTGTTTGGTTTGGCCCAGCATTTTGATGCTCTCACCATTGGCATTTCATCATATGGCACAGATCGACATATTGATGAGCTAATGGGTAACATTTCCCCACTCTCCTACAATCCCATGCTACTCTCCTCGCGCACTGAGCACATGAGCTTTGAGCAACGCTTGTGGAATGTGTGGGAGGCTTCTGTGTTGTGGCTACATAAGCGTCTGATTCATTTGCCCAGTCAGAGGCAGTTGTATGGTAAATATTTCCCCCAGGCGAAAAGGACACTGGAACAGGTGATGAATGACTTTTCGCTAATGCTGCTGGGTCAACATTTCAGCCTCAGCTATGCCCGTCCCTATCTGCCCAATATGATTGAAGTGGGAGGTCTGCATTTACAACAACAAAGACAGACCCAGCAACTACCCGCTGAAATAGCCAAATTTGTAGAGGAATCTCCGGCAGGAGTTATCTACTTTTCCATGGGTTCGAATATTAAGTGCGCTGATTTGCCGAATGCAACGCTTGCCATCTTAATGGACACATTTGCTGGTCTAGAGCAGCGTGTACTATGGAAGTTCGAGCAGGATCAACTGGAGAATAAGCCAGAGAATGTTTTGATCAGTAAATGGTTTCCCCAACCCGACATCTTGGCGCATCCAAATGTACGGCTATTCATCACCCATGGAGGTCTGCTAAGTACCATTGAGAGTGTGTACTTTGGCAAGCCGGTGCTGGGTCTGCCGCTTTTATTTGATCAGCATTTAAATGTGGAGCGTGCCAAACAGGCGGGCTATGGGCTAAGTGTGGATCTGTGGCGTTTGAATGCCACTGAACTGAAGTCACATCTATCCGAACTGCTACATAATGAAAGCTATGCCCAGGCAGCTGATTTAAAATCTAAACTCTATCGCGATCAGAAAGAATCAGCTTTGGAGCGAGCCATCTGGTGGACGGAGTATGTACTAAGACACAATGGAGCTAAGCATATGAGATCAGCATCGCGTGACTTAAGTTTTATACAATTACTTACTTGGGGTGTTTTGGGTGCAGTAACTTTGTTGGTTGTGATAGGGTTATGTATGATATTGGGAGTATTTGTGAGAGTTGTTCGTTGTATACTTCGCAGATTGTGTGAGAATGGTTACAAAGAAAAGACAGCCTAGAGATCGGAAAAGATAAAGTTTTAAAATTTGAACTCCAAAATCTCATTTTAGTCTAACATTAAATAGCTCTAAGAGGAACGAACTCGTATTCTATAGTGTATTTTATAAAATGTTCAATATAATGTATTTTATACTATTTTACTCTCTGATGAGAAAGTGTCGTTATATCATATAATAGCTTTAATTTAGTGTTCCAACATTAGCGTCATATCTGAGTTGTACTGCCAACGATATTGCGCAAAGATCCTATGGCTCTTTGATATATAACAAGAAAAAAGACTCTGATTTAATTTAAGGAAATTGGATTTTCAGGAATAAATATCAGATTTTGGGTTAATATTTTGTAAGAAACTCTCCCTTAAAATTATGCGAGTTTATAAACTAAGCGTTAAGTATTGTTTTAAGTTATGCCATTTTATTGTTTTGAGCTTTATTTTTTTCAATTAAAAATGGAATAAACATTTATTAGCAGATTTAAAGCCAATCATTGAATTTATTTTTGAATAATTAATAAAACTCATATTAAATTGCTAATAATAAACTTATGCTTTCAATTATTATTCCTCTTGACGACTATTCATTTCTGTTACTTGTTAGCTGTTATGTTCTAAGGTCTTCAATATTTGGATTGCTGGATCCAAATTAAAAAGAAAGAATTGGGGACTAAATTTAAATATGAAAAGTGAAAAAATATCTGAATATCTTCTACATTTTTTTAAATATCGAGCTGATATTTGGCAGTGTAGTGTATGTGGCCAATATCTACAATCTAACAAATTTTCATTAAGATCGGATAATAAATGGCAGAGTTAAAAAAACGTTGCATACTTATCTGAGCCGCATGAGGTTATTAAACGCTAATTGTCCTGAGTAACGGGTATTTCCAAGTCGACTTTAACTTACGCTCTCGTTTATTCCAAAAGCAGGTGAGCAAGATTTTATAGCGAATATTTCAGCAAGTCAAATATCAGCTGCCCCTTTTATATTCCGAAAGCAGGGAATTTGAACTTGAGAATTACAAGCGGTGCCTTTTTATATTTTCGTTCCCTTGCAAATGGTATTATAATTTTGCACAGAAGCTTGCAACGCATAGAAATATTCATTTTCGACCCAATAAACTGTACATATTTTTGATCAGGGTGACGAGCTGAAAAAAACAAAAATAAGGTTGAAATCAAATCAATCTTTTCCAGTGTCGGCTCAAGAATAACCGAAATTACCCTGTTTTCAATACCGTTTCGGATTGATTTCTTTTTTCAGTGTACATTTCATAACTCCCATAGGTATGTACAATCGGTCGGAAAACTAGTTTTAGAAGGAAAAACTTTTTTCTTTTCAATGAAAACTTTTCCAAACTTTGTATTCAAAGGTTCTCCATGCTTTTTTATAATTCTGCCAAGTTTAATGAAAATCGGACATTTATATGGCTTAGCCGCCATACAAGAAATAGGTCTGAAAACCAGTCTTGTCCTTTTTGTCAAAATCGGATGACTATATCATATAGCTCCGAATGGAAAAACGGCCGGAAAATGGGTCGTTGTGAGAAAAAGATTATTTTTGAAAATATTTGAGCGAGCACTTGCAAGGGTAAGCTTAGTTTTCTCGGTTTCAAATTTTGGGGCGATTTGATACATACATTTTTCTATATTCTGGATCGAATTTTCGAAAGTTTTTGTATAAATTTGGGACATTTTCTATCCCTAAACAATGGGTTTTTTACTAACATTATTGGTTGTCACCCTATCTAAAGAAATTTAAAAAAAATTAACATAATTTCTTAGCTTAAGAAATTATTTTCTACAAAATTTAGTTGCTATGCTTTCTAAGTTTGAGAAAAATCTGTTTAAAAACAAGATACTTTCTTTGAATTATGTAAGAAAAATATGTATTTTAGGGAGAATTTATAAAAAATAGAAAATAAATTTATTGAGTGCAGAAAATGGAAGGAATTTGTCAGGCATCACCATGTGGTGATTGGCTAAAAGGGATACGCCAACCAAAGCTTTAAATTTCTTCAATTCGCCGTCAAAGAACTCACTCCCCCACGGAATCTCCAGTGTTTGAGGCTGGGAGGCGTCTATTCTTGGATTTTGATGGTAGTATCGCAGGGAACATTTTTCTATGGTTAAGCTGTTGCCAATCATTAAAAGGCTTTGGTGTCAAGGAAAAACAGATGCTATTATGGATGGTGATTTTATAAGTTGTTGACAGACAATTATTTTCTGACGTCTACCTTTTTGGGTGAACCGAACCTATATTTTAGATTTAGAACCGGTTTGGGGTTAGCTTTTAACTGTAAAGAGGTTAGGTTCAAGGTTCGGTTCAGAGTAAAATAAAATTCGGAATTTCGGCTTCGAACCGGCTCAGTTCAAAACCGGCTTGCAGCCCTGAAATAAAGATAATATAAAAATTGCCTGATTTATAGGAAATGCCATATTCAGAAAATAAATAGCATTCCCACTTTTACACTGAGGGAAAAATAGCATGGTAAATCCTAACAACACAATCATATTTGATCTTACTATGCCCCTTTTGTATTTAATTGAACTAAAAACCACATTGAATTGACTAAAAACATATGAATTCGGTGAATTTCAGTTTCCCCTTTTATATTCCCTATGCAGGGAATTACAACTTGGGAATTACAAGCAGTCGTATTTTTGCAAAATGCCAGAAAGATATTTATAAATAACTGTAGGCTATTCAAAATATGTAGTATTTTAGCCGTCGATCAGCTAGCACACGCGATGGCACAACTGGTTGAGGCGGCATTCCAATCGAGTTCAAGTCCCAGAGGTCCCGAGTTCGAGTCCCACAAAGAGTAAGTTGAAACTTTTATAAAATTAATATAATTCGCAGTTTTTCAGAACCAAATCTAAAAGAATTCTTCTCCTGGACATTATCTCCTCCTCCCACCTCCCATTACAAAGAAATTTGAGTTAAGGTTGGCTGGCAAAAATTTTAACTAAAAAAAAAGTTTTTAACTATTTCCATGTTAAATTTAACTATTGCCAATATTAAATTTGAAGTGTGCCCTCCTTTATATATACGAATTCCATATTTAACGCTAAATCAATGGTGAAAATATTCAAGTCAAAGTGTAAATATTAAAATATCAGTGTACTTTTCTCTGAGTGTAAAATTGCTGGATCAAGAAACTAAATGAACTGAAATGGCAACACTGCCTTCTAAGACCCCTAAACTTAACCAGTCTTATAGTTGTTAGTGGATAAAACGATTATAAATGTGTTATCACATACTCTCTTTTCGAACGCAAATGCTTCACCAGTATTGTAGAGAATAACAAAAGTACTCTCACAACATTAATGTACAGAATTCTCATACATGGAAAGTCAAATACATAGTTTTGTATTCGGTAAACTTGTTTACTTGAAGAGAGAGAGAGAGAGCGAGTTGTCGCATTTGAGACACAGCTGACCGGCTATTTACACTCACTTGACTTGCATAACAACCTCACAAATTAGTAAACAAACTGCCGCCACGCCGTGACGCCGCAAATTGAGCGTTGTTCTATAAATAAAAACAAAAAAAAAACCAAAAACAAATTGTATTAGCATTTTTGTGCGTTACGCTCCAGCGATTGGGCAAATTTTGATTCTACAAAATACTTTGAAATGAAGTCAAGCGACGTTCAGCGATAATTAGCTACAAATTGTAGGTTTCGATTAGTTGTCGTTGAATAGTGAAATCATTTGGTTCAGCAAACATGAAGCTTTGCTTTTGGTTTAGCATGGCCCTAGTGCTCTCCCTAGTTGCGGCATTGGAAAGTGCTAAGATCTTAGCAGTATTTCCATTTACCGGCAAATCGCAATATATATTTGCCGAACAATATCTAAAAGAGTTGTCATTGAGAGGTCACCAGGTCACCGTGATAAATACATTTGGAAGTGAACACCAAGAGCCGAACTTTCGTGTCATTGGAGCCACCAAGATACATGAACTAATGGCGGGTGAGAAAATATTGAGGTTCAGATACAAACCAACATTAGTACAACTAGTATCAACTTATCCATTCTAAACATAACTTTCTTATTTTGCAGCCTACTCCTTTAAGGACTTCGATCAGCAGGCCAGCCAATGGACAACCCTTACCATGACAACGTTCTTTATTAACATGCTCATTGCAAATATTCTTGAAGATACAAGCGTGAGGGAATTATTACAAAGTCGTGAGACTTTTGACCTGGTCATTATGGAAACCGTCCAAACAGAAGCTTTGTTTGGTTTGGCCCAGCATTTTGATGCTCTCACCATTGGCATTTCATCATATGGCACAGATCGACATATTGATGAGCTAATGGGTAACATTTCCCCACTCTCCTACAATCCCATGCTACTCTCCTCGCGCACTGAGCACATGAGCTTTGAGCAACGCTTGTGGAATGTGTGGGAGGCTTCTGTGTTGTGGCTTCATAAGCGTCTGATTCACTTGCCCAGCCAGAGGCAGTTGTATAGTAAATATTTCCCTCAGGCAAAACAGACACTGGAACAGGTGATGAATGACTTTTCGCTAATGCTGCTGGGACAACATTTCAGCCTCAGCTATGCCCGTCCCTATCTGCCCAATATGATTGAAGTGGGAGGTCTGCATTTACAACAACAAAGAAAGACCCAGGAATTACCCACTGAAATAGCCAAATTTGTAGAGGAATCTCCGGCAGGAGTTATCTACTTTTCCATGGGCTCGAATATAAAGAGTGCCGACTTACCGAATGCAACGCTTGCCATCTTAATGGACACCTTTGCTGGTCTAGAGCAGCGTGTACTATGGAAGTTCGAGCAAGATCAACTGGAGAATAAGCCGGAGAATGTTTTGATCAGTAAGTGGTTTCCCCAACCCGACATCTTGGCGCATCCAAATGTTCGGCTATTCATCACCCATGGAGGTCTGCTGAGTACCATTGAGAGTGTGTACTTTGGCAAGCCGGTGCTGGGTCTGCCAGTTTTTTATGATCAGCATTTAAATGTGGAGCGTGCCAAACAGGCGGGCTATGGGCTAAGTGTGGATCTGTGGCGTTTGAATGCCACTGAACTGAAGTCACATCTATCCGAACTGCTACATAATGAAAGCTATGCCCAGGCAGCTGAGTTAAAATCTAAACTCTATCGCGATCAGAAAGAATCAGCTTTGGAGCGAGCCATCTGGTGGACGGAGTATGTAATGAGACACAATGGAGCTAAGCATATGAGATCAGCATCGCGTGACTTGAGTTTTATACAATTATATGGACTGGATACTTGGGGTGTTTTGGGTGCACTGACCCTATTGGGTGCAATGGGGCTGTGTTTGTCATTGGCAGTACTTCTAAGAACTGTGCGTTATATACTAAGCAGGCTGTGTAAGAATGGTCAGAAAATAAAGACAAATTAGGCGATTATAACGATTACTGCGACGAATTTAACAGAAGGCCATACTTTGACCATTTTGTTTGTAAATTAAAGGAATGATTATACCCATTACTCGTAGAGTAAAAAGGGTATACTAAAGTCGTGCAAATGTATGTAATGAGTAACGGGTATTTCGAAGTCGGGCAGGGCCGACTTTAACTTACGCTCTCGTCTTGTAATTCAATTCGTGAGAGTATTTTTCGTGAAGAAATTTTTGTTAAAATTTGATTGTAAATGGTTTTTAAATATTGGACCAATTTTTTTTTATATATTTTGAATAATTATTTTTTCGCACATTTTATGCTTGATTTCGTCAACTTATTCCAGATAAATATTTAATATTGACTTACAACCATTATTTAGTTAATTCATGAGCACAGCGTACTTAAGTATGTTTTAATACTAATCAGCCATATTAAGATTGTTGTTCAACTAGCTACACATTTCTGTTTGTGCGTAATTTCAATTAATAAATTAAAAAGTTTGGGCTTCGTGAAACACCCAGTTCACGCGAAGCTTTTTGCAAGGGATAAACTGATTTGAAAAACTCGCAAAAGAACGAAAAGTAGTTTTTTTTTGGATGGTTACTTTCGGATGAATTTAACCTTAAGGTAAGAGCATAAGAGAGAAACTTCATTTAATTCATCCACCACTACACACATTTTTTTTAAATTTCTGATCGCAAACGATTCGTTTTCTAATTCTCAGTCTGTTTGAAATAGTCAAAAATGCACTCGATTTTCGATCATAAATGATACTGTCGGAATATAATGGTACCCTAGCAGCGACATATTTTAAAGATTCGATGTTAACCTGTTCCACTGATCAGTTTCGAAGCATTTTCGAGTCATTTGCGAATCATTGTAGTTTCGTATTTTATTTTTAGCATATGCTATAGCCTTTATCGAGTTTTCTTTTAATCGCTCATGATAGTTATCTCTTTTTAATGAAAAAAATGGAGGAAAGTTAACTTCGGCTCGGCCGAAGTTTGTATACACTTGCAGCATGTTTTTTAACTAATTTGAAGGACATGTCCACTGATAACAAACAAGTTTTTCCCAATAAGACTACTTTTCTGACTCTGCTTTTGTATGACTGTATACTATATAGATGTCCGATTTCGACCAAATTTGGCAGAATTATGGAGAATCATTAAAAACTAGTAAATTCGGATTTTGGAGGCGTTTGCATTAAAAACAAAAAAGTTTTTCTCACTAGAACTAGTTTTTCGAACGATCGTTCTTATTGCAGCTATATGTTATAGTCATCCGATCCGGCCGGTTCCGACAAATGTGCGGCGTATTTGGACCAGAAGACTTCGTGCAAAATTTGGTGGCCATAGCTTTAAAACTGACGGAGGAGATAGCATATAAACAGACGGACATGGCTATATCGACTCAGCTCGTCATGCTGATCAAGAATATATATAATTTATGTGGTCGGAAATGCTTCCTTCTATGCGTTCCACACTTTTGGACAATTTCAATGTACCCTCTGCAAGGGTAAATTAAAGACTCAATAAGGTGATTTGTGTTAAAATCAGGGCTGCAAACTGAATTTGAACCGAGCCGGTTCGAATTCTATTTTACTGTGAACAGAACCTTTTTAAAAAAAAGCTGAGCTCGAACCTGCACCGAAACTAATCTTTCGGTTCGACAAAAATGATTAACTTTAGATATTTGACTTTCGGCTTAGCGACTTTTTCGGTTATACGGTTCGTTTAATGCAACCGACTCCTAAAATGGGCAGCAAAGTAGAATCAAAAAGTTAAAAAAAACGTTTTTTTCAAATTGAAGCTTTTGCGTCCACTGTGCCCAGTGTAAGTGAGGAATTTAAAAGCGTTGAGGCTGATTTAAATTAGATTTAGATTTAGTGTGGCCGTATTTACTCGGAGCGCTTGGTGTTTGTTTGAGTTCTGCTATGATTTCAGCATGAAGTACGTGGCAACTTTTTGCACTATAATCTTAAAATTTCATTTACTTAATGCATTTTAAAATGCATTCGGGTCTCTTTAAAAGGTTGAAATACCACTGGCCTAACGTGGACGGAGCTATAGGAGTTCCACTTTGTATAGCTTCTGCTTAGTTCACTCAATGATATTCGCGATTTCATAAGTCATCAGTTTTCCTAAAATTTCACATATTTGAGTCCTTATGGTCTCCTCCTTTTGCCTCCACCACTTGAGGTCTGCCAAATCGCATAAGCATCTTCAATTCACCCCAAGAAAATGCATAATTATTTAAATGATCCTCTGTGAAATTGTGAACATACTTCAACTACATCCAGACAAATAATTTGCCTTAAAAGCGTTAAATGTACTTAAGAATTTAGGAAATATTTAATATTTATTCTTAAGCTTTAAAACTTTTGTGTCTTAAAGTTAAGGTAAGAATTACATAAATTTTTTTAACAATTTTCCTTAGGGATTTTTTTTTTTAATATACCTTGTGTTCTCTCGAATTCCAACTCCGGACCCTTGGTACTGCGCTACGTAGTCGACATCTCAGCGGAGATGACTCTCCATGTCACGCGTGTCAGTACGACAAAACACAATTAAGAATTGAGCCAGGCGAGAAATCACAGTACATAGTTCACCAAGGCACTCAGAAATCAAAAAGGTTGGTGGACGACAAACTGTTATTTATGCCGCTTGAAAAAAAGTATTCTCTCTTTCGGCATGTTTTGATTTCGCGCCCTGATTTGATTTGGCGATAATGGTCAATCAGCAGTGTGGTCACACTGTCAGCGGTTTAACAAATCAAAATCAAATCCCTTAACTGATTTAAATTTGCCTTCACGAAATCTAAAACGAGTTTAAATCGCTTACAAAAATTCCACTATTGGGTTGAGAACTGTAAGTCACTGTTTTGAAAACTGTTTTGGTCTCTGTTTTGGTCACAGTTTGGGCACTGTTTTGGTCTCCATTCCCCCTCTTCCGCATGCGCTATGGCTATGTGGTCTACGCTCCGCTCAGATGTCTATGTGCGGCTGGCCTAAGTGTTTTGCTTGTGACTTTGAAACCTCAATTAATTCAATTAAGCAATTAAGTTTAATGTATATACAATCATACACACACATACATATGAGGCTTGAATGACTGATAAGACCGGGAGTGGCGGCGATCTAAGGTGCTCATAGCTCACACAAACGCTTTAACCCTGCAAACATTATTCTTATCGCGAAGAACGAAAATGCCAATTCATCTACTGTTTGAGCTTATCATGTTTACTGCAGCATGATCCGCAAAAATGTTTGTGGGAAAGAGAGAAATACTATCTGCACAGATTGAGAATACTAGATTAAGGGTGCGTTCAGACAGACTGGCAGGCTGCCAAATTTTAGTAAATCAGTTATCTGGTACTCAGTATAGACAAGTAAAATACATTAGAATTTTATCAGATATCTCTGCATACTTATGGCAACAGTCAACTGGCCCCACATTGGCAGGTGCTCACACGTGTATAGCTCAAACTGACACCTTAAATTATACCATGCCATATTATAAAGTAAAGCCAATAAGCTGGCATATTCTGCTTTAGGTATGTCGAATCCATACACTTAAATCACTTATTCGACTTTCTTAAGATAAAAGCAAGTCAAACAAAACCAGTTTCCTTTTGAAATGTTAAAATCAAACTAAAATACCCAAATAAAAACGTTTCAGTTAGCTTCACTTCAACGACATGTTCTTTGCTAGAGAGCGCCTTCTCTTTGATCTTGATAAGTGAAAGGTTTCCGAAAAGTTTTTAGAAAATAAAAACAAACTAGACTGCATCTTTTTAGATGATTTCCAGAGAAGCTCAGGAAAATGAAACAGCTAAGCTGTCAAATCGATGGGAGAGCTTACAAAACGACCGGCGAGTAATCGACGGCATGCTTCTGAGTGTGCTTCTTCAAGTCCGAAGCAACTGCAAGCGCTGTGCGATTAACAAGTTCAGCTAAATACATGGAAACATTTTGTGTAATTTTTCAACCTTGCTTATTGATTATTAATGAAATTTGTAAGAAGTAACTCAGGAAATATATACAAATAGTGATTTTATATGGTTCGGTTCAAGGGAACCCAAAAACACAAAAAAGACCTATTCTACGGTGTTCGGATCCAAAGCCGTATGCTGCCTAGCTTTCAACAGCTTTAATATGGTGTCTGAATAATTGCCTTCAGCAAAGTTCAATGGCCATTTTATGGTATGCCGAAATATCGATATGTCGTTGTCGAATATTTTTCCGAGGCGATATACATATATTCAATATCGAATGTTGATTTGGTGTTATTTTTGCTTCAGCTTTTCGAATTTCAAAGTAACCTCTGATCATCTTTATGTTCAAAAAATTGAGTTACAATCGATGATATGATGATTTTGCAAGCTATATGTTTAAAAAAATCAAATAATTTTTCTTTAATATAAATTCATAAGAATTTTCAACTTCTTTTGTTATTGATCAAATAAAATAAATATCTATTAATCTATATTAGGCTACACTCAAAAAAAAAAATAGAATTTTGATAGAAATTTGCCTTAAAAAAGGAGTCAAAGGCGATTCGCCATATATCTTAGAAAAATTATTTCTAAAAACAAGAAAGAAAGTCGGTCAAGCCCGACTATAACATACTCTGTACCAAGAAATTTTGTCTTTTGATCATAACTCGAAAACCGTTCATCCGATCTTCTTCATTCCTTTGGCGGATCGATAAGTTATTCTTATAACTAAATATGTCCAGAAAGAACAAGCCATTTATCTTCAAAACTGTGGGAGATATGACGTTTTTTCTAAATTGCGGGGGCGGGAGGGGGCGTGGCCAAAATTGAAAATAAACTTGATCTGCCTGCAGACATAAGAAGCATATGTCCCATACATGTTAAACCTCTATCTCTTACCATCTCTGAGATCTGTGCGTTCATACGGACAGACAGACAGACGGACAGACGGACGGACAGACGGACAGACGGACATGGCTATATCGACTCGGCTGTTGATGCTGATCAAGAATATATTTACTTTATGGGGTCGGAGATGCTTCCTTCTGGATGTTACATACTTTTGCACAAACTCATAATACTCTATGTACCTACGGTACAGAGTATAATAAGACAAAGACTTTCTGAAATTTAGAAAATATTTACTAAAAGCTAGAAAATATTTTCTTAATTGTAGAAAAGCATTTTCTAGATTTTAAGAAAACCTTTCTAGGTTTTAGAAAAACCTTTCTGGATGTTAGAAAAAAAACTTTTTCAAGTATTATTGACAGGAAAGGGAGTGGGGGGAGACTGGAGACAGAACAGGAAGAAGACTACTACACTAAGAAGCGTTTATATATTATTTTTATAGGATATTTTCTTTCTGTCGGTTCACTAAAGTTTCTTTCTGAAAATCACATTGTAATTAGTAATAAATATTTTAATTTCTAACTTTACCTTGCCTGGGCCTGGGACTTGAACTCGGGACCTCGGGGAAACTTCAACACGAAAGGCATCTTATCGCACTCGACTACCAAGCACTCGCGTGAGTCACAGTAAAGAACGCAGTCAAATGCTAAGCACTCAGCTGCCTCTTTTATATTCCGAAAGCAGAGAATTCGAACTTGAGAATTACATGCGGTGTCTTTTTCTATTTTTCTAAATTTTAGGGCGGTTTTCTAGATTATTTTTCTATATTTTAGGGCAATTTTCTCAGCATGCCGAATATTAGTTGCCCCTTTTAAATTCCGAATGCACGGAATTCGTACTTGAGAATTACAAGGGGTGTCTTTTTAATATTTTAATATTTTTTAGGGCGATTTTCTAGACATTTTATACTCTGTACCGTAGGTACACAGAGTATTGTAAGTTTGTGCAAAAGTATGTAACAGGCAGAAGGAAGCATCTCCGACCCCATAAAGTAAATATATTCTTGATCAGCATCAACAGCCGAGTCGATATAGCCATGTCCGTCTGTCCGTCTGTCCGTCCGTCCGTCCGTCCGTCTGTCCGTCTGTCCGTCTGTCTGTCTGTCCGTATGAACGCACAGATCTCAGAGATGGTAAGAGATAGAGGTTTAACATGTATGGGACATATGCTTCTTATGTCTGCAGGCAGATCAAGTTTATTTTCAATTTTGGCCACGCCCCCTCCCGCCCCCGCAATTTAGAAAAAACGTCATATCTCCCACAGTTTTGAAGATAGATGGCTTGTTCCTTCTGGACATATTTAGTTATTAGGATAACTTATCGATCCGCCAAAGGAATGAAGAAGATCGGATGAACGGTTTTCGAGTTATGATCAAAAGACATATTTTCTTGGTACAGAGTATGTTATAGTCGGGCTTGACCGACTTTCTTTCTTGTTTTTCTATATTTTAGGGCGAAATTCTAAATGGCTTGTCTAAATTTAAGAAATGTGCTTTCTTAAATTTATGTCGATTCGCCCTATTTTAAGACACTGTGCAATGTATTTTTTTCTAAATTCAAGGGTGAACTCGCCCTTAATTTTAGAAAGTATTGAGGAAAAAATCTAGAAAAATTACCCTAAATTTAAGAAAAAATTAATCGAATTTCTAAACCATGTCCAAGCAAGTCATTTAACGATCTTGAAGAGAATAAAACCACAAGTCAAGTTGTTTCAAATCAAATACAGGTATTTAAGGTGATTGAGTGAGGTCGATTCAGGTATTGATTCAAGTTTTTAATAGCTACCACAGTTGCGCGCTTCCTACTCATCAAATATTATATATGTCTTATTTTTCTTTCTTCGTCATCTGAGATTCCGTGATCCAAGCTTCGAACCACAACAGTAGGTTTGATAAGTAAAGGAAAAACATTCTCCAGAATTTTGGATAATATATTGAAGTGCCGATATTTTGAAGTGTTTTGTAGCTTTGATCCCTAGTCATATAACATATAAGTTATCTGAATGAGAAAACTATTCAAAAGAAATTGCTATTTTGGATATAATTCATATTTTTACCCTTAAATATTTATATATATATTTAATAAATATTTATATCGCAATGACACTTTTTCAAGATAGTCAAAAATATCGAAATAGATATTTTTGAAATATGAATAATGGGGTTGCCCCATTTTAAGGTCTTCAGGTCCTAATCATCAACTCTAGTTATGCTCTGCACCAGAGGTTTAACAGTCAGAAGGAAGCATCTCCGACCCCATAAAGTATATATATTCGTGATCAGCATCAACAGCCGAGTCGATATAGCCATGACCGTCTGTCTGTATGAATGCACAGATCACAGAGATGGTAAGAGATAGAGGTTTGATGTGTATGGGACAAAAACTTCTTATACTTGCAGGCAGATCAAGTTTATTTTGAATTTTGGTCACGCCCGCTGCCGCTCCCGCAATTTAAAAAGAAACGTTATATCTACATATACGTTATAATACATAATTCGTACCTTCTAGACATATTAAGTTATTAACATTATTTATCGATCCGCCAAAGTGTTGGTGAAGATCGGATGAACGGTTGTCGAGTTATGTTCAAAAGACTGTTCGCTGCTGCAGCGCAGTAGCACCGCTGCTTTCAGCTGCAACTGCAGCATCAAAATTTATGCTCAGCGTATAATTTCGTTGGTCAGAGTATGTTATATTCGGGCTTGACCGACTTTCCTTCTTGTTTTAGATGCAAAATGCTTGCCTGGTGATGATAGACAATGTACAGGTCTGTATACAGCTTAAATTGTAAAAATATGTTTGTATGCGCATGGATTAATGATCGTCAACACGGCACAAGGGGGTAACAAGTAACGCTTGCCAGATTGTGAGACAGAAACACACGATTGAACTCGTGGGGTGCTGCTTAAATTGGCAACGCTCTCGACCTTCGCGTGTGAAGAGCGAGGTCGCTTGAGCGTCGCGTCGCTCGGCTCATCTAGCATATAAAATTTGTTATCGCATGCCTGTTAATATTTAGGCTTATCAAACGCCGCGTCAACTGCAGCCGACGCCAGCCACACCCGAAGCCAGCCCGATTTCCGTATTCGGCTCGTGTCTCTGCTTGGTCCAGGGGGCAAATTCTGACTGGACTATCAAATGCCTGCCAGATAGTGTACACCCTAGTCTTATAAACATAAATCTATTTTATCATCATTTAGTTGGGTTTTCGCTCGTGTCGGCACCAGTTGATTCAGCACGATGTTCGCACTGCGGCTGTGTAGTTTTTTTCTAGCAATCGGCTGCCTGCATGGTGCTCGCATATTGGCCATATTTCCCTACCCAGGACCCTCGCAGTACATCAATGCGGTGCCCTATTTGAAAGCTCTGGCTGCACGCGGTCACCAGGTGACTTCCGTCAATGCATTTCCACAAAAGCAGCCTGTGAACAACTTTCGTGATATACCTGTTAAGGAAGTATTTGAGAGCTACGAGGGTAAGTAGTTGAGTACACTTTGTGGCGAAGCTTGTACCAAGTTGTATCCGTATTATAGATGTAATCGCGGATCTTGAGGTGCCCAGAAATGTTTGGCAGGAGAACAATTTTATAAATCAATTCTTCATTAATATAACACGTACCATGCTGCTCAATAAGCAAGTGCAAACTGAACTGCTGGCGCCCGGAAAGGATCATTACGATCTGGTCATTGTGGAAGCTCTGCGAAATGATGCACACTTTGGTTTTGCCGCCCACTTTAATGCACCCATCATAGGACTCTCCACATTCGGCGCCGACTGGTACATGGACGAGCTGGTGGGCAACACTTCGCCTTTATCGTATGTGCCTCTAGTGACGGCTGGTTTAAGCGATCGTATGACTTATAGGGAACGCTTACGCAACCTTATTGAAACTTCAGTTGCCATTATCAATTGGAAGTTGATGTTTCTACCCGTTCAGGTTGATCTCTACCGGAAATTCTTTCCCCATGTGGCCGACAAAGTGTCCCTGCAAGAGATAAATAAGAACTTCTCGTTGGTTTTGCTCAATCAGCATTTCTCGCTGAGTTTTCCCCGGCCCTATGTGCCCAATATGGTCGAGGTGGGTGGACTGCATATATCACATAAGCCCGCCCCTCTGCCCAACGAAATTGAGAACTTCATTCAGGGCGCTGGTGAAGCGGGTGTGATTTATTTCTCCCTGGGATCGAATGTGCAGAGCAAGGATTTGCCCGAGAAACAGCGACAGATGTTGCTTCAAACGTTCGCCAAACTTCCCCAACGAGTTCTATGGAAATTTGAGGATGACCAGCTGCCAGGCAAGCCGGCGAATGTGTTCATCAGCAAATGGTTTCCACAACCCGATATCTTGGCCCATCCAAAGGTGAAACTTTTCATCACCCACGGAGGACTGCTGAGTACCATTGAGAGTATACACCATGGCAAACCTGTGTTGGGCTTACCCTTTTTCTATGATCAGTTTTTAAATGTCGAGCGGGCCAAGCGTGCCGGTTACGGTTTGGGCTTGGATCACAAACAGATGACAGGCCAGGAGTTCCAGGCCACGATTGTTCGTCTGCTGACGGATCCCAGATTTGCGGCCACTGCTCGGGATATGTCAGCTCGCTATAGGGATCAACCGATGAGTCCACAGGAAACCGCTGTGTGGTGGACGGAGTATGTCTTGAGACACAAGGGAGCACCGCACATGCGAATGAACGCACAAGATATGAGCTTCTTTGCCTATCACAGTCTGGATGTGTTGGGCACTTTAATTGGTGGAGCTTTGTTGTTAATTATGGTAATTGTATGTGCTGTGTGGAAAATTGTCTCTCTGGCTCAGGGCAGTAAGAAAAAGCAAAAAACTATGTAAATGAATGTGCAAGTATTAAAACTGTGTCTAAATTGCAAATGTGTGTGCTTTAATCTTAGTAATTTCAGCTGTCTAAATGAGATTTGCTAGAGTGGACATTGAGTTGGGTAAAATAATTATTCTTATTATTCTCTAAAAACAATAAGAAAAATCCACTTAAAAATTTACAAATTAGGCTTTAATGTCCAGCCTAATATTTAGCTAGCTAGCTTGGCTTTTGCCAAGTGTTCACGTGTTATCTCTTCTCAATACCTATGGGTATGACATCAGACTAATGTTTCTCATAGAAAATTGATATATGTGCAAATTAAGCTATTTGCCAAGCATCAACATTAATTACGACTTGCTACAAAGTATGGAAGAGGTGATTAAGAAGTAGTTTTAGTCTAAGAATCCATGTTATTAAAAGTGCTAATCTTTAATACAAATTATCCTCAAAATGCCATGTGGCCAAGAACTCTCCCAATCCCAATTCCCCAATTGGAATTGATAGTCTTAAATATCCTTTTTGTAATATTAAAATATCCATTTTTCATATTCTTTGAATGATTTTCAGCTCCGTTGGATGAAAATTTATGATCCATTAAAAATTAAATGGATATTTTAGCATCCAAAAATGGCTACCAAGTTATGATAGTAATGATAAGATGATAATGATAAGATGCGCTGAAATAGGGCCTGAGCTGAGAATATGTCGACAACACATACAGCAAGTTGGCAGAAAGGAGTTTCATTTTTACTTTTAGTTTAAGGTACCCAAACCAAACCTCAAGCCAACGCTTTCATACCGGATCAAGTACCAGTCTCTCTACTCACAGCCTACGATTCTTTCCATACCGCCATGAACAATCTGTGAAAATATGTAACATTCCATATCAACTCAGTAAAGCAAGACTGCAAGCCCATCATCTTGCCATTTAACAAAATATTTGAATCTGTTGCCTATTTATCAATTTTTTTCTTGGCCTCTTTTTTTGGCACACAGTTCAATTATCGACCAAGCTCAAGAACCACCAGAATTCTGCAGCTCCTCCATATATTTATAATGATTCAAAGAGTGATCAAAACGACTACCATCTGCCTCCATTAGATCGGTATAGGTCTGAAAGAAAGCAGGAACATTCCACGATTTGCAGACACACCCCAAGCCACCGACGATCTTTTTCGAATTCAGAACATGGCCTTAAGAAAAATCAAAGGCGTTTTTGCTCCGCCAACTATCAAAGCAGGTCCATTCTCTATCAAGTGGTTGTGTCGAAAAAGTACGCAGTTTCTACCTAAAGAATAGTCGAATAATGCCGGGGTCAAGCCCAGCAAACGTTTGATGTAATTTTTGATCACATAAGGGTCTAGGACTGATTAAAATAGTCATAATTGCGCTCATTTTCGAATCATAAATGATTCTTAAGTGGGGAGAAAATGGTACCCTAGCCGCGACTCTTCTTGAAAAGTCGTTTTTAACCCGATCTTCTGATCAGTTTCGAAACATTTGAGAGTCTTTTTATACTCTGAACCGTACATAGAGCATTATAAGTTTGTGCAAAAGTATGTTACAGCCAGAAGGAAGCATCAGCATCAATAGTAGAGTCAATATAGCCATGTCCGTCTGTTTGTCCATATGAACGCTCAGATCTCAGAGATGGTAAGAGATAGTGGTTTGACTTATATGGGACATATGCTTCTTATGTCTGCAGTCAGATTAAGTTTATTTTAGATTTTGGCCACACCCCCTCCCGGGCCCGCAATTTAGAAAAAGCGTCACATCTCTCACAGTTTTGAAGACAGATGCTTTGTTCATTTTAGACATATTTAGTTATCAGGATAACTTATCCATCCGCCGAAGGAATGGGGAAGATCGGATGAACGGTTTTCGAGTTATGATCAAAAGACTGATCGCTGCTGCAGCGCAGTAGCAGCGCTGCTTTCAGCTGCTACTGCAGCATCAAAATTTATGCTGGGCGTATAATTTCGTTGGTACAGAGTTTGTTATAGTCGGGCTTGACCCTTGAATTTCACTAAATCACATTTTGAGCGAATTCATAAGTCATTTTCGAGTCTTTTTTTATCGGACATGATGGGAATTATATTTTAATCTTCAAAAAGCGTCGGAAAAGACTTTTCAAAGTGATTTTTCTGAAAGTGATCTTCAAAATGTTGGGGGGGAAAGCACAAAGTGTTTGTTAGTTCAAACGGAGAGAAGAGGATGAAACAAATACACTCATATAAAACTTTTTGGGATGTACTTGAGTATAAAAATGTATTTGATTCTGCAAATTTTGTTATCAGTAAACAGAATTCGTCTGTGGGCAATGTTCGAGCACTAGCGACGGAATGCTCTCGATTTTGTCTTGCGGTTTTGTTTCAATGCTGTATGCACGTTCTATGATGCGCGACATGCTGTCCTTGCTGATATTCATCACACGAGACATAATTTTCTGCTTGCGCAGTGGATTTCGACGAATTCGATCTTTCAAGGTTTTGATGGCTTGTAGCGTACGCCCAGTGCGTGAATACGAGTAGCAAAGCAAATGCGACTACTACACTCATAAAACATTCGCCCTGAAAACTAGAAATTCTCCAATGAAACTCGTCATTAGGCGATTCACCCTAAAATTAAGAAAAACAAATTCCCATTTATAGGAAAATTTTCAAGGGTTCAGAAAAAATTTTCCATAGATGAGTAAAAGTTTTGTTAATTTTAGGGTGAATCGCCTTAGGACTGATATTATAGGAGAATTTCTAGTTTTCAGGGCGAATATTTTTATGAGTATATGTACTTATATAAATGGAGGTACCAAAGAATTTACCAACGATTTGTCAAACCGCCTAAAAATGTTCGCAATGCCATAGAGCTTCAAGTCCGGAAGGAGACGATGGATCACAGCCAGTAAAATTATCGTGTTGACAAGAACACTAGGAAAGACGTGGATCTGTTTTTTAGACGGCAATCAACTGGTAAAATACTTTAAATAATGTTTCCATTGCTGGCAAAGAAACTTGGGCCTTTCATTATTCAATTCCAGCAATCGGAAAAAAGATTGGCCAGGATTTGCTCTTTAGTGAAATTGTGGGGCGTCCTTATGCTCCTTCATAAACGCCCTGGTCTTCTGAGGATGCTTTCCCCTTGAAAATCTATTAAGACATAAGCACTTAAAAAGAATATAACAGCTAACTTGCATCTGCATTGCCTCTGAAAATAAATTTGAATCAAATATCGAGTGGCTCTCATGAAGAAAAACCAAAAAACCCAAAGATTTTTGGAAGACCCGGTAAGCAGAATTGTTTCTCCAATTATTTCACCTGTCTTCTGAAAATACAAAACTTTCAAAGTTGCTTTTGAGCTATTGGTGGGTTGTGCAGAGTATTTTCCGCTTGCGTTTGGTGGTTCTTTCTCGAACGAAATTGCCTACGAATGCTTATAAAATCTAATATCCACATTTATATTTGTGATTTTTGGTCTTTTCAAAGCTATGCAATGCATGCAGAATTATGCAAAAATATTTGCATGCACTTTTCCTGTATATTTATTAACCGCTGCCAATCAGTTGGATACGCCGCGTATGCGTAATATTAAATATCATAGGGGCACTTCCGTTGGCTGGTTCGGTCCGCCGTTTTATGCCGCATAGCCAAATGCGTAATCAAAAATTCATGAGCTCTGTAAATGCGTTCCGTGTTACTATTCGTGCTATTAGTTGCCGCGGCTGCAGCTGCTCCTCCTCCTGCTGCTGTTGTCGTTATTGTTGTCGGCATGTAAAATGTATGTAAATATTTTCATATAATTGAGGTTGGGTTTACTGACCCTCTATGCTGATCCCTCTTAGCTACCCGAGTGTGGGAATTGAAGTGGAGCAAATTTAATGATGTCCTGTTTTGTGGTTTGTCGCGTATATAATGAGCCGTTGATTATTTTGGGATGCACATTGAATTTTACATCAATAAATAAGTTGAATCCATTCGCTAAAATGTCGGAGCGTTGGAATTTAATTGCCGCTGTAAGCAAAAATGTTTACGCAGCTCAGCAAATCCAATTTGCAGCCAGAAATGTGTCAAAATATGTTTGCGTCTCTCTAAAAACTAGGAAAAAATCCGATGTCATCGGGCTATCAGTGTCCATGTCCCGGCAAATCAGACGGTTCAATGCATTTTCTTTTTGCTTCCTTACTTTTGCATGACTGTCTCCGCAACTGGCAGCTGGGATGCAACTAGCATTTGTTTTTTACAACAATTTGTGCAGGTGAGAAGTTGAGAGCGATTTACTCTGGCAACGCAAATTGGTAAAAATGTGCACGAAAAGATATTGCGAGAAATGTGGAGCAAAGTTTGGAGCTCCACTGGGTATTATGGAGTCATGTCACAGCCAAGAATTTTTGTCACATTTGCTGTTTGAAGAAGGCAAAGGAGATGCATCGAAGGAAACTCTTGATTTCATCGATTTCAGCGTGTTTTTTGTGGTCATTGATGTGCGATCAGTCAGTCAGTCGGTGATAAATAGAATATACTTCCTAGCAATCGGTCACCCTCAGTAGGAATAATCGGTTGTGAAACTAGTTTTAGTGAGAAAAACTTTTTCTTTTCAAAGAAAACGGCTCCAAGCTTTGTATTTCTTAGTTTGCTATGCTTTCCCATGAATCCACTATGTTTGGTTGAAATCGGACATCTATATAGTGTAGCTGTCATAGAAAAGTAGAGTCAGAAAAGTAGTCTTAGTGAGAAAAACTTGTTTGTTTTCAGTGGAAATGTCCTTCAAATTAGTTAAAAAAAACGTGCTGCAAGGGTATACCAACTTCGGCCGAGCCGAAGTTAACTTTCCTCTATTTTTGAACTCATAGAGGCAGAAACCGATCTTTAAGCTACACTATATAAACGTAAGAGATCAAATGAGATCATTTGAAAATGAATGTGAGAATAAAAATAATTCATTGGGTGCTTAATCGGGGCTGTACGATTTCAATTTGGCGTTTTGCCCGGTCAAAAAATGATGAGTGAGCGCTCGAATTGTCGTGATGAAGAATGATTCATCTTTGGCTGTTGGTTGTGTGAATTTCTCCAAAGAATTTTGGCAAACAAATAGTCGTGTACTACTCAGAATTGAACGTCCTACGGTCTTGATGCGAAACAGTAGACACATGACCCATTCGGCTGGAGAAACAGGCGACTATTTGCTTCTTAGTTCTTCGTGCACGAACAACGTAAGTGGGATTAGGCTTGCTGCTTTGTTTTCGTCTCATAAGCTATCCTCTGAATGCTTTCTAAAGCACTACCCTTACGAAATTTATCGCAGAGCTCACTATAGTGATCGTTTACCGTATATATCGCTTAGTGGTCGTATACGACCACGATTGGCTACTAATGCGATATACAGTGGTATTTGATGGTGCTTAATCGTCATACAAGAAACTGAGTTCATCGATATAATTCACCTCTACAGTTGTGGAAATAATCTAGCGAAACCTTCTCTTGAATTTGCATTTTAAAGACATTTTTGTTTTTTCAATTCGTTATTAGCAACACAAATAGCAATTGTACATCAAAACGTAGTGAGACCGTTTTTTACCGTAAAAAAAGGATAACCTTATTTTGGTACTACCAAATTTAAGCTATCGATATTGGTTTCACGTGTTCCCGATATATAAATAGTACCCAATGTTAATAGGCTGAAAGATTATTTAAACTGTATGGAATACAGTTGACAATGTCAGCCAAAATGCTGGGCTACTAGATAAGCTGACAAAAGTTGAGCGATTTGAAATCGATTGTTCAAGCCTGCTTACGGTTTCCCCACTCCATAATCTAGTGCAACGTTCCCGATACTCTACATCTAAAGTTCTCCTAGCTTAGTTGAAAACTAAAATGTGAACTAAAAGTGTAATGAAATTAATTGTAAGTAACTTTAAGTTCATATTAACAATAAGTTAGACGTAATTGATCATATTTAAGGGGGTATTGCTGGTTTGAAAGCTGTTTTTGGGCCTTTTTTAAAAAAAATCTTATTTGAAAACGGTAATAGTTATTTAACTTCTGTTTTTTTTATTGTATTAAGGACATATTGAATAAAATAAAAAACAGTTTTTTTCCTTTGTACGACGGCTGTTCAAAAAGTTGTCGGCCTTCGAAGTTGGACGTCGAAAAAAAAGATATGCTGCTGGCGGCGTGGATAACTCCACTTCGGATCATCCGAAATTTAAAAAGTAAACGGCGTTAGATTCAGTACAGATGTCATTCTGGCCCCTACCTCAATCATAATTGTAAAAAACTTTTTAAAACTATGATTGAGGTAGGGGCCAGAATGATGACAATTCGGCGTCGATTGCACTTTGTTTTATCAATATCGGTTCAGAACTACCGTCGCAATCACCGCCGCCAGCTCGAAAAACGTGGTTTCGAGATAAACGAGTTTAAAGATTGAAGTTGTTTTTTGGCAACAAAAAAAAATTGAAATGAACAATTTTAGTAGTAGTTTTAGAAATTCGACAATTCTCCGTCGATTGTACTTGGTTTCATCAAAATCGGTTCCATAGAACTGGAAAAAAGTGACTTCGAATTTCAAAAACGTGATTGTGAAGACACTCAAAGAAAATTTTAGGCAATAAAACATTTTTTTTTGTGAAATGCTTACATATATCAGTCTGCAATACCAGCAAACGCTAATCTGAAAAGAACACTTTGAACGAAATTCGGTTTTTGCTTCAAACCGTTGCATTCAAAAAGTAGCCAAACTAAGCAAATCGCTTTTTGGCGAAAACATTGCTGGACAAAAAAGGCCATATCTCCTAAAGTATTTCGAATTTTAAAAAACCCTTTTAGGACAATATTCTCAAATATCCAAGCTATCAAAATATGCCAAAAAAAATCGAAAAAAAAATCGCCAACCAGCAATACCCCCTTAAAAACAGATTCGTGTTTATCACACAAAAAATTATAAAGAATCAACCTTCTGTATGCTGAATCTTGTAGCCGAGTGTGATATATTTGTTCAAATTCCACATTTCAAAACAAGTAATTGCAAGGGAATCAGAGCTTCGGCACAGACCAAATAAACTTAGCCTTCTCGTTATACTAAAATTTATAGTTTTAAAGATCTTCTTAATAATGTGTAAACGTTTATGACAACTGGCATTCACTTTTTTAATGCATATCGAACTTCACTGGAAAAAATCCATGTAAAATTTAAAACAATGACGTTTACATGCTTAACTCGAACTACCTACAGACAATGGAAACACATCAGATTATTTGTGTTTTGCTTTTTTTTTTAAGTATGACGCGGTTCCAGGCTTATTTTGTGGCCCTTTTTTGTTTGTTTTATATTTTACAGATAGTTTTCACCAGCAACTAATATTCACCTAGGTATTAACACGACTTTGTTTTTGTTTATCTACAAGTAAGCAGTCCAGAGTTACTCCCTTGAAGAAACATCGAAATTATTGCACTTAAGCTTTCAGCTTAAAGTTTTTGACTTAGGAAAACCCACAGCAATCTGGTCTTAGCGCACTATTTAAATGAACAGCAACGTTTAAATATGTAAAACAGATTGAAATTTCAGTCACAATCACTACGCGGGTTCTGGGTAAATCCCCAGTGGTGTTCACTAGCTGAGTACATATGGGGCATCTGAATGGTATAAATACAAGTTGTCATAGTTAAAGTGTCTCAATCGTAAGTGACAACTGAAATGATTCAGCTCGTCGTCCTACTGTTTGCTATCGGCTCGCCAGTGTTTGCTATTGAGGTTGACACTGGATTGGGTCGAGTTCGTGGTGCAGAACTCACCTCTCGTTTGGGTGTTCCTTTTCACGCTTTTCGCGGCATTCGCTATGCAGAACCACCGCTGGGACAGCTGCGCTTCTTAAACCCCAAGCCGGTGAAGCCTTGGTCACCGCATACTTTCGATGCCAGCCAGGATGGACCCATGTGCCCACAACCCTGGGATAATATGACTGATGTGTCCGAGGATTGTCTGCGTATTAATGTCTACACGAAGAATGTGAAGGGTCGCTTGCCGGTAATTGTGTTCATACATCCGGGTGGTTTCTATGTCTTCTCCGGTCAGAGTAAGTACTTGGCTGGACCGGAGCATTTTATGGATCGAGATTGTGTGCTCGTCAGCATCAACTACCGTCTGGGTAGCTTGGGTTTTCTGGCCACTGGCAGTGCCGAGGCACCTGGCAATGCTGGACTCAAGGATCAGGTGATGGCCTTACGCTGGATACAGCAGCATATACACAATTTTGGCGGCGATGCAGGATCAGTGACGCTGTTGGGCTATAGTGCTGGCAGTCTGAGTATTGGGCTGCACATGCTGTCACCCATGTCCCGTGGCTTGTTCCATCGTGGTATTTGTATGAGTGCCTCGCCCTTTGGGCAGTCTAGGTATCAGCCAACAGACCTGAAGTTGGCTCAACGTCAGGCCGCATTGCTGAAATGTCCCACAGAATCCGTTAAGGAAATGGTCAGTTGTTTACGGGAGAAGCCCATGCTGGACTATGTAAGCTCGTACAACGGCATGTTTGAGTTTGGTTGGAATCCGGTTTACAATTGGCGCTTGGTTATAGAGCAAGATTTTGGTCAAGAGCGTTTCCTAGTGGAGGATCCCTACAAGACGGCACTGAGTGGAGAGTTCTATAAGGTTCCTCTTATCACGGGGATAACCGAGTTTGAGTTTCTATCGGGTGCATTCTGTAAGTAACTGAATTTCAATTTTTAGCAACAGCTAAAAATTTCTCTGTTCCAGTTGATTTACGAAATCAGAGCATCGTCAGCAATTACAATGCAAAGTGGGAGCACTATGCACCCATAGCCTTGGTCTATGAGCGGGATACGCCCCATTCGCGTCTAGCAAGTCGTGTGTTGCGTGAGAAATATCTGGGCCAAAACGCCACACTGGAATATCCCACTTCACTCAAGGGTCTGGGCGAATTGTATAGCGATGCTTTAATTGGAGTGGCATTTAATCGTTTCTTATATTTGATGGCCAACCACACCTCCATTTATACCTATCACTTTCGCTACAAGGGACGATATAGTTTCCTAAAGAATCCAGACAACAATCAGACTTTTGGTAGGCCATTTATATAGAAAAACCTGATATTTAACTAAAGTTTAAACCCGCTTTCGCTTCACTAGGTGCGGTGCATCATGATGAGCTGTTGTACTTGTTCCATGTCTCACTTTTGACACCGCTTCTCAAGGAAACTGAACCAGAGAATTTTATGATTGAACGTCTTACGCGCATGTGGACGGAGTTTGCCAAGAAGAGGTAAGAAACCAAATATCTAAAGTCTATTCTTTATAGTATGTTTTTTTTTATTATTAGCGATCCCCATAATCAGCAAGATGAGTATTTAAAAGATCTTCACTGGCCACTGTACAATTCAAAGGAGAAGGGGTACTTGGAAATCGATTTGAAGCTTACACCCAAAAATGGCGGCTTCAATCAAGAGCGCTATCGAATTTGGGACGAACTGTTTCCTATACCGACGTTTTAATGAGCATAGGATTTCATTTTAAATGCCTAATAAATATCAGTGCATTTGAAAAATATTGGAAAGATGCTGGATCTTAAAGTTCAGACCTTAAATTCCAGTCAGCAAACTGACCTAACAGAACCTAACGAACCGGTTTGGCTTTCTTTATTTAGGTTAACGAACTTCTTTTATTAATGACCTTTAAAAAGGAAGCAAAAAACTGAAATGATACAAAATGAGAATAAATGTATATCTAAATAATATCCTAAAAGAAGCCCAAAAAATGTGAAAATATGAGTCCAAAAAAACATTTTCCGAAAACGCATTCGAGTTCAGCAGACGAAAATCCTCCGGTCTCAACAGTATGCCTTACCTTGTTTCCCAGCATTGTTTACCAGGCTTGATGTTTTCAATTACAAATTAAGCGTAAATAATACATTCATCAGTATTAAAATCTTCGTCTTCACTTTGAACTAAATCGATGAAATCGAGCATCTGATTATTCGACAATGTTTACAATTTAAACTATTTGCTTGGGAAGGCAACATACTAAGACTTTTTTCAGTAGAAGGGTCTGGTGGTATTCGTTTGTATTGAATTTTTTGTTTGGAAATTTGCAACAACATCCGCCGCATAACAATGGGCGGGAGAAAAACTCTGTTCAAGTGGTACAGATGTATTAAAAATGTTTTATCTTCGCTGAAGAAAGTTTATAAAGTTTTTTTTTAAATTTAGAAATAATACTCAAAGATAACAGAGTACGACACTAAAAAAAACCCGGGATAAGACCCTTAAATTCTGATAGAAGGGACTTCTGTAAGCATCACCTCATACTCTGTTTCTTAACTGTACCCTAGGTTCGCGTTCCATGGGTACTTTTGTAGTAGCAACACAAAGCGACAACCATTTTACCTTAGATGTAAATGGTTAAGGAAAAAAATCTACAAAATTCAGCAAACACAGACAGGGTCATTGGGAACGTAATATCAAAAAATCGCTATATTCGTACAATTCGTTAAGGTACCTCAAACACAAAATCTTGAGTATCTTTAAAACCGCACGGTAGATTTTTATTAAAAACTAAATTTATGATGGCACAATGGACTAGTGTACGTCCCTAAAAGATGGTACTCGTCACTCGCCAAAAAACCGCGAAATGGAGTACCATTTTAACATTCACCCACGAACATCTTCAAGAAAGTCATAAAGTAGATCCCAAAATAGACCAAACTGCGTTTACGGTTTCTCCAACATAGCCTTGGCTCGCGGGCTATGGTTATTTTTGTACAACAACTGCCTTAGAACAACATTGACCATTTAGGGTATTAGCAGCTTCACCAAAATTATGTTATTAATCTTATAAATAAAATGCTTCATTGCAAGCAAGAAAATAGAACAAATTCACTATAAAATGCATTTAACGGACTAACCGCGATACACTAAAATGCTTCGAACTAAAGTTTTTAAATGATTATATCTGTTTTCCGGCTAGGAATGAAGATAAATATCTTTACCGATTAGATTAATTGCATAATTTTTGGGAGCTGTTAACACCTTAAATGGTCAATGTTGCCGTAAGTCAATTGCTAGTACAAAAATGCTTGTAGTCAGCGGGAAAATGCATCGTAAGAAAATCTGAAAACGGAGTTCGGTCTATTTTTTAGTCTAGTTAATGGACCATATTTCGTGGTTCATGGGTAGATCTTTAAACCGTACTTTATCTCGCGGTTTTTTGTCTGAGGAGTAACATCTCTTAGGCCCACGAAATAGCCCTTTGTGCCATCATAAATTTAGTTTTTAATATTAAAGAATTTGCGTTTGACACCTTCTGGAGGTACCTTAACGAATTGTACGATAAAAGTGATTTTTTGATATTACGTTCCTAATGACCCTGTCTGTGTTTGCTGAATTTTGTAGATTTTGTTCTTGAACCATGAACTTCTAAGCTAAAATTGTTGTCGCTTTGTGTTGCTAAAACAAAAGTACACATAGTACGCGAACCTAGGGTACAGTTGAGAAACTGAGTATGAGGTGATGCTTACAGAAGTCCCTTCTATCAGAATTTAAGGGTCTCATCCCGGGTTTTTCCAAGAGTTTGTTTTTTTTGTACTGTGTAATATTAAAGTGATAGAACTCAAGCGACAAGGGTCTTCACAAAATGTGGTCTAAAACTGTAATGAAATTCATCTTAAGTAACTTTAAGTTCATATTAACAATAATTTAGACGTAATTGATCTTATTCAAAAACAGATTCGTGTTTATCACATACAATTTATCAAGCATCTTCGTCAACCCTTGTTGCCGAATCTTGTTGCCGAGTGTAATAAATTTGTTCGAATTCCATATTTCAAAATAAGTAATTGCAAGGGTATCAGAACTTCGGCACAGACCAAATAAGCTTAGCCTTCTGGTTATACTTAAAATTACAATTTTAAAGATCTTATTAATGGTTAATGACAACTGGCATACACTGTTTGAATGCATATCGAACTTAACTGGAAAAATTCCATGTAAAATTTAAAACAATGACGTTTACATTCTTAACTCGAAAATACCTACAGACAAAAGAAACACATCAGATTAATTGTGTTTTGTTTTGTTTTTTTTACCTTTCTTTTCAATCCGATTTCATTTCTGGTTCTCTCTCACTGTGGAAGTTTGATGCGGTTCCAGGCTTATTTTGTGGCCCTTTTTTAGTTTGTTTTTTGTTTTACAGATAGTTCCCACCAGCAACTACTATTCACCTAGGTATTAACATGACTTTTCTTTCGTTTATCTACAAGTAAGCAGTCCAGAGTTTCTCCATTGAAGATATAACGACATTATTGCACTTAAGCTTTCAGCTTAAAGGTTTTGGTTTAGGAAAACCCACAGAAATCTGGTCTTAAAGCACTATTTAAATGAACTGCAACGTATAAATATGTAAAACAGATTGAAATTTCAGTCACAATCACTTCGCGGGATCTGGGTAAATCCCCAGTGGTGTTCACTAGCTGAGTACATATAGGGCATCTGAATGGTATAAATTCAAGTTGTTATAGTTAAAGTGTCTCAATCGTAAGTGACAACTGAAATGATTCAGATCGTCGTCCTACTGTTTGCCATCGGCTCGCCAGTGTTTGCCATTGAGGTTGACACTGGGTTGGGTCGAGTTCGTGGTGCAGAACTCACCTCTCGTTTGGGTGTTCCCTTTCACGCTTTTCGCGGCATACGCTATGCAGAACCACCGCTGGGACAGCTGCGCTTCTTAAACCCCAAGCCGGTGAAGCCTTGGTCACCGCATACTTTCGATGCCAGCCAGGATGGACCCATGTGCCCACAACCCTGGGATAATATGACTGACGTGTCCGAGGATTGTCTGCGTATTAATGTCTACACGAAGAATGTGAAGGGTCGCTTGCCGGTAATTGTGTTCATACATCCGGGTGGTTTCTATGTCTTCTCCGGTCAGAGTAAGTACTTGGCTGGACCGGAGCATTTTATGGATCGAGATTGTGTGCTCGTCAGCATCAACTATCGTCTGGGTAGCTTGGGTTTTCTGGCCACTGGCAGTGCCGAGGCACCTGGCAATGCCGGGCTCAAGGATCAGGTGATGGCCTTACGCTGGATACAGCAGCATATACACAATTTTGGAGGCGATGCAGGATCAGTGACGCTGTTGGGCTATAGTGCGGGCAGTCTGAGTATTGGGCTGCACATGTTGTCACCCATGTCCCGTGGCTTGTTCCATCGTGGTATTTGTATGAGTGCCTCGCCCTTTATGCATTCTAGATACCAGCAAACAGACCTGAAGTTGGCTCAACGTCAGGCTGCATTACTGAAATGTCCCACAGAGTCCGTTAAGGAAATGGTTAGTTGTCTACGGGAGAAGCCCATGTTGGACTATGTAAACTCTTACACCGGCATGTTTGAGTTTGGTTGGACTCCGGTTTACAATTGGCGCTTGGTTATAGAGCAAGATTTTGGTCAAGAGCGTTTCCTAGTGGAGGATCCCTACAAGACAGCACTGAGTGGAGATTTCTATAAGGTTCCTCTTATCACGGGGATAACCGAGTTTGAGTTTCTATCGGGTGCATTCTGTGAGTAACTGAATCTCAATATTGCACAAAAACAGCTAGCAATTTCCTCTGTTCCAGATAATTTGCGAAATCAGACCATAGTCAGGAACTACAATACAAATTGGGAGCACTATGCACCCATAGCCTTGATTTATGAGCGGGATACGCCCCATTCGCGTCTAGCAAGTCGTGTGTTGCGTGAGAAATATCTGGACCAAAACGCCACACTGGAGTATCCCACTTCCCTCAAGGGTCTGGGAGAATTGTATAGCGATGCTTTGATTGGAGTGGCATTTAATCGTTTCTTACATTTGATGGCCAACCACACCTCCATTTATACCTATCACTTTCGCTACAAGGGACGATATAGTTTCCTAAAGAATCCAGACAACAATCAGACTTTTGGTATGCCAAAATAACGCGATATTTAACTAAAGTTTAAACCCGCTTTCGCTTCACTAGGTGCGGTGCATCATGATGAGCTGTTGTACTTGTTCCATGTCTCACTTTTGACACCGCTTCTCAAGGAAACTGACCCAGAGAATTTTATGATTGAACGTCTTACGCGCATGTGGACGGAGTTTGCCAAGAAGAGGTAAGAACCAAAATATCTAAAGTCTATTCTTTATAGTATGTTTTTTTTTGATTATTAGCGATCCCCATAATCAGCAAGATGAGTATTTAAAAGATCTTCACTGGCCACTGTACAATTCAAAGGAGAAGGGGTACTTGGAAATCGATTTGAAGCTTACACCCAAAAATGGCGGCTTCAATCAAGAGCGCTATCGAATTTGGGACGAACTGTTTCCTATACCAACGTTTTAATGAGAATTTGAAAAGTATTGGAAAGATGCTGGATCTTAAAGTTCAGACCTTTAATTCCAGTCAGCAAACTAACCTAACACAACCTAACGAACCGGTTTGGCTTTCCTTATTTAAGTTAACGAACTTATTTTATGAATGACCTTTAAAAAGGTAGCAAAAAACTGAAATGTTACACAAAATATAGCCCAAATGTTTCAAAATGGGAAAAAGTATATCTAAATAAAATCATATTGTTCCTAAAACGAGCCCAAAGTATTAAAAAATCTGTATACTTTTTGCTTTAAGAAAAACTTCAACCCAAACCGAACCGAGCAAGCTTTTGCTGATCCAAACCTGTTTTGATGATGGTATAAATGTTGGCCAAGTTGAGTAAGAGCTATATATGTATATACTGCGGGCAAACTGCCACATGGTGGAAAAATATATTGTCTTCCTAGTACTCCTTTCGGTAATGTTTAGCTTTGGCTCTGAACTTGAGAGCTACAGTGGAAGTAACATACATCTACATACTCCAATGAAATTGTCCACGGCCTTTAATTATTCGGAATCCATTTCTCAAGATACAAAGAGCCAGGCCTTCTGTACGCATCATCACATCACCATGCAGTCGATAATTGGAAGCGACTCTGAGACGAACAAACGCATTGTACTTAGTTATTGACAGACAACTGTTTTAGTGTAACTGCGTTGCAAATAAACACAATATTTTGTGACTGATAAAAATTCCATATAATCGACAAAGCAAATTTTGCATGAGCAAACAGCGAAAACAACTAAGTCACGAAAACAATTACGGATGGGTGTGTGTTGACTTCTACAGAACTGATATTCGAGCTGGCTTCCATTGCATGAATTGAAATTTAAAAGAGCAATTGGGGCTGTTCCAAAGAGAAGATCGAATAGGGTGGTTTAAAGTACACTTGGGTAGACAAAAAATTATTCATACATTTTTCCCATATTTTGATTTTAGCGGTTAGATTGAGCGGTTAGAAGGACTGATTCGATTCATTGGCTTTCACAGTTTTTAAACTCCAGTTTAGGTTCGTTAAATGGTTTTTGGAGCCAACTGAACAGCTGTTTTGATTCCTTTCAGTGGTTCACTCTTTATTATTTTCATATATTATGATATTTCCGAATACTTTAAGTTTTACCACACATACAAAATTGAATACCGAGAAAACATTTGAATACCTTTATAATCTTTATAAACACCTTATATTCCGTCTTCGTTCAAAAGAGTTTCACTGCGAAATTAGTCTACTATCCCATTGGATTGTTTGAATCGAAAGAAAGAAGACTATTCAACTAAGAACTATCAGTCTTATATTACTCACAACTTATAACATTTTTTATTCAAGCATCGAATTTACAATTTTTCCTCTAAGTGTATTACAGACGATAAAATAACACAGTAAGACAAAATAAAACTTTTCGAAAAAAAAACCGGGTTGAGCGCCTTAAATTCTAATAGAGGGACTTCTGTAAGCATCACCTCGTACCCAGTTTCTTAACCCTAGGTTCGCGTTCTATGGATACTTTTGTACTAGCAACACACAACGACAGTAATCTAAACTTAATTGTTAATGGTTCAAGATAAAAATCTACAAAATTCAGCAAATATGGACTTGGTCATCGGGAACCTAATATCAAAAATTCGTTTGGATTTGACAATTGGTTAAGGGTACCAGAAAAGATTTTTATTCAAAACTAAATCTCTAATGGCATAAATGGTCATTGCATGTCCAGTTGTACAGTTGATAAACTGAGTATGAAGTGATGCTTACAGAAGTCCCTTCTATCAGAATTTAAGGGTCTCGTCCCGGGGTTTTTTTTTGTCGTAATGTGTAACCATAACCATTTTGTTTCATCAATAATATTTTTGAGAGCAAATAGTATCAAGATAATTGTAAATTATTTTAACATTGAGAGTACAGTCATAAAACAGATCCGTTTAAATTGAGGAATCTCGCTTTTTTATAGAATTGTGAACAGCAGTGTGATGGGACGAACGCCATTTTAAAATTCGTTGTTCGATCTTCATCTTACGTTTTGTGGTCAACTTGGAAACATTTTGGGGGCCATTTAAAGAACTATCAGAAAAATACTACAGTAACTTTTAAAGACCACTTTGTGCCCATTTTGAAAATATTTTGTTGCAATTGTTATATAATATAACATTTCGGGTACATCTTGGAAACATCCCGTTGTCATTACGAACATTTTTTGGGGCATTTTTGGAAATATTCAGGTCATACTTGACAACTAATAATACAAGTTAACAAAAAAAGGCAGAGAAGACAGCAAACTTTTCTAATGTATTTTTGAGCAGGGCTGAAAGCCGGGTTTGAGCCGAACCGGTTCGAACCCGGAATTCCGACTTTTGTTTTACTATGAACCGAACCTTGAACCGAACCTCCTTAGAAATTAAAGCTGAACCTGAAGCTGTTCTGAACCTAAAATTTCGGTTCGGTTCAACAAAACTGATAGACTCAAAAATTTGACCTTCTGTCTAAAATGGGCTGAAAAGTAGAAAAAAATGCGGCAAAAGGTTTAGATATGAAATATGAAATCCCCACCTAAATATTTCTTGTCAGAGTTTGAATTGCTTCCTACACAGCAGCAATAGCAACGAAAAAAATGCTCTGCTCCTGCTCCGAATATGAAAAGAGCAGAGCAGTAGCATAAGCACAAAATTTCATCTGGAGCACTATAGCTTTGCTCCGTGCTGTCCATTTTTTCAGAGCTATAGAAATAGCATAAAAAAAACTACTATCAAAATACTATCTGGAGTTATAGCAATAGCAAAAAATATCGGAGCAATCGGAGCAAAGCAGGCATAGATTTTCTATTCTTGCTATAGAAGTAATTATTTATAGAGCCGCTCAGTCTGCTCCCAATAGTGCTACGTATAGCTGCTCTCGTAGTTGTCTCAAATTGATTCCTACAATCAGCGATAAAAAGGCACAAAACAGGAATGGCAATTTTTCTTAGCTCCTAATAACCACGCCATCTCCTCATACTTGTACTTTTGCTACCCTTATCATCAAAACAAACTAAGTTGAGACCGCGAATTCTTCAGTACCATCGCAGGTCAATTTAAGACCTGTGATTCCCCATGATGTACTAATGAGACTATAATAATGAGAATTGAGCCACTTTGTTAAAAGCTGTATAGAATTTTAAGCAAACTGTTTGGTAGAACTACTTGGAGCAGCTACAGCAGCTATGAGAAGCAGATTTGGGAGCAGCTCAAGGAGCAAATGCTATAGCTATATGACATGTTGAAAATCTATGCATGCTTTGCTCCAATTGATCCGATTGCTCCGAATTTTTTTGCTATGGCTATAACTCCAGATAGTATTTTGATAGTAGTTTTTTTTTGCTATTTCTATAGCGTTGAAAAATTTGTCAGCACGGAGCAAAGCAATAGTGCTCCAGATGAAATTTTGTGCTTATGCTATTGCTCTGCTCCTATCACATTCAGAGCAGAAGCAGGAGCAAAAATAAAAAACTACGAAATAGCATAGCATTTTCAAACACTGTTTCTTGTTATATATAGCTTGTTAAATAATTCTCAAAAGCAAGAATCTAACATTATTTTGGTAAAATTGTTCAACGTAAACTACAAAATGCAATTTCACTTAACTATATTTCCATGTGTTCTACTAACCAATTCCGAACCAAAAACCACTCGGTTCCCGTACAATTTGGGGAGTTTTTAGGTCGAATGATGTTTTTAAAACACTTAGAGCACATCAATTATTAATGTTCTATTAAGTATTGACTGAACCAAGGTTCGAACCAAAACCTTCTCCCCAAAACCTCGAACATTAAATTTCCGAACCTTAACCATTCGTTATTTTGGGTTCGATCCAGTGTACCGGAGATCCGACATTTTTTTTTGAGTGCTGAGTTCGTTTTGCTCCAGCACGTCTGGTTAAAGAGAAATTTGCATAAACATGAGTTGAATGCAGATTGTTCACATTTCTATATCGTGTAGCCATATTTATTAACACATTCAAGCCAAACTTGCTTCTACGTAAACTTAATTGAATAACAATCATGAAAAACCAAAACCATGTATTGGTTTTGATTCCAAGGGTACCAATATATTTATTTAAATATGAAAAATGTGAATTTCAAAAGTTATCGTCTAATAAAATTACGACTTATCTAATTACGACTTAATTTATACCATTTTTCAAACCATTTTCCTATAAATTTTGTATAAGTTAAGAAAAATCAACGTGAAATAACTTCATTATATCAACTCGCTTGTTCACAATATTTATTCAATTTCAAGAAATTTTCGTGGTAATTATTAAGTGGAATAAGTCGAAAATTTGTATTGTTTTTTGACTATAACTTCCAAAAGCGCGATGTTATCGAAAAAGTGTAAATGTTGTAAATTTAAGAGCACAATGGTTTATATTGGAAATAATTTTGTCACTTTTTTCAGCTGGCTGATTAATTTTAAGAGGTTTTTGAGCTTGGCAAAAAAGTGAAATATCTCAGAAAAATTCACATTTTTCATATTTAATCAAAACCAATTTTGGTTTTGGGTTTTCAGAATTTTTTTTAACTAAGTATACGTAGAACCAAACTGTCCTACTTGTACCACTTTGTCCTTACATAGATGGAGCATAATGAAAAAAAAACTAGGCTGCTTTCGTGGCCCTGCAATTAATTGTTCATAGCCAACCAGCTTAACAACAAATTCAACAATTAGACTTTCCACAGACGTTGAATCAGTTCAGAAGTTCAATCATTCACATGAAATATTGATCAACCTCAATTTTCTGCAATTTTCTCAATCAATCGCGATTTTCGGTTGAAGTTTTCTGCGGCATATGGTTCGGCCTTGTTGTGTTCCTTTTTAAGGTTGGTCAGGCCACTATTACCAGCCGCCAACACTTCCGCGGCGGACGTTGATTTTCCAGCACAGTCGGCCATGGCCCAAAACAGTTTCAATAAGTTGCGCTAAAACTTTTACACGCCTTTTGGCAGGCAGAAAGAAACAAACAACAAAAAAGTACCCAAAAGCGTTCTGAATGAAGAAAATAAAAGCCCTGGTGTAGGTGGGCGGCAGGCAGGGGGCGTGGCACTCAGTTGGTTGCTGTTAAAAATTTGAACGCGCTGATGCTGATGGGCATTTTTACAACTGAAGCGTTAACTATGTGCAGCAAGTTGGCAGCGAAAAACTGCGCACAAAAAAAAAGAAAGCGAAGGAAAGTAATAGAGAGACTGGGCGAGCATTTTTCGATAGCAGTGTGCACAATATTTTCCATTTTAGTTTACAAGTTTCGTGGCCGTCGGCACAACCAACCGCACAACCCCCAAATGAAATTTTTATGAGCCCCAAATATGGTGCAAGAAGTTTTGCTTATATTCTTATCTGAACTAGTTGACGATTTAAGCTTTAATTGCGTTTCACTTTTGGTTGTCCTCGTCCAGCGAAGCAATCCTGCAGGGCCCGCCACAAACAACGGATGGCCAACATTAGGCAATATAAAACAAAGATAATGCCGCCATAGAGTATCAACATGGCATCCAAATTATGATACTGCACAAAGTTGAGATCCTGCGAGGCACTTCTCAGGTACCTGGCTCCCTTGTGCCGGCTCACATGCTCCACCCAGTACACAGCCCGTTCCAGAGGTGTGTTCAACTGATCTCGATAACGGGCAGACATTTCCTGCACCTTCTGGGTGGCCTCTGGACTCTTTACGATTTGCTCGATGCCCTTCAGTAGCTTGTCAGATGTGAGCCCCTTAAGGTGTACTGTGACACCATAGCCATTTGCCTCCGCTCGTGCCATATTGAGGAACTGATCACCAAAGATAGGTATACCTATAACTGGCTTGCCATGGTAAATGGATTCCGTGGTGCTCAGCAGTCCTCCGTGAGTGATAAAGGCAATTACCTTCTTGTGGGCCAAAATATCATCTTGAGGAAACCAATCGGAGATGAAAACATTCGCGGGTTTGCCAGGCAGATCAGCATCCTCAAACTTCCACAGGACACGCTGCTTGAGTTTCCCGAACGTCTCAATCAGAGCCTGGCGCGTTTCCAGAGGCAAACTCTTGCTCTTCAAATTGGAACCCATGGAAAAGTAGATAACGCCATGTTCAGCTCCATTGATGAACTCTTCTATGTCCTTGGGCAGAGCCTGACGCTTACGATTGATATGCATGCCGCCCACCTCAATCATGTTGGGCGAATAGGGACGCGGAAAGCTGAGCGAGACATGCTGATTCAATAGCACCAAGGCGGTATTCTTGCGCATCTCATAGAAGTCCTGTTTGTTGTTTGGAAAGTACTTTCGATACAAAACCTCCTGCTGTGGCAAATAGTAATACTCCATGAACAGATACTCGTAAGTGGCAAAGGCCAGATTGCCCACACGTTCCAGCAAAGACATGTGATCGGTGAATTTGAGCAGGGCACTTGGCACATACGAAGGCGGGGAGGGTGAGCCAACCTAAAGGAGAAGTTTCAGTAATGCACACACATAAATAATGTCACACTTACCAAGTCCGTATTCCAACTGATGGCCCCAAAGGTGCCCAGTCCTATAAGAGGGGCATTGAAATGCTCGGCTAGTCCAAAATGCGCCTCATTGAGGAACACTTCAGCGATGACAGCATCAAACGTTTGATTCGATTCCCTTAATTTGTGCAGAATCGGATCACTAAGCAGCACTTCGGTAATACGAAAGCCCATGGCATAAAAATTAACAATTTGTTGATAAATGGGCTGCTCGGATGTGACCAATAGGTTGCCTATATCGCCTGGAAATGGGATAAGGGGGAAATTTTAGTTAAGATTTGTTTACAAAATACTTCAATTTTTGTAGTTTGTGGCATTTGCAGTTATCTGATACTTGTTTAGATTTGAAGGTGCAGTATGGGTCGGTACTATTAAGGCTATAGATCTACAAAAAAACGTGACGCAGTTCAACAATATGCCATAAGGTGTAGAACACCTAAGCCGGGCGATCAGAAATGTGAGCATTTCTCTACTTCGAAAGCCGAATATAAATGTCATGTCATCTGGAATCAAGCCGAGAGCGAAAAAAAATGTACCTTTGTTGAGATTTGAACCTAGTCTTTCAGTCAACGGCCTTCACCTCTGCTCCACTGTTGGCAATATGGACCACTTTTTGTGTTGTTTACCAACACATGAATCAATTCAACCAGAGAAATTCAGGCTGGTGTATTTTGTTGTTGTCATTCTGCAAAAGTTTTCTCAACTCAACAATTCTGCAGCTCAACTGGAGGTCGTAAATAATTTTAATTATTTACAGAAGTCAGTTTTATAATAATTTATAGACCAAATAAAATTAGTTTACAGTGCAGAGTGAGCAATATCATTTCAAAATATTATTTCGACCTTAAATAAGAAATTAATCATAATTGAAATTGTGATATGGCTTGCTTTTCGCTTATAAGTCCAGACACTTTTTATGATTAATATCTATAATGAATAAGGTCTACTCGGGTATTGGTTAATTTTTTTAATAGCTTTCTAAGCTGAAAGCCTTCTTCCCATCAATATATGTCTTCTTTAGTTTTCCAATAATGGTCCCATCGATCTAAGATTCCATGAACCTATCATCCAAAATAAATCGAAGGTTTGAAAAAAAGAGGTCTGAGGTTTGTAATATACGGAAACACTAATGTTATTTCTGGCTTGGAGTTTAATTGCATTTTTATACTCTGTACCGTAGGTACACAGAGTATTATAAGTTTGTGCAAAAGAATGTAAAATCGAGAGAGTAATCTCCGACCCTATAAAGTATATATGTTCTTGATCAGCATCAACAGCCGAGTCATGTTCGTCATCTCCGTCTGTCCGTCCGTCCGTCCGTCTGTCTGTCCGTATGAATGCACAGATCTCAGAGATGGTAAGAGATAGAGGTTTGACCTGTATGGGACATATGCTTCTTATGTCTGCAGGCAGATCAAGTTTATTTTCAATTTTGGCCACGCCCCCTCCCGCCCCCGCAATTTAGAAAAACAGTCATATCTCCCACAGTTTTGAAGATAGATGGCTTGTTTCTTCTGGACATATTTAGTTATTAGGATAACTTATCGATCCGCCAAAGGAATGAAGAAGATCGGATGAACGGTTTTCGAGTTATGATCAAAAGACAAATTTTCTTGGAACAGAGTATGTTATAGTCGGGCTTGACCGACTTTCTTTCTTGTTCTAGCTAAGGGTCTGGCCCGATTAGGGAAGGGGTGCGGCCCAATGACGGGAATTTTGAAATTTCCTTTTTAATTGAATAGGTTACTTCAAATAAAACTGATCTGTCTAATTTTAAAATTTTTTTTTTGCAATGTCCTTAAGATATTGCTAAAAGTCGGTTTTTGACAAGGTTTTTTTTTAATGCCAATATCTCGGGCCCCAGAGTAGCTAGCGACATGAAATAAAATCCCACCGACAGAGAATTGAACAAGGTTATTGAAAATGAAAAACTTAATTACTTACACTGAAAACTTTTTTGTGTATAATTAATTGAAAAATATAATGAGTCGGTTTTGGTAGTTCCCGTTATAGCGCCACCTTAAAACTTTTACAGTATCTTCTTTGAACCTCGACGCTTATTACCTGAAAGTTTCAAAAAAAACGATGATACGCTTCCTCAAGAAAAATTAAGAAATATAAGAAATACAAAATTTGGAGGCATTTTCCCTGAAAACAAAAAGTCTTTCTCACTAAAACTATAGTTTCTCGACCGATCATTCCTATGGCAGCTGTAACCTATCCGTCATCCGATTTTGACAAAACTTTGAAAATTTGAGTGAAGGCTTATAAAATAAATATATGCCAATTTTAAAGAGGTTCACTTTGAAAACAGCAAAGTTTTTCTTACTAAGACCATTATTCTAAGCTTACTTTTCTTTGGCAGCTATACTATATAGATGACCGATTTCGACCAAACTTGGCAGAATCATAGAAAACTAGTAAATACGGAGTTTTGGAGACGTTTGCATTGAAAACAAAAAAATTTTCTCACTGGAACCAGTTTTTCGACCGATCGTTCCTATGGCAGCTATATGTTATAGTCATCCATAGCATAGCTCAGCATCCATAGATAGCATAGAAACAGACGGACGGATAGACGAACAATACTAAATCAACTCAGCTCGTCATGCTGATCAGGAATATATTTGATTTATGTGGTCGGAAATGCTTTCTTCTAAGCGTTATAAATATCTGAACAATTTTAATATTCACTCTGCTTTATGTGTGACAACAGAAAGATGGTCTATATTGAGTATCGCATTATTCTAAGCGTATCAATATCTGCGATTTTTTGCTTAAGCTTAGTACTCAGAGAGGCTAAGTCGATATAGCTGAGTGTCATAAAAAACAAGAAAGAAAGTCGGTCAAGTCCGACTTTAACATAATCTGTACCTTCCAAAGTTTTCTTTTTCCACACAAAGTGTTGAGGTGAGTTTATTTGCTGCCCATCGCTGTTCCAACCAGTGCCCATCATAAATGATTGTGTTCCCTATAACTCGACTATCGCTCAACCGATCTTAACCATTCCATCGGCGAATCGATAAGTAATACTGATTTCTAAATATGTGCAGTAGGTTTTTCTATCTATAAAACTGTGGGAGACACGACGTTTTTCTTAAGTTGATGTGCTTGCAAGTTTAAGAAGCTTTTGTCCCATACAAGTCAAACCTCTATCTCTACCTCTGGACGGACAGACAGACGGGCATGGCTATACCGACTCGGCTGTTGATGCTGATCAAGAATATATATATTTTATGGGGTCGGAGATGCTTCCTTCTGGCTTTTACACAGAAAGAAAAAAATTCGAGATATATGAGATATCCGAGAAGTCGGTCAATACCGGGCTTTGTCATTCCAAGTACGAATAGAATTGACTTGCTCTTAGATATCTCGGATCTAATACGACTTTTGCTTTAAATTTCAATCCAAAGGTCGAGATCAAATCAATTTGATTTGAACTTGATTTTAAATCGCTATTTATTTTCTGTGTACATACTTTTGCACAAACTAATTATACTCTGTGTACCTTTGGTACAGAGTATAAAAAGTGGAAGATGTTCCAGTGAAGATTAATACAGACGCCAATATTGAGAAATCAATGAGCCTTATGTGTGAAATCAGCAAGATGCTCTTTATTGGATCGCATTATTACAAGCGAATCAATACCTGCGACTCATAGCTTAGGCATAGTACTCAGACAAGCTAAATCGAAGTAACTCATTATAAAAACGGGTAGCTAAAGGGCTTGTAAAAACCAATGACTGCACTCTTAACTGGGCCAGTTCTTAGTTGTTTCTCTAAATGCTTTCGCTCCTACTTGACTGGCTAAACAGCTAATTGAGTTTAACTTTGGGAGAAGAAAATATATAGACTACAATTATTTCTACAACTATCCCAGCTAACTCAACGATGTTGAGCGCTTTTTAAACTATCTCCACAACTAACATATAATCTAAATACTCCTGCACTCACACTTTTATTAGTTATATTATTTAAATGTAAACAAATCACCGAATGTAAACAAACATAATGCAATGTGACCTTCTGAAATCTGGTGGTATTTTGCTTCTGAAGGGTGGTATTTCTTTAATGAGCAATCACACTGCACCTTTAGCTGACCCCCTGCGGAATACGCTATCTTTTTAGGTAGCTTTAGACTAAGTTTCTCTGATTACTAAGCTTTAAAAATAACGATAACATTTCATTTATGAAACCTATAAAATCGAGCGCTAAGTACTAGGGTTTTACAACGAGTGGAATCAATAATGGAGATAGGGAAAATTGATCAAGATTGTGCTGAAGAATGTTAAACTCAAATAGAATTAATAGCTTTATTAGTAACAATTGTTTTATATAAATAAAATGGTCTAAGTAAATCATGCCAAAAGTAAATTCATTTTTGCACAAATCTCTCATTAGTCAGTACACCGATGCATAGAATGAGTGATTATATCACTACCGATTCAGGGTGTGTAATTATCGAAAAGATTATGTGAACATTTAGCTACTCAAATAAATATAATTTAATTGCCCTAAGCTGCCATTACACCAGTCATATTTCTTGAAATAGTCGGTTGTCAAAATTCTCCAAAAGATAAACTCATTTCAAATAGAACCAGTCCTACTATTACATCATTTGAGGCAACGATTTCTGACTCCAGTATTAAACCATTGTCAGAGAATCTCTGTAGTTAGCAAGTGTAAAGGCAGCTTTAGTTTATTAATTAAGTTGATTGTATTTCAATTTCACAATTATCATTTCATTCCACATTCTCAACTAGCACTTACCACTCATGGCTTTCAGTATGTTTGGCACCGGCACATCGTTGATATTCTTGATGGGTTTCTTCAGTTCATATGGCGACACAAGTGTTACCTGATGGCCGGCAGCGGCCAGACCTTTGGCCAAGGCTGATCCCACATTGTAGTGCGATCGAGCGCCGGTATGGAGTATCACAAGATAGTTGTAGGCTGTGGCACAGCTCAGCAGGCTGATAAGCCAGAGGCCCAGGAATGTAGTTTTGTGGCCAAGGGTCCACATGTTCTCAGTATTTCTCAGAGAATGACCAATTAGAATGATTAAAATTCACTGCATAAATTCTCAGCTTGTTCGCTTTGCTGCCTGACATCAAACTGACGAAACTCGCGCCAGTAGCGAGGCAATATATACACATGCTTACTGGCCATATGCCGGCAGCGTTTAGGTTAGGGCTGGGCGACTTTGAGAATGACCTATACTAAGGCCGAAGGCAATCAGTCTCTTAAATGGCAGCGATTAGTTTGTGTAGAGTATTTAATCACTGTTATTGGTTTGGGCAAGTCATGCTGAATATGTTTATTAATCTATGTAGACAACTGTGGAGTGTTTTTCTGAGAGTTTGAGTAGCAACCAACTGTTTGGTATACAGAGAGCGGCTTTTTTTTTATCAGTTTTGTTTTAGTTTTATTTTTGTGTGCTTCTCACCGTTTGTGTGCTGGAAGCAATGACGAGTTTTTCGCGTTTTGTTTTGATTGCTCAAATTTGGTGGCTGAGAGAAGTGAGTAATAAAGAATTTTTGGCACACAGTGCCAAGCATTTGAATAGGATTTTATCATAAATAAAAGTGAGAGTAATAAGTTACCTTATTGGAGATGTGGTACATTTTGTTTGCCTTCTACTTAGTGAGAGGAATGGAACTCAGTTTAGTTAAGCTGTCTAAAGCATTTCCCAGAGAGCCCATGTGTTTGTATTGAACCACCAGACCAAAAAATAACGACGGATGGTTACTATCCCAAGTACAAATGAACCGATTCAATGAAACCAAACGAATCCATTTAAATCAAGCCTGCAAACCTTTTAAATTCTGCTAAAGATTCGGTCGAAATATATTTATAATATTTCCCTGGATGTATCGTTGATAAAATTGCTTAAATCGGTTATAAAACTGAACCTGGTACAAGGAGTTAAGAATATAAGGCGCCTGGTTCATGGTACGGCTCGCGCACACCAAGAAACCGGTTCTTATGGATTCGGTTTCTAATGGCATCCTTGATTTAAATAGAGGTTTAAACGTTAATCGATAGGGTTTTTTGATTTTGATAACCCTTAGATTGAGAACACACCTCAATGATACATTCTTCCCAGTTGGCTCTAATAGCTGGCAAAGGTTATTGCTTGTGTAAGAACTAAGCCTTATTTTTACGACTTAAAGATCATCGATCGTCGAATCTGACACAAAGTTCATCCTTATGTTATTTAGATAAATATAGTGTGTGCGAAAATGTTGTGATACAAGAAAATAACTTCATATTTTACTCATTATGTGAATCCAAAAATGTTAGAAATTACTTTTTATTATTTATTTTATTGGTGCATCACTGAGCCTAATACAAGCTCGTATTTAAATGTTCAATTTTAACATGTGATAATATTTTGCAATATAATAAAAACTAAGACCATTTCATAAGTGAGAAGTTCTTGATCAATTTGCCAGGTTAAGCTGATTAGTATTCAATTTTGTAAGTCGATATTGATTTTTATGAAAAATGCATAATAACAATGTAGTGTATAGAGATCTAAACCTATATATATAAAAGTTAGTGTATGTATGTTTTTTGTTTATAGACGCTTGTTTTTGTTTAAGCCACTGAACCGATCTTAACAATTCTATCACATTATGTTTATGTCAAAATAAAAATAAGGCGCTGGACATTTTATTGATTTAAAACCAGATTCGAACCAACCAGAACAATATCTCAGAAGCTATTTGAGCTATTTATTCCTATTTAGAACAACGGGCCGAACCGGCTCAAAAGAGGCTCAGAACCATATCTCAGAAGTAGTTCCAGTTACGAACTTGAAATCTCTCGATTAGAATTTGATTAAATAGAATTGAACTGGTTCCAAGCTGGTCGAAAAATGGAACCGGTTGAAAAGTGTTTCAGAGCCAAATCGCAATAATAGCTCAAGTTTCGAGTAGGTCATGAACAGTTTAATATTTGAATAGTTCGGAACCGGTTCCTCAGTGGTTCAGAGCCATATGTCAGAAGCTCTTTAAGCCTGACCAAATTACAGTAGACTTTTTATGTGCTATAGAATGCACCCGTTACTCAGGAAAATATATGTTTAAAAGTATTCCATTCTACGAATTAACTGATCATTAACATTAATGTAAGCATACTATATTATGCAACGTTTTTTATAACCTGTATATCTTTGTTATTTATTATCCTATCTATTTGAAAAACTCGCAGGTTATAGAAGTTGGACAAAATATGAGCTCGATTTGGAGGAATAAAACTTTAAATATTTTAAAATTTGAAACAAACTTGATCTGCCTGCACTTAGTAGGCGTCTTAATTTTAAATTTGGTTGCTCTAGCTTCTAGTCTCTCAGATATAAAGACGGACTTGGCTGTGCAGACTCGGTTGTTGATACTGATCTAGAAAATATAGACTCAATGATATTGGAGATGCTTCCTTCTGACTTCCTACTGTATGAGTAACGGGCACAACCAATGTAGACAAGCGTAGTCGAAACGACGAACGATGATAGTTAAGAAAATACAAAATTTTTTATTATTTGATGTGGATCAGTTTGTGTTTATGAGACTTACAATTTCTTAGCCTTAACCTTACCCCCTTTCACATATCTCATTATAGTAATTCCCAAATAAATAAAAGCACCGAAAATTAGAACTAAGCAGATTAAGAACAATGACAAAATATCTACATTGTAATACTGCACAAAATTGAGATCCTGTGAGGCACTTCTAAGATACTTGGCTCCTTTCTGTCTAGTCACATGCTCCACCCAATAGACGGCTCGTTGTAAGGGACTCTCTGGCTGATCCCTGAATCGCTTGGACATGTCTCGCACCCTGTTGGTATAACTGGGATCAGTGATAATTCTACTGATAGCTTGGCCAAAACGTTCAGCAGTAAGTTCTAAATATTTCACTGTGATACCGTAGCCAGCTTGTTCGGCGCTTGCCATATTCATGAATTGATCTCCAAAGATTGGTATGCCAATAACAGGCTTGCCATGGAAAATGGACTCTGTGGTACTTAAGAGACCACCATGGGTGATGAAAGCAATCACATTCTTGTGAGCCAGAATATCGTCTTGAGGGAACCAATCGGAGATGAAGACATTCGCAGGTTTTCCAGGGAAATTGCTTTCCTCAAACTTCCACAGAACACGTTGCTTTAAGCCACTTAATACTTCCACCAGAGCCTGTCGTTTTTCCAGAGGAAGATCTTTGCTTTTTAGATTAGAACCTAGCGAGAAATAGATCACACCATGTTCGGCTCCATTGATGAACTCTTCTATGTCCTGGGGCAATGGGTTACTTTGGTAATTAATATGAATGCCGCCCACTTCTATCATATTGGGAGCATAGGGTCGTGGGTAGCTCAGTGAGACATGATTATTGAGCAGCACCAACGCCGTATTAGCGCGCATCTCGTGGAAATCTAGCTTATTGCGGGGAAAGTACTGGCGATACAGGGCCTCCTGTCTGGGCCAGTTAAACCACTTCTGATACACAAACTCAAAGGCATTGAATCCCAAGTTCTGAGCGCGCTCCACAAAGGTCATACGATCGGTCAACTCCAGACACCAGTGAGGCACATAAGAGGGGGGTGAGGGTGTGCCCACTAGTTGGGTACTCCAGGGTGAGGCACCAAAAGGGCTTACGCCAATCAGTGGAGCCTCGAAATGCTCGGCAAATCCAAAGAGAGCCTCATTCATGAATATTTCGCAAATGACCGCGTCGTAGGTGCGGTTCTCCCTCAGCAGCGTCTGCACACTGGGCTCCTCCAGCAATGTTCGCGTTAATTTCAAGCCCATGGCATGCATGAGCGGATAACGCTTGACCAGCGGCAATTGGGCATTTTGAAGTATTTTTGCCTTGCCCACTGCAAAGATTAAAATCTCGTTTGTGATAAGTTTTACGTGCGTTTCAATCAGTTACTTACCATCCATCGCTGAGATAATACCAGGTGTGTTTACATCCACCAGATTCTTGATTGGTTTCTTTTGGGGAAATGGTGAGATGAGTGTTACCTCATGTCCCCTAGCCACCAATCCTTTGGCCAAGGCTGCCATTACATTGTAATGCGACTTGCTGGAAGTATGCGTCACCATCAGATAGGAGTAAGCGCAGACATGGCTCAGACTGGCCAACAGCAGTAGGCAAGTGCCCCACACAAGCATTTTTCCAATGGAGTTAAATTATGGCCTGGTTTACACTTCGAGGTCGTTATGCATACTGACATGGTGAAGGAAGTGTGCTTTCGGGGTGTTAAGCGCTTGGCACTGATAGGACAACACTTGGCCATAGATAAGAGGAAACAAATGAAAAATGCGGTGCTAGATAACCGCTTTGATTAAGTAAATAGAATCCGAAATAGTGCCAAGTTGCCACCATAAAGCTAATTGATACTTTTAACTATCACTATCCACCGTTTATCCACTAATTCAGCCAAAATGCTGGCACAGTCAAAAATACACATGGCAGGGCGCTTTAGTTGAGTGCATCGACACGAAAATACCCTGTAACTTTGATTTCGAGGGTTTTTATTCATTTACACAAAGAGGCGCACGCCCAAGCACTACCTCTAGTTTCAACATAGCAAAATACCTTCCGATCTGTTATACGTTATTAGTTGATTTGAGAGATAGCTATTTGATTAATATGTGCAATCGGCCCTTAATCTACTATTTTTTAGTTTAAATAGACACACTTAAAATCAAGTAAGAAAGTCAGTCTAGAACGACTGTCCCCCCTAATATTTGCATTTGTCAAACAAAGTCTTCAGGTGTGTAAAGTGCTGCCCATTGCTGTTCCAAACGGTGCTGCCTAGCATAAGTGTTTGCTTTCTCTATTCCTCAACTATCATTCATCCGATCTTCGCCATGCCTTGGGCGGTTCGATAAATATCAGTACTTACTAAATATATCCAGAAGGTGCGAAACTTCTATCTAGAACATTGTGGAAGATGAGGTTTTTTCCAAATTGCGTGGGCTGGAGGGCGCAAAGCAAATTGAATATAAAGAGTGGGCACCCCGTAAGAGGGACAAAAGATAATCTGTTTTGGTCACTGTTTTGTTAACTGTTTTGGTCACTGTATTGACTGTTAATCTACCACCACAACCACACTTAACCCACCTGACTTTGCAAGGTCAAAAGATTATCGTTTTCTCGTTTGATTTGCAAATGGAACTGCCTAAGTTAATAAGTAAGATACACTTTTGACCAGCAGTCAGCTTCTCTTAAACTCTGTGTCTATTAAGGGTAATTGGACTCTCAAAGAAATGAGTTCTTATCATAAGTTAGCAAAAAGACTTAACTAGATGGCTTTTATTTACAGTAGGCGCACGAGTATTCCTTATCAGTTGCCAAAAATAGCAACATCTTTTATTAATAAATACTTAGTGATATTTTTTTTTCGTCTCTGCGGCCGGTATAAAAGTCGCCTACCTACGATTTTGTTAAGACAGTTTAAAAACGTAACACGCTGTCGTACGAGATGCGTATCCAATTATTCTCGTTTATAGTCTGTCTAATTAGCTGGAATGGCTGCACAGCATATAAGTTTTTGATGGTGCTAAACTCAGCAGGACGATCGCATTTCAATATGGGACATGCCTTGGCAAAAGGGCTGGTGGAAAAGGGCCATGAAATCACAATGGTATCTGGGTATCCTTTGAAAGAACCGATTCCCAACTACCATGATGTGCCAGTGCCAAGTATCATCTCAGCAATGAGTGGTAAGTGCATATAAATATTTATCTTTCCCTTAAAACTTAATTCAACAATTGTTCAAAATTAAAGGCGACATGCTGGCTATTTGGCAGTGCATTAAGAAGCCAGTGGCCCTGAATTTGTTTGATAACTACCAAATGGGTATTCGCTTAACCAGAGGACTCTTTGAGGATGCAATATTTCAAAAACTATTGCAAAGTAATAGCAGTTTTGATGCTGTAATTTGTGAGACCTTCTACAATGATGCACACTATGGACTGGCAGAGCATTTCAATGCACCCCTTATAGGTCTAAGCACAGGAGGAGGATTGACTTTTATAACTGATATGGTAGGTTATCATTGGTCTCATCATGTCACATTAGGCTTATTTTTCGAATAATTTGCAGGTGGGCTCTCCTGCACCGGCTTCAGTTGTGCCCCACATTATGCTGTCCTTTACTGACCACATGTCATTGTACGAGCGCCTCAGTAATCTTTTGTTTCTGACTTACGAACGTCTGATGTTGGACTACTACTATCTACCCAAACAAGCTGCATTGTATGGGGAATTCTTTCCACACAACAAACACGACTTCTATGAAATGCGTAGAAATGCCTCCTTAGTACTCATCAATCAACATGTCTCCCTTAACTTTCCACGTCCTTCTGCTCCCAATATGATCGAGGTGGGAGGCCTGCATATCAATGGCCAGCTACAGCCACTGCCTGCAAATATTGAGAAATTCCTGAATGAATCTAAGCATGGTGCCATTTACTTTTCCATGGGTTCAAATCTCAAAAGCAAAGACTTACCAGTAGCAAAGCTGCAAGAAATCTTAGAAGCCTTTAGGGGCTTGAAGCAACGTGTTCTCTGGAAGTTTGAACAGACCGATCTGCCAAATAAGCCAGCTAATGTTTTAATATCCGACTGGTTTCCACAAACCGACATTCTGGCCCACCACAAAGTCTTGGCCTTTGTCACACATGGCGGCATGTTGAGCACCACGGAGTCAATTTATCATGGCAAGCCGGTGATAGGTCTACCCATTTTCAGTGATCAATTCGGCCATATGATCCATGCAGAACAGAGTGGTTATGGCATCATGTTGGATTTCAATGCTGTGACTTCCCAAAAACTTAGAGGAGCCATTGAGAGGATCACCAGTGTGCCTTCATACACGGAAAAAGTAAGAGCAATGTCTTCAAGATATCGTGATCAACCACTAAAGCCACTAGATACTGCCATTTACTGGTTGGAGCATGTGGTCAAGCATGACGGTGCCGAATATTTGAAAAGTGCGGGCCAGAGATTGAACTGGTGGCAATATCATAATGTCGATACTCTTCTGATCTTACTCAGTGAAATAATATTGGTTTTGTGGATTTTGTTTCGGATCATATGGAGACTGCTGCTAGGAAAGTCATCTGTAAAGGGGAAACTGAAGCATAATTAATTAATGCTGGTGTGGAAGTTTTTTTAAGAACCTTAAGTCTTTACTTTAGAATTAAATGTAGATATTAAACGGTAAGAAGCCCAATACACCTTGAGCCGGGTATGCAATCTGTTTTTAAAAGTGCTTAGAAGGCTATGTGCTGAGAAGTTGGTTCCAAATATAGGCTTTCGAAAGAACACTTAAAGTTTATAAACTGCTGCACAGAGAAAAATAGGATATTAAATAAGATGGAAATATACTTTTAATCATCCAACTAAGCTAAAATTCATCCAAAGGATTTGAAAAATTATATTCCCTTGGATGATTTTCAGCACCGTTGGATGGTTCAAAGAATATTTTAGACATATCCAGTCCAAATGGATCTTATTTTCTGTCTGTGAAGCAGTTAGAATTTAGCATTTTAAACTTAGAAGGTGCAGACAAAGTTGGCATCTATCAACTCTTTACTAGATAGATGGGAGCTTCATAATAGTCTGAACAAATAAAAAATTTAACAAATTTCGCGATTGTTTAGACCATTCGATCTGTACCACTTACTTACCCGTCCTCGGTTGTCACCTTCAACATCATTATCTTAATCAAAACTAATTTGAGAATTTGGCATATTACCCAATCATTCGATCTACACCATTCGTTAATACTAATAAAAACTCTTTTTTAATTCTATCAAATTCTGCGATTTTTGGACAGTTTGATCCAATTCTTTATAAAAATCTAAGCTCATATGAAATACTGGGAAACTGCAGCAAGTTTAAAGTCTCCCACTCTTTCCAAAAAATTGCTGCCGCCGATTGCTAACCTGCTCTGGCGACTGTACAGATCTTAGCTCGGGCTTCCACTTAATTGAAATTGATGCGCTGTCTCAGCATGCGATGTGCATGGTATAATTTCAACCGTCGATTGTTCGCCTGCTCCGGCGATTCTGTGCATTTTAATACTTCCTGCCACTTCACCCATCTCAGCAGCTTCGTGGGCCGTGCTTAGCAAATTTGCTACTGGAGTCGGAGACGGAGCAAACAAACCCGAACCTGAACCGGAGCAAACAAATTTGAAAAAGGCTTCGGTTAAAAAAAAAATATTTCGTTCGCGTTCCCAGCGATTTCTTTTCATACTTGTCGCACCCAAGCTCTGAAGTCTTATGCAAAATACTGTAATATCTTATTAAAGTGTTTAGGAAAACGTTTACATATTTTAAGTTCAGTCCCAATTCTAACATCTGTTTTTTTGGATCCAAAAAACCAAATATTTATTTTTTTATTTTGCTGTGGATAGTTGTATTTAATTTATTGATTTTCCCAGCACAACAAGTACATATAGACTTATATTGATTGTGCTAGTCACTACCATGTCAAAAGGAAAAAAAGGACTAAATCATTCTTTGCCATGCTCATCTTTTGATGAAGATGATATGGAATCTTTTGTTAAGGAGCTAGGAAATAATAAAAAAGTGACATATAAAATCGGTAAGCGATTTCATTGCTCCTTTTGACGGAATGCCAAGATTGCCTCAAAGTTATAATGGGAAATGGGAAAACTACCATTGTAAATAATTTTAAAATGACGCATTTGTTGTATTAGCTATTCCTGCAACACAAGTATCAGTCGAGATATTGTCTTATCCAGCCAAGCAGCCAGTATTGATGAAAAATTACAGGTAGACTTATTAATGATTAAATTAAGATAAGTTCAAATATAATATTACATTAAAAACATCAAAACTCTAATCATCTTTGAGTGAAATGTTAAATTTTCCAAATTACCGAACAAAAATGTCTGAACCCTTTTTCGAACCGGAGCCTGGGTTCAGCGACCTTACGAACCCGCTCCGTGAACACGAACCCAATATTTTTCGCGGGTTCGAGGCCAGTAGTGAAACCCTCTCGATTTTTTCGAGGTCAGGGCTGCTTGATTGTTGGACTACATCTCATTATCGTCTATTTTTATTAAGGGGTTAACAATTTATTTATTTTCTAAATGTACACGTACTTAAGTACGCACATACAACTTTTCAAATCAATTCAAAAATTATTTTTGAACATACGCCCACGTTTGTTTAGACCAGAGGTCGAAAACATCCCACTCAACTTTTGAATTGTTATAAAAACAATTGTTATTTTGGGTCACTATGAAATATCCCACACTACAGAGAGAATGCCTTGATTTTTCAGTTTAAATGTCTCGCTCAGTGGGAGCCTCATATTTTCGTTTTTTTTTTTGTGATTCTGTTGATCAAAGACTTGCCTATCGTTCATCCGATCATCCCAAACTCTTTGACGGATTAAGAAATAATGCACATTACTATATATCTCTAGAGTGTTCAAACCATTTATCTGCAAAACTGTTGGAGATATGGGGTGTCTTCTAGCTCTTTCTACTTCAGAGATGTGATCGTTCTCCCGACAGACAGACTTGCGGAGAGGAGGACGTGGCTACATCGACTTGGCTGTCGATGCTGATCACGAAAGTATATACTTTATTTGGTCGGAAATGCATCATTCTAGCTGTCACATGCGTGCTGAACAAGGTTAATATACTTGGTGGTTTGCCTTTGGAACAGTGAATATGTAAAAACTGGAAAATAAACAAGAAAGAAAGTCGGTAAAGCCCGACTGTAACATACTCTGTACCAACGAAATAACACGCTCAGCTTAAATTTTCATGCTGCAGTTGCAGCTGAGAGCAGCGCTGCTACTGCGCTGCAGCAGCAAACAGTCTTTTGATAATAACTCCACAACCGTTCATCCGATCTTCACCATTTCTTTCGATCGATAAGTAATCCAGATAAGTAAATATGTCTAGAAGAAACGAACCATCTATCTTTAAAACTATGGGAGATATGACGTTTTTACATATTGTGGGGGCGGGAGGGGCGTGGTCTAAATTGAAAATAAACTTGATCTGCCTGCAGACATAAGAAGCATATGTTCCATACATTTCAAACCTCTATCTCTTACCATCTCTAAGATCTGTGCGATCATACCGACAGACAGACGGACAGACTGACGGCTGTTGATGCTGATCAAGAATATATATACTTTATAGGGTCGGAGATGCTTCCTTCTGGCTGTTACATACTTTTACACAAACTTAATATACTCTATCTACCTACGGTACACAGTATAAAAATTTGTATATATCATTGTCCAATCACATCCACCAAGTAAATGGTAACAAATAGAATAATTCCACTTATTGACATCCACTTTTGGTTTCTGTTATCTTTTAACTGTTAACAAAAAACACTTTGAGCTTATGTGTCTCTTCAATGTATTTTTAAGGACAGATAATTTGTTCTCTCAAAAATTAACAGCCAAGAGAAAACAGAAAATCATTTCTCAAAAAATAAAACACTGTGAGAAAAAGTAGTTTTTGTGATTTTTGGGTTTCCGTCAGTGAGAAACATATTGATAATAAGTGTTGTGGGTTATTTTCGACCTCTGGTTTAGACGCACTAGATGTTTTACAGTGCTATTGGAACTTTAAACGTCATTTTCTCAAAGCTGTGTTTTAAAAGTCAGTGTTCACGGTTGACATGTATGGGACATATGCTTCTTATGTCTGCAGGCAGATCAAGTTTATTTTCAATTTTGGACACGCCCCCTCCCGCCCCCGCAATTTAGAAAAAACGTCATATCTCCCACAGTTTTGAAGATAGACGGCTTGTTCCTTCTGGACATATTTAGTTAGCAGGATAACTTATCGATCCGCCAAAGGAATGGAGAAGATCAGATAAACGGTTTTCGAGTTATGATCAAAAGACTGTTCCCTGCTACTGCAGCATCAAAATTAATGCTGAGAGTATAATTTTCTTGGTACAGAGTATGTTATAGTCGGGCTTGACCGACTTTCTTAGGGCTTAGCCGTATAAGCATACAAAAACAGCCCCCGCTCTTATCAGCACCAAATTTAAATATGTGATAGTCATCAATGAAAACATCACTCTCCTAAATTTTTAGTCTAATAGGCGCTATTGGAGTGGAGTTATGAGGGCGGAAAGCATAGCCGTATAACGGCTATGCCCTTCCGGCGAACATAAGATTTTTTTTACAAAAAGCTTCCATTTTGCTAATTTTTTTTCAGAATCCTTCGATTGATTTCTAGATTTTACAATTCCTTAAGGAAATCCGTTTGGTTTTTCAATTTTGAATGATCATGTCCTGAGATATCGTGAAAGTTATCTTAAAACAGGTACAAATTTTTGATTTCATAATTCAAAGTGTCTTCCCAGAAAAAATACTTGAAAACTAGCTTTTTTGGTTCTTGATTCTCAGAGCTACATTTCTTAGATTTATACTGACTTATTTCACTTTACTGAAATATCTCTAACTCCACATTAACCATTTTTAACTACGCTTTAGTTTGTTCTTATTAGTTGACTTTTTACACAGCAGCATTCGCAGCAGCCTCCACATGATCCAGGGCAAAATCGCCAATATTAATATCAGCCCACTGAGTATGATCAGAAATACATCCACATTGTGATATTGCCACCAATTGAATCTCTGGCCCGCACTCTTCAAATAATCGGCACCGTCATGCTGAACCACATGCTCCAACCAGTGAATGGCGATATCCAATGGCTTTAGTGGTTGATCACGATATCTGGCGGACATTGCTTTTACATTTTCCGAGTATGAAGGCTCACTTGCAATTCTCTCAATTGCTGCCTTAAGTTTCTGTGAGTTTAATGTCTTGAAGTCCAACCTAATGCCATAACCATTTTGTTCAGCATGGGCCATATTAGCAAACTGATCACTGAAAATGGGTAGACCTATCACCGGCTTGCCATGATAAATTGACTCCGTGGTGCTCAACATGCCGCCATGTGTGACAAAGGCCAAGACTTTGTGGTGGGCCAGAATGTCGGTTTGTGGAAACCAGCTGGATATTAAAACATTAGCTGGCTTATTTGGCAGATCGGTCTGTTCAAACTTCCAGAGAACACGTTGCTTCAAGCCCCTAAAGGCTTCTAAGATTTCTTGCAGCTTTGCTGCTGGTAAGTCTTTGCTTTTGAGATTTGAACCCATGGAAAAGTAAATGGCACCATGCTTAGATTCATTCAGGAATTTCTCAATATTTGCAGGCAGTGGCTGTAGCTGGCCATTGATATGCAGGCCTCCCACCTCGATCATATTGGGAGCATGGGGACGTGGAAATCCGAGTGAGACATGTTGATTGATGAGCACTAAGGATGCATTTCTACGCATTTCGTAGAAGTCATGTTTGTTGTTTGGAAAGAATTCTCTATACAGTTTACTTTGCTTGGGTAGATAGTAATAGTCCAACAGCAGACGTTCATAGGTCAAGAACATAAGATTCGCAATGCGTTCATACAGAGACATATGATCGTTGAAAGGCAGCATGATGTGGGGTACAAAAGAAGCTGGTGCTGGTGAGCCCACCTGGAAATTAAAAAAAAATATTCCTAAGCATGAGTCCTCAAAACAGTGTCATCTGAATTGACCTACCAGATCACTAATAAAAGTCAATCCTCCACCCGTACTAAAGCCTATAAGCGGTGCATTAAAATGCTCTGCCAGTCCATAGTGTGCATCATTGTAGAAGGTCTCACATATAACAGCATCAAAACTCTTGTTGCTATGCAAGAGTGTGTGAAAATTTGGATCTTCGAAGAGTCCTCTGGTAATGCGAAAACCCATTTGATAGTGATCGATTAAGATCTCAGGCAGCGGTTTTTGTATTGACTCCCACAGAGCAGCTATGTCACCTTTGAATATTTAAATTTTACTTTAATATGAAGTACAAAGTAGTTACTACATACCACTCATGACTTTGATAACATTTGGCACTGGTACATCAAGGTAGTTGGGTATGAGATTCTTTAAGGGAAACGCTGACACCACTGTCATCTCATGACCCTTTTCTGCCATTCCCTTGGCCAATGCATGACCCACATTAAAATGCGATCGTCCCGCTGAATTGAGCACCATTAGAAATTTATATGCACGGCAGCCATTGCAGTTGATTAAATAGAAAATTAATACAAGTATTGGGAAACGCATTTCGTACTGCACCACCATACACCTTCAGACTGTACAAAGAAATCAGCAGGCAGCCGGTTTTTATGTCGATTCAGAACGTTTGCAAACGTTTGTGCAAATTTTATCAGCGGCGAAATTCTTCGGGTCTGACCACAAACTCAACGAACACTAAACGAATGGGCCTGAGAGAAGTAAACAACCTTGATGCAGCGTTAGTTTTACTTAAATTCAAAAGGCGTTTTCTGTTCTCTCACTGTTGTACTGTATCTTATCAATAATTTGAAAGTTAATCTTATTAATACTGAACACTGATCAGACCTCAGTACGCTTATCTGGTCACATATGTGCTCGAAGCTTAATGCTTTATATCACCTCATCAATTACAACCAAGAGAACACAGAAATAACTCAATTGGGTGAGCTCAAACTGAAGCAGAACTTGCTGAATGCCAACATGAGTCTCTAAGCTAGCTGGCATATTTTGCAATTTTAAACTTAACTTGGATTAGTTAGGCAGCACAAATGGGAATATATGTTTAGACGTTGACCACACAAAGCCAAAGCTTGGTTCGCCCGAACCACAGGCAAAATTGCAGGCCACCTGCAAATTAAAGAAGTTCCACGATAAGGTGTCGACCTTTCAAAAAACTCTTTAGTTATCTTTGATTAAATTATAGAGCAAAGTGAACATGTTTGACAGTAAAATGTGACACAAAACAGCTAAGCTGCCAAAAATCGAGCTTGCTAAATAAGCACCCTTTAGATTTCAGTGGTTGATCATGCTCTCAACATTCTCCCTTGTCCATTCCATCGCATTTCCTGGAGTGCGGTAGCGTCCGAAGAATCAATATTATGGTAGTTTTCATTGGTGGATCTTTAAACCAACTTAAACAGTAATATATATTACAGGGCTGCAAACCGGTTCTGAACCGAAACGCATATTCCAGCTGGTGAGCCGAACCACAAAACGAACCGGCTACCTTTAAGAATTGCCATACCAAACCGAAAACCACAAATAAAAACGGTTCGGTTCGGTTCCGCTCTCTAACGAGCTTTAAGACGGGAGTCGCTTTCCTCTAGCCAATGATACTTATTAATTTGGGAATTCGAATCGTTTTCCTAAGACAATTTTTCTACATATCGTTCTTCTCTCTACATTCTTACCTATGCCGGAACTTTTAAGGATGACCTAACGAAAATTTAAGAACAAATAATTCTGCAAGTCTTCTGTAATTGCCCTTGTATCTCTTAATATACGTACCATCAATCTACATTCTTTCCTCTATTGGACAATATTTGGAGTTTTCTGTAATACCTTCACCTTAATTCAATGCTAACCAGGAGAGTTTTTATACTTTTCTTTTCTAATCTTTTCTAGCGGACATTCTCTGTTGAAATTGTGCAAAAGTCACATGACAATAGAAATCATAATGTACCTTTGGGAACCACTGAACCGAACCCGACTCGTGGCTCCGTCAGCTCCAAAAACCGTGTAATGAACCGAACCGGCGGTTCAGAAACTGTCTGGACCACTGAACCGAACCAATAATTATATTCGATTGGTTTGCATCCCTGATATATTACTAAATATATAATATTAAATTGAAAACTTTGTAGAACCAATAGTTGAAAGACAAACTAGGGAATAGTTTTTGTAGTTTTTTATAGACAGAAGTTACATACCAAACTCAGAAAAAGTGATTTCTATAATTTAAGGAAACTGGTTTTTATGAAAATCGGAGTGAAATAAGTGTCCTATTCTATACAGAATAGAGACAAATGTACAAATAGATTACAAAATAAAAAATGTGCTATAAACATTATATATTTCAATTCTTGTTAAAAGTAATTTTATATTTTCATTTTTTTAAATGTACATTAGGCTTGTTGATAATATATCAAAATATCAATATATCGATATTTTTTACAAAAAAATAAATATTTATATCGAAATATTTTTTTTCCTGATATATGGCATATCGATATTATTTGGAAATCTATTTTTTGATATTGTGGTTGGTCACACTACACTTAGAAATCTTAAAAAGAAAAGATGAGCGAGGGCAAGGCGCAAGCGTATTCAACATGTGTTAAGGTAAGAAAAAAATGTAATGCCAGAAAGTCTTGGGAATTTTCCCGCGCAATTTTTTGACAGTGTGTGTGTGTGCGCGTCACTAACCCAGTCGGACTTTGTGTCATGTGTTGAGAAGAATCAGTACACCCGGTGGCATGATATTTCACGTAAATAGTCTCTACATGACTTTTTTTGCACGATATTAGCCCTTAATACATCTTGAAAAACTCACACGTTATTTTCTCAGGTATTTGTAAGGCTAAATGTCTGAAATTTCATTCGAAAACATGAAAAACTCAGGGGTTTGTCAGCGAACGTCTCATGTCTTCCCACCTACGATATACAAAGTAAGTACATCTGGAGTACTAAGAAAGTAAAGAACCCGAAGGCTGATGACGTCACCTAAAAGGTAACGGTTAAAACCCCAAGGCTCAGGTTTTGTCATGCCTTATTACGTGAAAAGTAAGCATGAGAAAGTACATTTTTCATGATGAAAAGTCCGACTGGGAAGCCTTTTTATTCTTATACATTTGTATGTGTGTGTACTTTCCGCGAATTTCGTTGCTTTGTAAATAATTTTGGAGGTAAAATCATGTTACCAATATATCACATTTTTCTAGAAAATTGAACTTTTTCATTGTTTAAAAAATGAAATGAAGTGTTTTAAGTTTTTTCTTGTATTCTTACTTAAACTATTCAACCTTAAGATCTCTGTTCTTTAATAGAAAAAAGTTTATTGTTTTATTTTTAATTAATAAAAAGCTCAAAATAATTATAATGCATTTAAAGTTAATGTTATTTTGGGGGGTTTAAGATTTTTATACTGAAATATAAAAATATCAAAAATATCAGATATATCGATATATTTTGGTGATAAATATTGCAAAAACCTGATGATATTTTTAAAAAATGATAATCATCGATACGATATTTTTTACATATTTTCACAACCCTAATGTACATGTAAAAATTATTTCCTGATTTTAGTTTTACAAATTAAACACAGAAATTATTCCCTAGTTTGTCTTTCAACTATTGGTTCTACAAAGTTTTCAATTTAATATTATATATAATATTTAGTAATATATCAGGGATGCAAACCAATTCAATTTTATATAATTTTTACTAAAAACCAGAGCTGCAAACCCAAAAATATTTTGGTTGTGGGCTCGAACCAAAATTGAACAATATTTTAGGTTCAGAATTTTGAGGTTTAAGGATTTTGGTCGAAAATTTCGTTTCGAACCTTGGTTCAGCCCATGCTTTATACAAGTTTCTATAGTAAACGACCTAAAAACGACATAAACTGTGAGGAAATTGTGTCAATTTTGCGTTGGGATGGGATATGACAGTACTTTATATAAATAGAAACATTTTCTTACAGCTCATGAGCATGAAAGCAGAGACAAAGTGTTTTATATTGTGACAAAATAAAAATTTCGAAGCGCCTTTAAGTAAAATTCAATTTCGTAGTCTCCGTACGAAAAGTGTTTCCACGGTAAGCTTTGAAGTCAAGGATCTTTAAAAACAGAGGCTTATTTGTGTGGGGATTCTAATGTTAATTCGAAACATTTTTATAGATGTTTTCATTAAACTTTTCTGCCGATTGTAAGACTCAGACTAGGATATAAGTTAAATTTTTTCATGTCTATCATTTTTATTGAACTGAATTGATATTTTAGGATACCTTCAGAGGTTCGGTTCAATGTTCGGTTCACAGTAATCTGAACTTCGGAATTCCGGGTTCGAACCGGTTCTGTTCAAAACCGGTTTGCAGACCTGCTAGAGTCATTGAAAATAAAAATTATTTTAAATGAAGATTGAAAACTGAAAAATAATGGTTATATCAAACTTTATATTTTTAAATTAAAATTTAACAGTTTTTACAATTTAAAAAAATTGTAACCGTTACGATTCCTGCCTAACATTTAAGTTTTAGGCAAAATTGACTTAAAAGTGGAAAGCATAGCCTAAAATTTTCTACTTTAAGTTTTAAAGATACTTGCAAAAAGTGTACAAAATCTCAGCACTTTATGTGGTTGAACGGAGCTGAAAACTCATCCCAAGGATGATCCTTTTTCATATCCTTTGTAAGAGGATATTAGGATTTTTAAGACATATTCTTCCCAAATGGATTCGGGAAATTATCCAATGGATATTTTTTCATATCCTTTTTTTCTCTGTGTATGGAAACGTCTGGGGAAGCCGGCTTGATTGACTGTTTTAGTCCATGGCACATACATATCTAGAAGATGCAGTTCATGACTTGCGGCGACAAAGAATGCCCAATTTCGACCCTGCAATCGGAAATAGTGAATCGCCGTCGTCCACAATTGACTTGAATCACTTGTTTGCGTCTTTGCTATGATCTGGTGGAAAAGTCGGTCAATTGTGAATAACATAATGAAACTTATCATTACATTTACCTTTATCTCCACTGTTCGAGTCGGGTCTTTTTTTTTGTCAAGTTGCTATCACAGTGCTATTTATTGGAGAGCACTCACCCACATCCACAATTATTACATCTTTCTACGTACCCAACTTAAACGAATAAAAAACTCAACTCAGAGTCTGAGTAAGGAATTTCATTGGATACGAATTGAATTTAAACTAATGCAGAAACCAGCCATAGGCAGCTTGGATGCATTTCGTCTACAAAACGAAGCTTGCAAAATTGTTTGAAAACATCTATCAAATTTAATTTCAATTCCCTTCATAAAAGTTGGAAATAAAAATGAATGCCAATTTAAGTAGCAGCTGGCATTATTTAATGGCACACACATCGCGGCATTTGTGCTGGAAATATGTTTTGTATTCCAATTATTGTGCCCGCTGATTGATTTCAGAATAGCAAAACAAAGGCAAACACAAATTGAAATGCCGCGGAGGAGGCAGACACACAAATTTAAATAAGCAGCAGAGCATTAAATTAAGCAGAATCACGGCACACGCGCAACGCCGCCAAAGCGCTCCAAGGTGTAAAACGGCTGAAATGAAGGAAATGAAAATGCCAAAAAGACAAAGTTTCCCCACATCGCGAGCGAGTATGTGTGTGTGTGTGTGTGTGCAGTGACATTGAAAAGCATCCACAAAAAATGAGCATAAAAATATACGTTATGTAAGCCAAAAGTTAGCTATGCACAAAACTTTTTGATGATGCGCTGAAAGTGAAAAGTAAATTTACGAAAAAGTCACCGAAATGCAGGGCGAAAAATTGGGGGGATGAAAACTTGCAAAGGAATATGAAATGGCAAGAAAAAGCGAAATGAAACGGAAGTTCAAGTTGATTTGTTTGCAGGCAAAAGTGGCGAGCGTCTGTCGTCACATTGGCAGCCATTTGCGGAAACGGAAGTTGCGTTTCAATCGCGCGCCTGATGAAGTTACCAACAACAACAACAACAGGCAACATGTGAGGCCAAATAAATTTAGCATAACAATACTGCGCAAATTTGAGAGTATGAGTGTTTGTTTGTATGCGTGGAGGGAAAGCGTATTGTGTTGGCATTATGATTATGATTTGAAAATAATGCGCATAAATTTCCCAAAAATATTTAAGGTCTTTTTAAAGCAACACATTATATAGCTTGTCAGTGTTTGCTAAAGAATAATATTATATAAAATTGTTTTGAGCTCAGTTTTGACTGTAGACTGCTCATTGGCATACTAACGGGACACTGCCTAGCAGCCGCTCATGCGATAAAGCTAGGCATAACTACAGAGGACACCTGCAGGAAATGTATGGAACCTGGAGTCGCAGAAACTCTAGAGCATCTCATTTGCAGCTGCCCAGCACCTGCCACGATAAGATTACAAATTCTGCACACCCCACGGTTCTCTTCTTTGGAGGAAGCGGAGCTGCAAAATCATCCAAATGATCATCAGTTTTCATATCCATCGGATGATTTTTAGCTCCTTTGGATGATTTAAAGGATATTTATGACATATCCCGTCCAAATGAAAGCCGGAAATTATCCAATGGATATTCTTTAATATCCTTTTTTTTCTCTGTGTAAATATAACAAAACTGGTGTGGGTCTCGTAGTGTATACTAAGATGCCCTATAAAATGTTGAGGACGAATGGGAAAGAAGCGGAATGTTTCTGGGAAAGAAAAATTAATATTTAACAGGCTTAAAATTATCTTTCTTTCGGGGACTATTTTGTAGTCGAACTTCGAAAAAATGGAATCAAATCAATCTTATTTCGGCTAGGATGTAATCGCGTGCCGCTTGATTTATTCGTTGTATAGTGTAGGGGTTCTGGACTTATCATTTTTAAAATAGAAAGCCCGAACCAAAACAAAAACGCTGTTCGCTATAGACTAAAACCATTTGAAGAGCCGAACCAGCGTATTTTACGATGCCTCGAGTCAAGCATTTTCCGGAAACTGTTTTCTATTGATATGGAAAAATTCTTAAGAACGTGTGTTGTTCAAAAATATGACAAGTAACCACAGAAAAAAATGTACATGTGGACTGTCGAACAGACAGTTGTTATTTTTTCAAAGCATCAGTGACGGACATTCTTTACTTGTTGATGTGCCCAGAAAGTGGCCATGTGTGGTGCGTGAGTGCCTGCTGTGCAAGATATAGGTGGGTTCGATCCCGCCTTGGGACATCTAAGGAAAAACTTTTTTGTTTAAAAACTGACACATTCAGTCACCTTCACAAGATATTGGCGCCAGCTGTTAAGTCATGAAAAAGTTTCTTAAATCTATGTCGTACGGACTCGGCGTTGAACTGTAGGTCTCTCTTTCTTGTGCGCAATAAGAAACTCGTATGGGTACTTTGGGGCTGTAAAGTCAATTACACAAGTCAACAAAATTACACTGTTTTCAGTAAATAAAAGGGTAAGCAACGATTGAAGATACTTTTTATGAGCTTAAAACGAATCTGTTTTTTAGAAATGGCCAATAATATCTAGTTTTAAGATATTTCATCTTTAAGAGGCTTTAAATGCGGATTTTTACACTTTATTGACAATCTTTACGGGAAACCTATGCTATTGTTTGAACTCCCTTTCATTATCGCGAAGTATTACTTCATAGCTTTAAAACAAACTATGCCAAGCAATTCTGCGATTTTTTTAAGCAAAGACTTACCATTTTGAGAACATGAAAATGCCCTGTGTAACGGGCAGGGCCGACTTTAACTTACGCTCTCGTTTTGTCTAAATCCAAACTATTATCTGTCTGCTTAGGGAGAAAAGCAACTCGACTAAATGTTCGATACCGCCCATATAATTTTTTCCTTAAAAACTTACACATCCGATCGCCTTCACTTGCTATTGCCGAGAGCTTTGAAGTAACTAGCCATAAAAAAGCTTCTTAAATACAATAACTCACTCCATTTTTTCTGACACAACAACAAGCACATGCAAATCTTAGCCAAAGCAGCTCTGTCAAGTTTCATCTTAAGCCCATGACTCATTTATGTGATTCATGGCCAGACACTGCGGTTCATGTACTGGCGCAGTATTGTAATTAAAAAGAGCGTTTCCCTTATATTTTAAATTTTTTTCTTGCTGATATATCGCTCTCTCGCACAAGCACACACACACAGGCACAGATTGCGCCTGAAATGACAGTTGCAGATGCACAATGACAATGCGCCCAATGCTGTGGGGTTGCATATGTATATATGTAGCAAGGGAGCGGGGAAGGAGCTGTGGAGACTGGAAGGGTTTTTGCCATCGACTGCAGCGAGCAAATTGATTGCGATTGTTGAGTTGATTGGCAGGCGAAACATGCACTCACACACACATATGAACATTGACTGCAGGCGACATTACCAAACACAAGCGGCGCTTTGTGGTTTTCATTGTTGTTGCCATTTTTGCTCTCTACACGTTGTTGGTAAGTTTTTTTTTTTGTTGTCGCTTAAATTAAGTTCGTTTTGGGCATTTTATTTGGGGATTATTTGAGCCAGACCCATATGCAAGATGATTTAGTATACATAGTTTCTGCATTGCCTCGAACAAAGACAATTCGGGCAAAGCCAAATATATGAAATAAATTTGTGTGTGAATTTTTCGATTTTAAATTCTATCAAATTTGACCACAGCTTTTCCCGAATTTGTTGATTGATATTAAAACGTTAGGTTGGTGCAAATAAAGTATGGTTATTTGCGCAAACAAGAAATATGTACAGACGTATTTACGTATGTTTCCCTTTGCCCAATGGCCAAATAGTAGTGAAACGGAGGAGAGCATACACATGATAAAATGACATTCATACTCTCACATATGTACAGAGGGCGCATCCAAATACCTTTTTCTGCACACCGTTTATTTTATATTGAATCAAATGCATGGGAAATGTATGTTTGGGGTTGCCCAGGGCAATTGCTTTAATGGAAATAGCAACAAGTTTAAAAAGACCTGAGATAGCTAAGAAAGCATTTTCTGCTGCATACTTTGGGGAGCTGGCATTATAAGTCTATTTTGTACTCAATCTAACACATTTTGTAGAGGGTAAAAATATACAAACATACAAACATACAAACATACAAACATACAAACATACAAACATACAAACATACAAACAGACAAACATACAAACATACAAACATACAAACATACAAACATACAAACATACAAACATACAAACATACAAACATACAAACATACAAACATACAAACATACAAACATACAAACATACAAACATACAAACATACAAACAGACAAATACACAAACATTCAATCAAGCAAACATACAAACATACAAACATACAAACATACAAATACACAAACATTCAATCAAGCAAACATACAAACATACAAACATACAAACATACAAACATACAAACATACAAACATACAAACATACAAACATACAAACATACAAACATACAAACATACAAACATACAAACATACAAACATACAAACATACAAACATACAAACATACAAACATACAAACATACAAACATACAAACATACAAACATACAAACATACAAACATACAAACATACAAACATACAAACATACAAACATACAAACATACAAACATACAAACATACAAACATACAAACATACAAACATACAAACATACAAACATACAAACATACAAACATACAAACATACAAACATACAAACATACAAACATACAAACATACAAACATACAAACATACAAACATACAAACATACAAACATACAAACATACAAACATACAAACATACAAACATACAAACATACAAACATACAAACATACAAACATACAAACATACAAACATACAAACATACAAACATACAAACACACAAACATACAAACATACAAACATACAAACATACAAACATACAAATACACAAACATTCAATCAAGCAAACATACAAACATACAAACATACAAACATACAAATACACAAACATTCAATCAAGCAAACATACAAACTTTCAATCAAACAAACACACACACACAAAGGGCCAAATGGGTCTTAGTAATCGATTTCAGTTAAATGAAGAGCATTCGAGTGCAGGATAATCCTCTTATTGTGCATTTTGCACAAAACAAATGCCATCAAATTAGTGTGTCGGCATGTTGCCAATGGACAAAGCTCCAAAACCAGCCCAGCCCCAATACGGAACACCAAATGAGTGCCAAGTGGCGTTCGCTTTGGTTTCTATCCGTTTTTGTTTTCTTCTACTTTTTATTTTGTGTCTTTTTCTTTGTTTGGCTGGCTGCGTTCTTTGAAATATTAAAATTAATAATAAATGTTGACGGCATTCATTTGTTGAAGCGTTTGCTGCCGCCTCTGCTACAGAAATACGAAGTCTTCATTATGGCCAACGCACTTGTGTTGTCTACTTTCAGGCGCTGCCTTTTTCTCTGCCTTCTTTATGCTTTGGCTCGGTCGGTCGGTCTCTTTCATCTGGTTGTGATTTTTATTTCTTTTAGTAATTTGTGCAGTTGCTTTCGCTTTGTTCGCTTTTAACTCGCATTTGCTTCGTTTTTCTGCTAAATTAAATTTTATTTAACTGTTATGCATGAAATTGGTTACAATTTTTATTTTTATGGGGTTTTTGTCTGTGCGCCACACACACACACACCGAAGCGAAAAAATTGGCGCTAATTTGTTTTTAAATTATTTAACAATTTTTGACTGCCATTCACTGCTGCCGGCTCTAGCTTTTGCCTTTGCCAGCATCCCAAATGCCACTGCCAGAGTAATCTAATTAGATGCTGCTGCTGCAGACTGGCGGCGACGACGACGACATGGATGACGGCGATTTGTTTTATGCCACTTTACTTGGCAACAGTTGTTGTTAATGTGTGTGCCAAGAAATTTGGCACACGGCTGTGCGGCATTTGCCGCTTGCCGGCGCTGCGATTGAGGATTGTCCGAAATTGGCTTTTGACAAAATGGAAATCTAGCATTATACTTAGTTTTATCTGCAAAAATACATAAATTATGGAAAGTTATGGCGCAAGTTAGGTTTGTTTTTAAACACCAGAAATCTAATTAGCCAGTTTTTGTTATGGAGGGTCATTACATCAAATGAGATGCAGTCTTTATTCGAAGGAAGGCATAAGTATAAGGGTGGAGACGAACAAAAAGAAGAAAGACAGTTCACCCAAACGAATAAATGAGAATAAATTGATTGAGCTAACTAAATTAGCTTTAAAAGCTGAGAAATCATAAACCTGAAAACCTTATCTTGGCTAAACTGATATTTATTATCTCTTGTACTGGTGAGAGCAGATTCTGGCTTAATGTGGGCATATTTGAAATACTACTGAAAATATCGTCGCATCAAGAACCAAACCAATATTTCCTATACAGAGTTTCTTTCAATATGCCGATTCGATCTTTGGTTGCATCGATAACGAGTCGTTGATATTATCATATCTTTCGTTTTTCAGATACCTCAATTCGCAATATTCTTCAGAATAACTGATTAATTTGAAGTTTCTTTGCTGAAATAAAAAAACAGGACTGAATGGTGCAGTATCCTTTTTATATAAAATCCATTGGGGTTTTTCGAAGTCGTTAAGTCTCTAAGAAAATGGATACTAAACTATCCTTTTGAACGATCATTATAAAATAACCATTTTATCTATTAATAATATTTTTTAAGTATGCTTTTATAACCATTTGATCTGAATTACCTGTCCCGCGTATCTGTAATTACGATCAGGGCTGCAATCCCAATTTTTAATTGGAAATTCCACTTAAATTAAATTTTTAATTTGGATTTTACACAACCAGTCAATATTTAATTAGGATATTTCTCTTTAATTTAAGTTTTATTTGGAATTTTGTACCTGCAGTAAATCTTTACTTATGTCAAAAACAAAATTTATCGATATCAAACAGCTGACTTTGTCGTCGAATATCGATTCCAACATAATGTGCCAGGTAGACAAATTGCAAACCTTGTAAAGAGTTTTTGTCAACGGAAAAAAAAAATGGATTTAAATACGAAATACGTAGGTTTTGCTTATCGATTTTCGATTACAAAGTCAGCTATTTGCCATCGAAACCCTGAAAAAACAAGACTTTTTCATAAAAATCCCAAATTAAACCTTTAATTGAAGTCAAATATCTCAATTAAATATTGACTGGCTGTGAAAAGTATTAATTAAAAATTTAATTTAATGGAATTTTCCTAATTAAAAATAGGCTAGTGTGAAAAAATCGAATTGAAAATTTAATGGTAGTGAAATATCCCAAGCTTAATACAAATGGAAGGGAAATAATTTACCTGACTGGGTTCCAGTGCCATTAACAATTGACGTCTTGAATTTTCAAATATTTCCAAAAATATTAATACAAAATTCAATAAAAACTCTATTGATTGAAGAAATAGTCGAGCAAAAATGTAATCAAATTTCAACATGATTTAATGGTAATTGAAAAGCTCAACTATTTAAATCAAGTAATTGTTTCTAACTTGAAAAACTTCATAACTGAACAAAAATTGTTATGCGACTGATTAAAAAGACTAATCAGCATTCCCAGAACTGCATGTATGTATGTAGGTTCATACTTGATTGATTGGATATCGGGTTGCACACTACAAAAATTCGATACTTGCGTCAAAATAAGATCCTTTTGAGAGCATATTGCTTTGGAGCTTTTTAAATGAATGGATTAAATGGATTGCCAATATTCTTCCTCAAAAAATCCGTGGGCATGGTATCCATAGACGTTGAAGCTGCGTTGGAGCGTATAAATTTACCACCATAACTAATCAAAATAATACAAAGTTTTCTATCTAAAAGATACTCCCAAATATCAATGGTTGGAGTACAGTCAAACAAGAAAATAGTTTCTGCCGGTGTTCCTCAAGGCTCAGTTTTAGGGCCCAGCCTATAAAATATTTACACCCTGACATTCCACAGTTCGAAACATGCAAGATACTAATATTCACCGATGATAAATCCCTATACTGTACAGGCGCCTCCTGCGCAGACATTACAAATAAACTTCAGTGCGCACAATGGAAAAAAAAACTAAAAAAAAAAGAGATACAAAAAATTATAGAGTTAAATTATATCACTTAGGATCTTGGATTTTATTTACATTTCTATTATATCGTCCTTCATGTTTTTGTGACCAATGCACTAATTTATAGTACCTATGTATCTGTAGCGTTGGGAGAATAAATTAAATTAAATTAAATTTTAAAAATGCCAATAAAACAGAGGTAGGCTATTTAAATTTTTTTTATCGGATTTGTTTTTATTTTTTTAAATGAATGCCTAAAATGTTAAAATTGACGAAGTTACGAGTATTTTTATACCTGTCGCATTTCAGGTACCGTACAAATTTTTTTGTGTTCAAAACTTTAAAGTGTTTTTCCCACAACTCACGTTTTCAAAGTCGGTGCCCCTCATAACATAAAAAACTACTGAACCGATCATTTTGAAATTTTGAACACAATTTCTGAACATAATTAACGAGGTAACGCTGTCGAGTTTTTTCAAATTTGTTAATAATTTTTATTTTACACTAACAAATTAGCCGATTTTTTTTCCCAAAAAAACGCTTTTTTCACTTCAAAATTTTCCAAAAAAGTAAAAAATTAAAATTTCGAAAAAAAACTCGACAGCGTTACAGCGTAACGAATAAACTTTGGTTTTTTGATTTCGGATGATCCAGCACCAAGTTATGAGGGGCACCGCAATTCACCTTTTTTTCCGAGAGACTTCCGAATATTTGCTGCCATTGAAGTGTTTTTCAATATTTCTTCGTGAAAATTTTATACAACCTTCCTTAAATGTCATACTTGAATGTGCTTTTAGTTTTAATAAATAGACTTTAACTGTGTCGTCAGAAAAAATTCACAAAAAAGTGAATTTTTTCGTGCGAATTAAGCTTACCCGCCCTTAATAAAAATGATGAAATTCGCCCCGAGTGGATTTGGTAAATTTTCCGACATTCTCTCAGTGCCGTTAGTGTCATCAGAAAAACCAAAACATCAGAGAGGTAAGTAATTTGTTTGTTTACAGATGAGCCCCTGGAAAACCCCAAGAACCTGGAAGAAGATCCAGTTGACTGCGAGGTTTTTTATGGAGTCATTCCACTCTCGTGAATGAGAGCATTAAGCGAGCAGACATCTGGGTCGCGCCCTTTACTATCCAGCTTGGAATAAGCGAGCAACTTTCATTGGATGAGGAACCGAGATCGCAGCAGCCAAGAATTTAGCGCTGAAAAACTACCCAACAGCGTTCACCTTTCCAGGAAGTTGTAGTGGCAGCTTCAAAGAAGAGGACGGAGGAGCTTAAGCGCATTAGTGACGAGTGGCTTGAAGTCTTGGATACACCGTAAATTTATTTTGTGCATTATATATGGGGTTATTAAAAATTAAGTAAAATAAACCTATTTTAGCCTTATTTGAATTGTGTTGTTGAGTCTTAAGGTACGATGTATGGCGAGACTTATTAGTTCTGGAGGGTTATCACAATCATTGGCGACATTGGTGCCCTTGGCTTGTGAACCTTATTTTTCTGCTCTACGATTGTCCAATCCCTTGCTTGTTCCAATAGAAGTTTCCACAATTATTTGTTCTAATAGCAGTCCACTACTCTCCTTGCCTTGGACAGGGCGTGGTTAAATGTTTTAAAATCTATATAGAATTGAAGGTTTGTCTAACTAGCTTGCTCATTTTTGCATTACAACTTTTATTTTAGTATAGCCAACACAATAACAAATCCTTTAGCCCAATAGTAATTAATAAAATCAAAGCATCGGCTGTTTTTGTCCACGTATCGGTGTGAATGTCAACAAAATGATGTTTTGTCAATGGAAACGACAAAATTTTTCAAAAATGAAAATGATAGAAATGATGCCCATTGGAAAAAAAATTAAAATTTAAAAAAAAAATTAAAAATTTAAAACAATTTTTGTGCCCATTATGTTGTACGGTTCAGAAGTCTGGATATCTTGTGCACGCACTCATCAAAATAGACTTCAAAAAGCACGGAACCAAATCCTTAAAACGATTTTGGATTTACCCTTTTACTATTCCACTATAAGTCTACATGAAACAGATCGACTAATGACCAAATCATTCGTGCTAAAACTAACTTTATTAATAAGAAATTGTATATTGCGCAACTTACCAGCTGACACTTACCCTGATGGTACTTCCAATCCAACCAATAAGTACCAATCTTTCATTCACAGTCTTAAGTTCATATATACCCCCTTTATGGTTTATCATGCATCTTTTCCTTAAATATTAAAAATCATAAGCAAAAAATGTAAATAAAATAAAATCAATTCCATATATCAGCTGTAAAGACAACAGTTTCTAATCTCTGTCTCTCCTACTCAAATGCGCTAGCTTTAAGCCAAACTTTATTATACTCTGTACCGTAGGTACATAGAGTATTATAAGTTTGTGCAAAAGTATGTAACATCCAAAAGGAAGCATCTCCGACCCCATAAAGTATATATATTCTTGATCAGCATCAACAGCCGAGTCGATATAGCCATGTCCGTCTGTCCGTCTGTCCGTCCGTCCGTCTGTCCGTCTGTCTGTCCGTATGAACGCACAGATCTCAGAGATGGTAAGAGATAGAGGTTTGACGTGTATGGGACATATGCTTCTTATGTCTGCAGGCAGATCAAGTTTATTTTCAATTTTTGCCACGCCCCCTCCCGCCCCCGCAATTTAGAAAAACAGTCATATCTCCCACAGTTTTGAAGATAGATGGCTTGTTCCTTCTGGACATATTTAGTTATTAGAATAACTTATCGATCCGCCCAAGGAATGAAGAAGATCGGATGAACGGTTTTCGAGTTATGATCAAAAGACAAAATTTCTTGGTACAGAGTATGTTATAGTCGGGCTTGACCGACTTTCTTTCTTGTTTTCTAAATAAAGTAACAAATTGAAAAATATTCTTTCTACCCGGGATCTTTTTTTCATGTGTTCAAAAGAAACAATTCCGCATTTTTCATTTATAACTTTTCCTTAAAAGAAACTGTTTTATGAAAAGTTTTCCTACTATTTTATTGAACAAATTTGTTAAGATGATTTATTTATGTTGCATTGTACATTCTGGCTTTGAATTCCCCACTGCCCTTGCCATTTCACCTTTAAATACACGAACACAAACGCAGGTTCCTGATTGTGCTTTCAGATGTCATTGCTACAGTCGGAGTCAGCCTGGCCATGGGCAAAGCTTGCAGCCCAATTTGCAATTTGCAATCTTTTTTTTTAAAGAGCCAATGAAATGATTTGCAAACTGTGATTACGCTTTAATATATAAAATGCAACATTTTGCCTGCCGGTCATGAAAGCAATTTATAATGAAATTATAAAAGTCATGTTCGGGTGGCGGGGGTCGGGGCAAGTGACAATGGACACTTGTCACACTGGCTGCCTGTTGGCCGGCTTTACCTTTTGCCTTGTGCATCAGCTCAATTGCCAATTAAAGCGCATCAACATTAATGCTGGTCCATGATAATGTTGATAACGAGGCGCCATCGGCCATTGCACGGACTGCCTGCAGCAGCGACAACAGCAACAATAACAATGGCGGCCAAGAAGGAGACGTCACAGCAGGACCCGGCCAAGAGCCATGATTCTCTGTGGCGCTGACATGTCGTCCGCAATGTCGTGGTCTGGGTCTCCGCCCAGCCGTCTGATGGTAAATTAAAAAGCATAAAGCTCCACGACAGGCAAACTGCATCCAGAGCATCCAGCAAAAATGACAGCACGAAAATTTATGCACGACTTGCATATTAAACGTGTGTTAATTTTAGAGCAGTGACCAGCTATCGGGCCATCTTGCTCCAGCTGCAGGCTCCATTGCGCTGGCTGTCAATGTCCCTGACTGGCACTTGCGGTCAACGCCATTTCCCGCTGTTGTTTTTGTTATCCTCGACTCAAGTGCAACCAAAGTGTAAGTGAGTGAGTGGAGAGCGCCGTCCAGATCTCAGCTTTGGCTGCTGCTCGTGCAATTTTCCAGTTCAAAGGCTTAAAACTAAATTAAAGTTTATGACTTGCCACGCAGCGAGAAGCCAGATGAGCAACAGGATTTGCGCCAACTACAAAAAGGATTACATGCTGGTTGCTCATGGTTCACATGAAGAAAAATTGTATGGCTCCGCTTTAATGTAATGCCCTGACAACAAGAACTGAAGAGGAGTTAGTTAGAGTACAAGGGCTGCCTTTTATATGTATAATCCAGGCGCTGAAATGGCTCTTTCATTAAAAAGTTTGGTTTTATTTTTAGCACAAGCTTACTCAGACAAGATTGACAAGATCGTCAAGGCGACGAATAATGGATCGGTTTGTATAAGTTGTCAAAGCAAATGCCTGGACTATTGTCTAAGATCTAGAGAAGTTCAATTCCGATTCATGTTTTTAGCAGCACTTTTCTTACTAAGTAAGAAGCTTACGAAGCCCTTTAAAACTCAGCTTAGCTATTCTTCTTACACTGAAAGGAAATTTTAAAAGGCAGCCCTCGCACTCTGGTTTAATTTCTCTAGCAGAAAAGCAAACAAACAAACAAATAAATGTAATGAGTTTAAGTGGCAAGTGACAGAAATTGTCTGACATTTTATTGAGCAAATATTAAAAATATTACGAATCGTTGACCATTAGAAGCAGCCGTTGCCCACCCCCCCACCCTCTCGACAAACACATACAAAAACCACCACTTATGTATGTGTATGTGTGTCTGTGCCTGTGTGTGAGATAGCAAAAGCTTAATGTAATGACCAAAAGAAATCCAAGCGCACAAACATTTGCACTGCTTCGTGCTGGACATGTGTTTCCAATGGTTTCCTCTTTTTTTTCTGTGCCATTTAAAAACGCACAAACTTGGCGCAAGACAAAAAGCAAACTTTTGCGCCAAAAGAGAAATAATAAAAACTTAGTTGTCGTTGCAGTTGCAACGTTTATTTGATTTTTACACACCGATTTTGAGCTATTCTTTTATTAGATTTTCGCATGGCGTTGGCCCTTCGATTCGTTTGCTTTTTGAGTCTTTTTGGTCTCTTTTCGGGATGTCAGTTGTGAATTTGTAAGATTTGATTTTGAAATTGGCCAGATAACAAAAACTGAACGAATGGGATAGAGTGGAGGAAAAAAGGAAATGAGAAAAATGTTAAGAAAGAACAAGAATAAAACAGAGATAACGCCACTTTGCAGATGTGAAAGGGGGTTCACTGTGCTATGTACATAAGTAGAGGAGAGACATTGATATTGATTCCATTTACAAGTAAGTGGATTTGCGAATTACTTGGAATCTAGCCACATGCGGGGCGGGTTTTAAAGTAGTATGCTTAGGCTCACACTATTTATTTGGTATTTTCTAGATACAAAACTTTTGCAGTAGCTCAAGAATCAGTTAGTTTTAGACAGAGCTCGCAAGGTATATTACGTTTTTTTGTACTGTCTGATCACTAACAAAACAGGTACGAATTAAGCAGACTTCCTCTCTCTTTGAACAGAACCCTCAGCTTGGCTTCTCTTGGGTTTTCTCTTCCATGTTCTTCGTTAGGAGAAACCCTTATTTTTTTTAGATTTAGATAAAACAGAACAGTTATTGCTTGCTCTTGACTTAAATAAAAAATCATTTTCTATATCATAAAAATTCCTATTCATTTTAGATTTTCAGTTATTTGCAAACGCTTTTAGTACAAATAGAAAATTGGACTTAATGAAATTAATTGGCTACCTTTAACCAAAGCGTCATAAGTGCTAAAAAGACTTTACAATATTTATGAGAAGCATCATACCCTCAGACTACAATTTGGCAGAGGCTTCCTTATGCACAGAGAAAACAAGAAAGAAAGTCGGTCAAGCCCGCCTTTAACATACTCTGTACCAACGAAATTATACACTCAGCATAAATTTTGATGCTGCAGCAACGAACAGTCTTTTGATCATAACTCGACAACCGATCATCCGATCTTCATCATTCCTTTAGCGGATTGATAAGTTATCCCGATTACTAAATATGTCCAGAAAAAACGAACGATCCATCTTTAAAACTGTGGGAGATATGACGTTTTTTCCATATTCGGGGGGCGGGAGGGGGCGTGGCCAAAATTCAAAATAAACTTGATCTGCCTGCAGACATAAGAAGCATATGTCCCATACATGTCAAACCTCTATCTCTTACCATCTCTGAGACCTGTGCGTTCATACGGACAGACAGACGGACAGACCGACAGACGGACAGACGGACATGGCTATATCGACTCGGCTGTTGATGCTGATCAAGAATATATATACTTTATGTGGTCGGAGATGCTTCCTTCTGGCTGTTACATACTTTTGCACAAACTTAATGTACTTAATATACTCTATAAACCTATATACCTACGGTACAGAGTATACAAATTCGTTCTACATCACATTTTGGTCACGATAGTCTGCTATGAACATTTGTTCACACCATGAACACTTTGTTCTCTCTTTGTAAGAACATTTTGTGATGGGTTAACAAACGTCTTGGAAATGTTTCATGAACATTTTGTTCTCGCTTCATGTATCGTTCTGGATTGCGTCCAGAACATTTGGTGCTTGCTTCATGCTTGATTCAAGAACACTTTGTGCTCCCTTTATGACCCCCTTTTCCACCCAATTACATAAAAACAAATTAGAATTGCGCAGAATCGTGGCGAAATTGATTGAAAATCTAAACTGAAATATAAAAGGTAGTTTTAGTTTCTATATCAGTTATTAATTTGTCTGCTACTTACCTTCGTCTTCTTCCCATGGAAGGCAAAGCCTTACACAAATCTTTATCCATATATTTGAGGCTATTAAATGTAACCTGAGCTTCTTTTAAATAAAATTGAAAAAATTTACTCGGTAGAAACGGCAGTAATTGCTCCTTTTCAAGTGATGTCAGCAGGTCCTTCAACTCAAGATCCAAGATTAAGTAATCACAAAAAAAAAGGAAAAAAAACAATATGATAATGTAATTTAAACTATGTTCTGGCTTAAATAATAATATTAGTAACATAAATTCGACTGGCAACTGTTAGTTATACACTTGCACTTTGCTGCACGCTACTAATATGCCTTAACCGACCGGATCGGATGACTATATCTCATAGCTCCCAGAGGAACAATCGATCGCAAAACAAGTTTTAGTGAGAAAAACATTTTTCTTTTCAATGGAAACGTCTCCGAACTTTATATGCATAGGATTTCTATGCTTTTTTAGAAGTCTGCAAGGTTCAATGAAAATCTGAGAATTATTTGGTATATCTGCCATACAAAAGATAGGTCAGAAAAACAGTCTTACTAAGAAAAAATTTTTTGTTTTTCATGGTGGCATCCTGAATTTTGGAGCTGTTTTTTTCACATGCTAACACATACATCAACTAGTTTTTGTCCAAATCGGATGACTATATCATATAGCTCCCATACGAATGACCAGTCGAAACATGGATTTTTGTGGGAAAAAGATTATTTTTAAAAAAATTCAAGCGAGCACTTGCAAGTGTATAAAAACTTCGGCACAGACGAAGTAAGCTTAGCTTTGGTGACGATTTTGAAACATTATATTTTTCTCTGTGTGCCAGTATTGCTATAACTGCTTAAACGTTCCAAAGCAGCACGAGTGCTAAAACCAACAAGTTTACAAAAGTGTTGTTAATAACTTGAGCCCCATTGGCTTAGGTTAAATAAATATATGCAGGCATGTTTCAAATTCGAGTCCGTGTAAGCTTAGTTGAATTTTCTATTTCAAAGTTCACAATTCTATATGAATAGTAGCATAAATGTCGGTGGTTACTAGATCGGGTAGTCTCCTTTTGACGAATTGAATCCATTTGGCATTGAGCAATCTGTTTCAGTTGCTCGAACAATTCCTTTTTTTAACACACCTGATGTAGTTATCGTAGATATGCTTGTTACCCTTCTAATTAATAAGTAAATTGTTGAAACTGGCGACGCACTGCAATCGATGTTGGCTTGCGTGTTTGTTTCAATGCTGTTGTGAGCAAATGGCCGGTGTGTCTCTGCACTCAAAAAAAAAACAGTCAAAATCGACCTAAAATTTAGAAATTCGCCTTAAAAAAGGAGTCAAAGGCGATTCGCCATATATCTTAGAAAAATTATTTCTAAAAATAAGACAAAGACTTTCTGAAATTAAGAAAATATTTACTATAAGCTAGAAAATATTTTCTTAATTGTAGAAAAGCATTTTCTAGATTTTAAAAAAACCTATCTAGATTTTAGAAATACCTTTCTAGATCTTAGAAAAAAAACTTTTTCAAGTATTATTGACAGGAAAGGGAGTGGGGGGAGACTGGAGACAGAACAGGAAGAAGACTACTACACTAAGAAGCGTTTATCCCCTTATATATTTTATTTTTATAGGATATTTTCTTTCTGTTGGGGTTCACTAAAGTTTGTTTCTGAAAATCACATTGTAATTAGTAATCAATATTTTAATTTCTAACTTTACCTTGCCTGGGACTTGAACTCGGGACCTCGGGGAAACTTCAACACGAAAGGCGTCTTATCGCACTCGACTACCAAGCACTCGCGCTAGTCACAGTAAAGAACGCAGTCAAATGCTAAGCACTCAGCTGCCTCTTTTATATTCCGAAAGCAGAGAATTCGAACTTGAGAATTACATGCGGTGTCTTTTTCTATTTGTCTAAATTTTAGGGCGGTTTTCTAGATTATTTTTCTATATTTTAGGGCGATTTTCTCAGCATGCCGAATATTAGTTGCCCCTTTTATATTCCGAATGCACGGAATTCGTACTTGAGAATTACAAGGGGTGTCTTTTGAATATTTTTATATTTTTTAGGTCAATTTTTTAGATTTTTATACCCGTTACTCGTAGAGTAAAAAGGGTATACTAAAGTCGTGCAAATGTATGTAACAGGCAGAAGGAAGCATCTCCGATATCATAAAGTATATATATTCTTCATCAGCATCAACAGCCGAGTCGATATACCCATGTCCGTCTGTCCGTCTGTCCGTCCGTCCGTCCGTCCGTCCGTCCGTCCGTCTGTATGAACACCTAGATCTCAGAGACTAGAAGAGCTAGAGCAACCAAATTTTATACGTAAGCTAGTGTTGTCTGTAGGCAGATCAAGTTTGTTTCAAATTTTGGCCACGCCCCCTCCCGCCCCCGCAATAAAAAATATTGAATAACTCCCACAATTTTTAAGATATCGAGCTCAGATTTTGCAGTGTAGTCTATGTGGCCTATATCTACAATCTCACATATTTTTAAAAGGATCGGATAATAAATGGCCGAGCTAAAAAAATGTTGCATACTTATCCGAGCTAAGCAGAGTAACGGGTATTTCGAAATCGGGCAGGGCCGACTTTAACTTACGCTCTCGTTTTTCTATATTTTAGGGCGAAATTCTAAATGGCTTGTCAAAATTTAAGAAATGTGCTTTCTTAAATTTATGGCGATTCGCCCTATTTTAAGACACAGTGCAATGTATTTTTTCTAAATTCAAGGGTGAATTCGCCCTTAGTTTTAGAAAGTATTGAGGAAAAAATCTAGAAAAATGACCCTAAATTTAAGAAAAAAAAATTAATCGAATTTCTAAATTTAAGAAATTATTTTCAAAAAATTCTTTTTTAGGGTTGTTTTTTCTAAATTTAAGAAAAAATTCTCTAAAAACAAGAAAGGAAAATTATTTTAGGGCGAATTTCTAAAAATTAGAAATTAAATTTTTTGAGTGTGGTATGCACTGAGTCCCAAGTCAGGTTTTTAAATGCTCTGCCTGCTGCCCTTGCTGATATTTATTGCACGAGACATGACTTTCTGCTTGCGCAGTGGATTTCGACGAATTCGATCTTTCACTGCTTTGAAGGCTTGAGGCGTTCGCACTGTCTTTTATTCCATCAGAATCGTTAAAAAACACCACGGTACACAAAGATTCGAATGATTTTCAGTGGGCGCAACATTCGAAGGATTTCACCTTTTTCGTAGCCGCATTTATGCAGGCCAATTACGACAACACGATTCTTGAGCGAGCCCCCTTTTCATGATGGCAAACCACTGATGACAACTACTTTTGCTGCTTTAGTATAGCATAGGTGACACTTGTTAAATATCAGTTTAGTTGGATTGAATACGTTCCATTGTTCTCGAGAGAGAGTGCGTCTAGCACGTGTACAAAATCAAAATGAAACTACTAGGTATACTTACATCACAGCTGGTGAAAGAGAACGGGTGTGTATGTTTTTAAGAGCCAAAGACTTCTTCACTAGATGTCCCCAGAAGGGAACCTATTGCACAGCCGGCACACACACTACCCGCTGATCCACAATCGGCCAAAATTTGCTAGTTTGATTATGGTAAAGGTTGTCACAGCAGACAAAATACTAGAATTCACCAGCATCACCACTTTAATAATAATCGTCAATTATAATTGACTCCCTGCTCAAACAAAATCTATCTGATCCTTTCTGATCAGTAAATACAACGCTGCATCTGAATGATAACAATATTAAATTTCATTTACCGGTCAAGAGGGTAATCTGTTTAAGTGCACTTCATTGAAAGTGTGCAGATGTGATCCAAATAGACAGTTCTTTCTAGGCAACAAAGATAAAAATACCTTGGCTCTTACTCGCTCTGTGCCATTTTCCAGCTAGCACCTGTGATTGCTTTTCCTTTTTCAAAAATGTCCATTAAAATGGCGAATAAGCGAAAGCCGTTTTTGACTGTTCTTCCTCGTAGGCAATTCATCCTGGATCGTTCCCCCATCTTTCGGGTGTCCAGCTTGCTATTAATTCAACCATTTGCCACTCACACATCCCACACGTTTTTTGTCGTCTTTTAATGTTGAATATTTGTCGCCACACACTGCGATTGCAACTTAAAGCCATTACACTAATAAATAATCAGCCACAAAAAGTTAGCACATTGCCATCGATTTAATACCAGATTTGTGGCAAAGAAGCCACAGATCACACTCACAGCGCCAGCTTCAATGCGACAGACACGCCCACTTACCAATTCCCTCGTAGCCTCTCCCCACATGAATTTTTCTATTTGCTCTTCCATAGATGTTTATGCTGAGCATTGAGAAAGCAGAACAGAAAAAATTCATATGTGTTGGTGTGGCTGCTTTCAATTGCTTTCGGCACACAAGGAGCACCAGGCACGGGGAGGCGACGACGCCATCATCATCGATGGCTGCTTTCAATATCTAATAATATTGCGCATACGCCACGTTGTGAGCTTGCATCTCCAAGCTGCTGCCTGCTGCCGTTGCTTCACTTACGCTGAGTGCGTGTTGGCGCAATAATCAACAGTTATATTATGAATGCACAAACACATCGACAAGTATACAAACACACACACACACACACACGCACACTCACATGCGACATGTTCATAATGCGCATTTTAACCCCTTTGGCTCAGACGGGGGATGAAGAGCGCGAGGCTAAGCTGGCAGGCAAAACCCTTTCCCTCACTTCATGCGACTCCATCTAAGTGATGCGATAAATTTGGGATTTTCCTTGCATTATGCGCAGATTTTGCTGATTTCTTTTCTCGCCTGCAGTTGGGAAAACTTTTTTAATAATAAATAAAAGTGCTTAACTTAATTCGTGCTGTTCAAAATGTGTTTGGCAATGTGTGCATTATGGATTTGCCGTCTGTATTTGCCCATTTTATTTGTTTCTTTGATTTGAGGCATCCCAGCTTCCCTACCCCTCCCCCCCCCCTGTGTGTGTATGTGTGGAAATAATTTTTCGATTATGGTCGAGTTTTGCTTTATTTCCCGTCTCTCACTTGCTCTTCTATTTTTGTGGCATTTGTGGCTGTTTACCTCGCCAGCGGCCAAAATGCAATTTATGTGCTCTGGCCCAAGTGTTGAGAGTTTGTGGGATTTTGTGTTTTTATTTTTATGCTCGTGCAATGTTATTGGCAGTTGTCATTTATGTGATTTACGTTTATCGTTTGAGTCAAGCGTGTAATTTTGTTGGTCTTGTGCTTGGGGAGGGAATCCTGGAAGGGGAGGAGGGGGGACAGCTTAAGTTGTGGTTTGACGAAATGCACATAATTTGATTTGTGGAAAATGAATAATCGGATAAGAAATATTTTAAAAGAAGGTTAAGAAAACCAAAAGACTATATATATCGGGATATCGAATAATGAACGGAATATCGAAAATATTCCCAATGAAAATGAATGCACTTTTGCATTCGCTCAAACCAATTTTCGAAGCATTCATTCCACTCCGATTGAGGCACCTCTAAAACATGGGCTTATAAACGCAGCAACAGTTACGGTCGGCGTAGAAAAGCGTTCAGCACGCCGTTTATTTTTGATGTTTGGGAATAAAAAGAAATCATTGGGTGCTAAATCAGGGCTGTGCGGCATGTGCGACGTGATGTTTGACTGCTCGCACTGTCATGATGGAGAATAGTTAGACTTCGGCGGTTGGTTCTGCGAAGACTTTCGTCATACAAGTGGTTGTGTACCACTCAGAATTGGCAGTTCTTCATTGCTCAAGCGAAACAGTGGCCACATGAGCCATTCTGCCGGAGAAACATTTGCTTTGAAATGCTGTTTTGTTTTCGGCTCATACGCATATCTCCACGATTCGACACCTGTGACGATCTTATAAACGTCTTTTGAAGCACCGGCATCGTACAGCATTTCTTTTCACAAATTCTAATGGAACCAATGTTTAGGGTTGCCTCAATTCAGTTCAGGCACAGCATCGATGTTTTCTGGCAATACAACCGATTTTGGACGACCTTCAGGGAATTCGCAGCTAAGCAAACAACGACCACGATTGAACTCACCACCAGCGATATACAGTGGGTTTTGATAGAGCTGTATCGCCATACAAAGAACTGAGTTCATCGACACACTCTTGTTGAGATAATCCAAATCGAAAGTTGTGGAAAATAATCCAACAAAAACTTTATTTTAAAACTTCCATTTAGATTCCAGATGACATAAAAATTTATGTCTTCACAATAAGCATTCAGATTTCAAAACATGCTTAAAAAGTTTCATGTGAATTTCAATATAAAAACAAATTGTTCCTATTAAAACAAGAAAGAAAGTCCAGCATACATTTTTATGCTGCAGCAGCTCAACAACCGTTCAAACCAACTTTACCATTCCATTGGGGGAACGATAAATAATATTGAATACTTAATATGTATAGAAGGTACGAACCATCTATCTGCTAAACTGTGGAAGATATAAGACTCGGGTGTTGATGCTGATCAAGAATATATATACCTTATGTTGTCGGAGGTGCTTCCTTCTGGCTGTTACATACTTTTGCACAAACTTAATTTACTCTGTGTGGCTCAGGTACAGAGTATACAAATGTAAAATAGCCTTCGTATATAAAAACGTTGTGAGACCGATTTTGCTAAAAAAACTAAAATTATTTTGGTACTACCAAAAATTAACTATTGACATAGGAGTTAACAGTTCTTGTTTAAAAAATAGTACTCAACGTAAGTAAAGCGATGAGTTGGACACTGAAAACTGAAAAGACTATTGGGGTATTTCCGAACCCAGAATAATCGGAAAACATTTTAGTTCAGTTCTAAACTTTTCCTTTTCTTCTTTGCCAACTGTGAAACTAAAATTTATGGAATCACCTGCAAATTTGATTAATTGACTAAAAAAATGCGAAAGCAATTCTTTAACAAGTTGAGATGTGCACTGGACACGATCCTGGAGGGATCCGACAATAACTGAGATTAAACAAATAGTCTCAGCTTGGCATTGAAACTGAATGGGATTGAATGAAGAATTTTATTTGTTTCCGTGCCTGTAAATATTATGATAACCTTACATAACCTACACTAAAAAAATAGACAAAAATTAACTTCGGCTGGACCGAAGTTTGTATACCCTTGCAGCACGTTTTCTAACTAATTTGAAGGACATATCCATTGAAAACAAACATGTTTTTCCTAATAAGACTACTTTTCTGACTCTACTGGTGTATGACAGCTATACTATATAGATGTCCGATTTCAAGCGAATTTGGCAGAATTATGAAGAAGCATTAAAAACTAGTAAATACGGAGTTTGGAGACGATTGCATTAAAATCAAAAAATTGTTTCTCACTAGAACTAGATTTTTGACCAATCGTTCCTATGGCAGCTATATGTTATAGTCATTCGATCCGGCCGGTTTCGACAAATGTGCAGCGTATTTGGACCAGAAGACTTCGTGCAAAGTTTGGTGGCGATAGCTTTAAAACTGACGGGGGAGATAGCATAGAAACAGACGGACAGCCGTACATGGCTATATCAACTCAGCTCGTCATGTTGATCAAGAATATATATACTTTGTGTGGTCGGAAATGCTTCCTTCTATGCGTTACAAACATCTGGACAATTTCAATATACCCTCTGCAAGGGTATAAAAAAAGAAAAATCCCATCACTAAAAACTATAAAATCTCCTCTGAAATCTGTCCAAAGAGCCTAAAATGTCGAGAAAAACGGCGATATTGGAAACCTTCAATAAAAGAAATCAATTTTTAGAATTAGAAACCATTTCTAAAATGACTTAAAATGTTTTAATATAAAGAAAAATTATTTTCAATAACAAAGTAATTCCTATAGACAACCATGCTGAACCCGCGAAGACACGTCACAGTCGTATCTTAGTTTCCGTTTCCAAGATTCATATTGGCGAAAAACCATTTTACCGACTTTCGACCGTTTCAGAAACGGAAACTAAGATATGACTTTGACGTGTCATCTGGTGGCAAGCATGGGTTTGCCTACAGGAATTTGCTAAAGATGCTTGGAATACTCACAAAAATCTTTTCTTTTAGCAGAAAAAATAAGCAGAGTGGGCATCAGTCAATTGAAATTTTTATTATGTTGATTAGTCAACTAAAATTTTAGTTGATTAATATCAACTTGCTTAAAACTAACTATAACTCATACAATTGCGCTGGTAAAGAGTATATTATAGTCGGGCTTGACCGCCTTTCTCACATGTTTTATGTTGCGTGACACGGTGTGGTGCAGCGGGTAGTGTGTGTGCCTGCCGTATAAGAGGACGTGTGTTCGATCCCGCCTAAGGACATCTAATAAAAAAGTAATTTCTTTAAAGTACTTACACACACATTCACCTTTACCAGCTATTGGCGTCTGCTTTTAAGTAGCTAGACACAAAAATGCTTCTCAAACTTTGCCGTTCGGACTCGGTGTTAAGCTCTAAAGGTCAATATCTCGTGTGCAAAACTAGAAGCCAAATATTAACCATTATTGCAACGAACATATCCCTGAAATATCTAAAATCTATCAGAAACTCCAAAAAATTCAAATAGAAAGTTAGACGTCTAGAGACGGACAAATTTATTTTTTTTACCTTTTTCAAAATTAAGCTAGATTTTCGAATATTTTGTAAATGAGCAATTTTGGACACTTCTAAGCCGTTGGTTCATTAGTTTTTCAAAAACTTCAGAAACTCTGAAAATTAACTTGAATTCACCTTAAAAACCTCTGTCGAATGCCACCAAGTTCATTCCAGAGTGCACTTTCTAGAGGTTCCTCTGGATGATCTAGGTGACCTCTTACTTTCAGCTTATTTCCTCAGAAGAGAATAATGTGCATTCAGCAGATAATCTGTTACGGATAATCAAGTCAAAGGCTAGTGATCTAGTGTTTGAAATTTAGCGTATTGCTTGACTTTAGTTTAGACTTTTATGTGTAAAAAGTTGCCCATTAAAGATAAGTATTCCTGCTGCGTTGTCTCATCATTTTGGAGTCCTGGGGTATCTACCTCACCTAAATGACCACTGCAGTCGCGCTTCAATTTAGAATGAATCGACACTTTCCTTAACTTAACAGATTCGAAATGGATATGAGTTTAATTGAAAGCCTTCGAATTTGCAGTTCATTTATTATGGGCCCAACGAAAGAAAAACATTGCAACATGAACTCGGAAGCCTTTTATCCACATGGAAAACTGTGTCTGTGCGTTGACAAAACATTTTTCGAAAAGCAATTAAAATTTTAATAAAATAAACTCAGTCCTGGGCTTTGAAAATAACAATGTGAGAGGTTCCGCCCTAGCCTGTTCATACAATAGATGACATTAAAAATCCATACAAAAGATAAACACATTTTTCTGCTTGCACACGCACATCCACATGGCCACACTCACCCCCGCAAACATACACACAGGCACACACACTCACACACACACACACACAGGGAAAAAAGATTAAATTCACTTAAGTGCAAAGTATGCAAATGACAATGTCGCCTAGAGAAAGACAGGGACAGCGACAGCGACAGAGACACCAAGAACTCTGAACATGGCTGAACCAGAAATATTGTAAATTCAAATTGAAATGCATGTGTGACATTTGCCATACATTGCACAGGAATGACACACAACAGAGTCGATCGGTTGGTTCTCCGACAAAAATGAAAGCAATTTGACAAAAATCATAGTCTATAATTTGCAACAAGGACAGCCAAGCAGCTTACCAGCCGGTTCCGACCCCAACCTGCGACCCCAGCCCCCTCCACGCCACTTACACATCCTACACTATTACGAGTTAATAATTGAACATTTTTGGTTTAGGCAGCACAGAATTTGCCATGGCTTCCCCCCGTCTTCTGCAGCTGCCACGCCCACCTCCGCCTCGAGTCAGAGGCTGTGCAAATATTGCCACAAAAAGCAGAGGGAACATCGACTGAAAGAGAGATACAGACATATAGACATTTTGTATTTGCTCGTCGAACTTGTGCAGTGACAACTGGAAGCTGGATTTTTTTGGCCCCGGCTGTACCCGCCCTCTCTCTCTCTCTCTCTGGATTTTCGGAATGACTTTTTGGCACTAATTAAAAGTAGCAAATAATTTTCTATGCCAACTGACACACTGCACACTCACAGCCAGCCAGCCCACACATGGTGTGGCGAATGCAAATATGCCAGAGCATTCCTGGCTACCTCCTTCCCTCCTCCTTCCCGCACAACCCCAATGACAATGCATGTGACAGTTTCTGTTGGCACCGTTGATAAGCGTCGCTTATTGTCTCTCTACCATGTGCCCGATTCGGCCACTTGGCAGAAAAAGTTGGCAAGCTTAAGTCGCAAAATTTATTATTATTTTTGCAGCCCCGCAGGCAGTGTGCCATTTTAAGTGAATTTTAATTAGTTTTGAATTATTTCGGTTTGAGTTTTTGGCATTAAAATTTTGGCCATTGCACTATTTTGCGGTAAGAGATACCAAGTACGTGTACACAGTGGGAAAAGCCAAGAGCTTTGAACTTAAGATGTGCACACACGTTACCAAATACAGGACAGGAACGGATGTACTCACTTGTAGTACCATGTGTTCACTATAACAACAATTTTTGGAGTTCACCAAAAACTTGATTTGAGCTGATTTAGTTTCGTAAAATCAACTGCGTTGCTCCGCCCATATTCCTTAGAGCGAGATATATCGATGAACCATTCACTCCAAATGCCATGGATCATTTTGGGGAGCGAGCCTAATGTCAAGACCCATTGCATCATCTCAAGCTTTGTAGCCGCCTTCTAAAAGACAAAGTATACTTAACATGAGCTATGTTAAATGTTGTTCTCAAATATTTTGAAAAAAAAACATCTTTATGCCTGTTCCTATTACCGGGTGGTATCAAAAAGTTAAACAATTGCAATTCTGAATCGATTTCATTTTGATGCTCCGGTTTCCGAGTGAAATAGAAACCGATCAGTTTTTCGAATGAATGTTCGAATCGTTTTCGAATTGTTGTTAAGCAATAAGGTAGCCTTAGCAATGTCAATCAACATTGCGCATCCGCTGATGCAGAATTGGGAACAGGTCGGTTTTATTTCGATAGATGCGGTTTTCGTCTACATGCAATTTCAGAGGTACACTTTTAATAAAAATGATTTGAAATCCAATTGTACACATCTATGAATACTTCAAAATCTCTATAAAAGACGACGTATTAAATAAAAATACTTGCAATATGAAAATAATCACCGTCGCCATGAAAATTATCATTTACTTTTCATTCCGCCGACTCTAAGGCAAAGTCCAGTAACTTGATCGTTTTTCAGAAACGGGAATAGCTACCAATTCCGATTCCGTATGATCTGACCGGAATCGAAAAGGCGAACAGGCCTGCTTATTTATATTTTAAGTTGAAGCAATTGACTTTCTGAATAGGTTTTTTCCCTCTGTAGATGGAAACAGGTACCAGAACTTTGTCCTAAACAGCAGGTTCGAACCAATATTTTACAATGCTTAAGGTTCGGGAATTTCAGGTTCGAGGTTTTTGGGCGAAGGTTTTGGTTCGTTTTACGATTCACGCTTATACAATATTATATAAAATAAAACGACTCAAATCGTTTGTGACTTGTGGCCTTACCCGAAATATAAATAACTATTAAGGTCTGTATCCAGCAACCTTATATTGCTATTTTGTAAGAGTTCTTAATATAATTAGAAACACATTCGAACAGCTCATGATCATCAAAGCAAAGCCAAATTTTTTCTATTTGTATAAAGAATTGTGACGAAATGAAAGTCCTGGAGTGCTGGATTCTTAACTTTAAGACAAATTCCATTTCGAAGTCTGCTTATGAAAATTATTCAGGCCTGTTCCCATTTCCATTTCCGAGTAAAATATAAGCCGATTTTCTTTTTAAATGAATGTTCGAATCGCAAACTGGCCTGACTACTCTTCTCATTTTGGGCTCTTAGTTTGTGAATCATTTAAAAGGCTTTGGAATCCAGGATCTTAAAATCAGCCGCTATTATTAATGGGGATTTTAAAGGTAATTGTGAAAGTTATTATAGATTTTCTTGCCGATGGTAAATCTCAGTCACTCAAAACCGCCCAGATAACCGGAGACGTCTGTAGGCAGTAGGTAAAATTATTATATATATATTTTTCTAGAACCGAACCGAAATGCAAGGTTCGGTCCACAGTAAAATGATAGCCGGAATTCAGGGTACGAATCGGCTCGGTTAAAAACCGCTTTGCAGATCTGGTCCTGAATATATGTATTAATTTTTGTTTCTGCCAATAAGGAACCGAACTTAACCATACTTAAAAAATAGCTCCTTAAGCTCTATTCGACAGGGTTGCATTCAGCCGGTCTTAACAAGCGTCTGAATTTAATTGATTTTACATCCTTTTTCGCTTCTATTACCACGTTTATACACACAAAAATTATCATGATAAATGCCCTTTAAAGTATGCTACCATATACGAAATAACGTTTTAGTCAAGTATTTATTTTATATGTCTTAACTCAACATTATCTTGTATACCCATTACTTATCCAACAATATGGGTGAATATGCAGTGTCAATTATGGATGATGCAGCCATAACTGACTAGCAATGGCTTTGTTCTAATAGATAATCACTTAAGGAAATAAAGTTTGCATACTTTGAAGGGCATTATTCACAAATAATTTGGTGTTTATGAACCTAGTATATTATAACTTCGTTCTGCATTCCACTTGACAAGACGGAAATGATTATTTTTATTGCTTCTTAACTCGTTTCGTTTGACGAAACCCCCGCTGAGAGATCAGGTAGTGTAAATTAAGATTCAGAAGTCGCACTTTAAAAATCGCTCTGGAGAAGCTGGACTTAAATAATTACATTAATAAAATCAATCGTTGAAAGTCGTGCTTCTTTGTTGGTTCTTAGGAATAACACCTTAGGAATTGAACTTTCAGAGTCGCTTTTAAGGAGCTGTACTGTAGTTAAGAGTCCTTCTTAAACTGACGTAATTTAGGAGTCGCTATTTAGAAGTCTTTTTGTAGGAGTTGCATTTTAAGAGTTGCATTTCGACAGTTGGTCTGAAGTGGTTTTAAAAAGTCGCATTACAAAAATCAATCTTTAGATGTTGCGCTATTTATGTCGAAGAAATAGGAGTCGCACTCTAGATGTATCAATTTCAGAGTCGCTTTTGAGGTTTAGGAGCCTGACTTTGGAAGTCGCACTTTCGGAGTCACTCTTGAGGAGCCTTACTTAAAAATTCGCTCTTTAGATGTTGCACTTCAGAAGACAGTCCTTAGAAGCCGCAATTAAGGAGTTGGACCTTCTGTTTTGCAATGTCGATTTGTCCAGGGATTACGCTCTCAGTGTATTCACACTCTCAGTTTCTAACGCTCTTGTCTTGATATGCCTTTAACTGTAAGATATGGTTGACTGATCGTGCCCCAACTAAGTAGATATTTAAATAATGCTGATTTCTACGTATATCAAGAGTGCCCGAGTTTTTCAGCTGAGTCGTCTTCTTTTTGGACAACGACTATGAACAATGCATAGAGTCAAAGCAGTTACATATCGGATTTTAATTCATCTCATTACCTAGTATTATTTCTTTCCCTTCTCTTGACCTTTGCCTTTGGCCAACTCCTTCATCATATTCAGAGCGCTACCTGCCTTGAACCATTCAATTTGCGGTGCATTTAGCGTATGATTCAGCTGTATCTTTTCGGAGCTGCCATTATTCTTGATCTCACAGTCCACAGGTTTGCCAGGCGCCAGGTCCTTGAGATTAAGTAGCGACAGCTTGCTGGTCGGCTCAATTTTGTCATAGTCAGCGGCATTGGCAAAGGTCAGGGCCAGCATGCCCTGTTTCTTCAAATTGGTCTCATGGATGCGGGCAAAGGACTTGACAATGATGGCCACTCCGCCCAGGTGACGTGGCTCCAGGGCGGCATGCTCGCGCGACGAGCCCTCACCGTAGTTCTCCTCACCCACGGCCACCCACTTCAGCTTGTTGACCTTGTAGTCACAGGCCACCGCAGGAACAGGACCGTATTCTCCACTCAGCTGGTTCTTCACGTTGTTCATCTCGTTGTTCTCCGCATTGACGGCGCCTATGAACATATTATTCGAGATATTGTCCAGGTGGCCGCGGTACTTTAGCCAGGGACCGGCGGCTGAAATGTGATCCGTGGTGCACTTGCCCTTGATCTTGATCAGTACCACCAGATCCACATAGTCCTTGCCGTCCCACTTCTCAAAGGGAGAAAGCAGCTGCAAGCGCTCCGAATCGGGACTCACAACCACTTTGACGTCCTTGCCACTGGCAGGAGGAGCGGTATACGTATCCTGGCCGGGGTCAAAGCCATCGGCGGGCAACTCATCGGCAAAGGGAGCCTTGAGTTTGAACTTCTTGCCATCCGAGCCAGTTAGTTCGTCCTTCAGGGGATTAAAGTCGAGGCGCCCCACAATAGCCAGTGCAGTGGTAAGCTCCGGACTGGTGACAAAGCTATGCGTGGCCGGATTGGCATCATTGCGTCCCGTGAAATTGCGATTGTATGAGGATACAATGGTGTTCTTTTCGCCCATCTTCACATCCCGGCGATCCCACTGTCCAATGCACGGTCCACAGGCATTGGCCAGGACAGTGCTGCCAAACTGCTCGAAGGTCTTAATCATGCCATCCCGCTCGATGGTGGCTCGTATCTGCTCCGATCCCGGTGTCACCTTGAAGGGAATCTTGGACTTGAGGCCATGACTGAGGGCATCCTTGACTATGCTGACGCAGCGACCCATGTCCTCGTACGAGGAGTTGGTGCAGGAGCCTATTAAGGCCACCTTGATGTCCATCGGGTAGCCATTCTTTTTGGAGTTCTCGCCCAGCTTGCTGATGGGATGGGCCAGATCGGGTGTATACGGACCATTGACCAAAGGCTCCAGCGTGTCCAAATTGAGCTCAATCAGCTGATCGTACTTACAATCCTCGTCAGGTGTCAATAGTTGTTTCTGATACTTCAGTGCCTCGCCCGCAATCGCCCCTCTGCCCGTGGCACACAGATAGTCAACCATGCGCTGATTGAAGGGGAATAATGAGGTGGTTGCCCCTATTTCGGCACCCATATTACAGATGGTGGCCATGCCCGTGCACGAGATGGACTCCACGCCCTCGCCGTGATACTCAATGATGGCCCCTGTGCCCCCTTTGACCGTTAAGATCTCGGCAATCTTTAGGATCACATCCTTGGGCGAAGTCCAGCCGCTGATCTTGCCTGTCAGATTTACACCAATCACATTCGGGCACTTCAACTCCCAGGGTATATCGGCCATGACATCCACCGCATCAGCTCCGCCCACACCAATGCACAGGCCACCCAACCCACCACCGTTGGGCGTGTGCGAGTCGGTGCCAATCATCAGCAGCCCAGGGAATGCATAGTTCTCCAGTATAATCTGATGGATAATACCACTGCCCGGCTTCCAGAAGCCCAGCCCAAATTTGGCACTGGTCGAGGCCAGAAAATCGTACACCTCCTTGTTCAGATCCTTGGCCCGTATCAGATCGTCTTTGCCACTCTTCTGTGCCACAATCAAGTGATCACAGTGCACAGTCGAGGGAACCGCCACTTTACTCAGGCCCGACGAGATGAACTGCAGCAGTGCCATCTGAGCGGTGGCATCCTGCATGGCCACACGATCCGGGCGCAGGCGTAAATATGATTTGCTTCGCTCAATTTCCTGACTCTCCGGGTCATCCAGATGTGAGTAGAGCACCTTTTCGGAAAGAGTGAGCGGACGATTGAGACGATTGCGTACACACTCCAAGCGTTGGCTAAGGCTCTCATAGGGTAGGAAGGCTTCCTTCTCGAACTTCGACATGACCACCTTGGACGTCCTCGGAGGGAGGGTAATTCGAAAATTTCGCACCGCTGGCACAGCCAGTTGGCACAGCCTTGTGGATGATCTATGCAATGTCTTGACCATTTTCTTTTCTTATTTTAATACAAAATGAAAACGATGTTGATAAATAATATTTCGATTTCTAGTTTTATGTTCTAACTCGATGAAATTTGGTTTGAATAATGAAATCCGAACTAATGTGATAGCTGAGATTTGATTGGAATTTCTAAGAGCCTGCGATGCCACAAATATACAAATTGATATTGATGAAACGACGACGATTTTCATACTTGGTTTTTGGTACTACTGGACTTCGAGCTTGATGGCAAGGGAAGGGCGGGGAGCCACGAGAGGAGAGAGCGAACAAGAAACAAATACAACTCTCTCTCTCGCTCTAAGCAATGCCGATGGCTGTTGCCTACAATTTATACTGAGAGTTTGTCGCTGCTTTGGCTTAACGCGTTGTGGTGCTGCAGTCTTCGAGGCCCTAAGTTCAAGTCCTAGTTAAGGAAAGTACAAAATAAAACAAGAAAGAAAGTCGGTCAAGCCCGACTATAACATACTCTGTACTAAGAAATTTTGTCTTTTGATCATAACTCGAAAACCGTTCATCCGATCTTCTTCATTCCTTTGGCGGATCGATAAGTTCTACTAAAAACTAAATATGTCCAGAAGGAACAAGCCATCTATCTTTAAAACTGTGGGAGATATGACTTTTTTCTAAATTGCGGGGGCGGGAGGGGCGTGGCCAAAATTGAAAATAAACTTGATCTGCCTGCAGACATAAGAAGCATATGTCCCATACACGTAAAACCTCTATCTCTTACCATCTCTGAGATCTGTGCGTTCATACGGACAGACAGACGAACGGACAGACGGACAGACAGACAGACGGGCAGACGGACATGGCTATATCGACTCGGCTGTTGATGCTGATCAAGAATATATATACTTTATGGGGTCGGAGATGCTTCCTTCTGGATGTTACATACTTTTGCACAAACTTATAATACTCTATTATCTCTCTATCTCTATCTAAATTATTTTAATGGCATTTGAAAACTAATCACAATTTAGCAATAAGGGGGAGTGGCAGTGGCGTTAAGGTGTGGGCTTTTGAGGAGGTGGTGTGTTTTGCGATGTTTCTTCCGGTGCCACTGCGCCAAGTCTTTCGAGAAGGAACTGCTATTGGAATTGAATCTTTTTTATTTTGGCAAACAAGTAAAACTATTCTTAAAGTCGAGAATATTTATACTTGCATCCAAGAAGAATGTTTCTTATACCCAAGACTACTTATGCTTGATAACAAGAAGACTAAATTCAAAACAAAAAAATTTCGAGCTTAAAAATCCGTGCTTGGTTTCAGTATTTTCTTTTTGGATTCAAGAATTTTCGTTCTTACCGTACTTTTGACATCAAATCTTCTTGATATCAAGCACGATCTTTTTGATTTTTCTCTGAGTTTAAGATTGCTTGAATTTACTAACCAGTTCTTTTCTGTGCATCTCAACCAGAGCCTGGGAAATCGACTTTCCGAAATCATTGTCGTCCGCCGGGCTTGATAATCTTATAGCCGATGGCCATCTTCGTCGATTATTTTTGACAGATATGGGACCTCGGGGAAACTGCAATACGAAAGGCATCTTGTCGCATTTGGTTACCAAGTCACAGTAAAGAACTCAGTTAAATATGTTAAGCACTCAGCTGCCTCTTTTATATTACGAAAGCGGGTAATTCAAACTTGTGGATTACAATCGGTGCTTATCTATATTTATACCCTTGCAAAGGGTATTATAATTTTGCCCAGAAGTTTGCAATGCATATAAATATTCATTTCCGACCCCATAAACTATATATATTCTTGATCAGGGTAAAGAGCTGAGTCGATTGAGCTATGTCCGTCCGTCTGTCTGTCTGTTTTTACGCGAACTAGTCTCTCAGATTTAAAGCTATCGAGCTGAAATTTTGCACAGTCTTCTTTTTGCTGCACACTACTAATATGTCGGAACCGACCGGATTGAATGACTATATCTCATAGGAACAATCGGTCGAAAAACTAGTTTTAGTGAGAAAAACTTTTTTCTTTTCAATGCAAACGTCTCCAATCTTTGTAATCGTAGGTTTTCCATGTTTTTTAATAATTTAACCAAGTTTTATTAAAATCGACAACTATATGGTATAGCTGCCATACAAAAGATAAGTCTGAAAAACAGTCTTTGTTAGAAAAACTGTTTTTGTTTTTAATGGTAGCATACTGCAAATTTGTATTTGTTTGTTCAACATGCTTTCACATAATATTACATATTTTTGGCCAAATCGGATGACTATATCATTGAGCTCCCATACGAACGATCAGTCGGAAAATGGTAAAAAGAGTATTTTTTGAAAATATTTAAGCGATCACTTGCAAGGGTATGAAAACTTCGGCACAGACGAAGTTAGCTTAGCTTTCTCGTTTTCTAAATTTGAAGACGGTTTTGTAAAGTAATTATACTCTGTACCGTAGGTACACAGAGTATTATAAGTTTGTGCAAAAGTATGTAACATCCAGAAGGAAGCATCTCCGACCCCATAAAGTATATATATTCTTGATCAGCATCAACAGCCGAGTCGATATAGCCATGTCCGTCTGTCCGTCTGTCAGTCTGTCCGTCTGTCTGTCCGTATGAACGCACAGATCTCAGAGATGGTAAGAGATAGAGGTTTGACATGTATAGAACATATGCTTCTTATGTCTGCAGGCAGATCAAGTTTATTTTCAATTTTGGCCACGCCCCCGCAATTTAGAAAAAACGTCATATCTCCCACAGTTTCAAAGATAGATGGCTTATCCCTTTTGGACATATTTAGTTATTAGGATAACTTATCGATCCGCCAAAGAAATGAAGAAAATCGGATGAACGGTTTTCGAGTTATGATCAAAAAATAGTATGTTATAGTCGGGCTTGACCGACTTTCTTTCTTGTTTTTCTATATTTTAGGGTGAATTTCTCAGCAAGCCGAATATCAGAGGGGAGAGTGTCTCTCACACTAAAAACGGCAAGGCCGTAGGGACGCACACACACCAAGGTGACTGTCTGATTCTACACTCAAAAAATTCATTTTCTAGTTTTTAGAAATGCACCCTAAATAATATTTATTTCTTGTTTTTAGACAGTTTTTTCTTAAACTTAGAAAAAACAGCCCTCAAAAAGAATTTTTAGAAAATAATTTCTTAAATTTAGAAATTCGATTTATTTTTTTTTAAATTTAGGGTAATTTTTCTAAATTTTTTCCTAAATACTTTCTTAAATTAAGGGCAAATTCGCCCTTGAATTTAGAAAAAAAATGCATTGCAAATAGGGCGAATTTAGAAAAACGACCTAAATTTTAGGAAGCACATTTCTTAAATTTAGACAAGCCATTTAGAAATTCGCCATAAAATATAGACAAAAAAGTCTAGAAAATCGCCCTAAAGTATAGAAAAATATTAAAAAGACACCCCTTGTAATTCTCAAGTACGAATTCCGTGCATTCGGAATATAAAAGAGGCAACTAATATTTGGCATGCTGAGAAAATCGCCCTAAAATATAGAAAAATATCCTAGAAAACCGCCCTAAAACTTAGAAAAATAGAAAAAGACACCGCATGTAATTCTCAAGTTCGAATTCCCTGCTTTCGGAATATAAAAGAGGCAGCTGAGTGCTTAGCATTTGACTGCGTTATTTACTATCCTCACGCGCGAGCTTGGTAGTCGAGTGCGGTAAAATGCCTTTCGGGTTGAAGTTTCCCCGAGGTCCCGAGTTCGAGTCCCAGGCAAGGTAAAGTTAAAAACTAAAATAATGATTACTAGTAGTGAACCAAGAAAGAAAATATCCAATAAAAATAATATATAAAAGGGGTTTATTTATAGGCTTCTCAGTGTTGCAGTCTCCTTCCTCTTCTCTCTCCAGTCCCCCCTCACTCATTTTCCGGTCTATAATAGTTGAAAATGTTTTTTTTTCTAAAATCTAGAAAGGTTTTTCTAAAATTTAGAAAATGCTTTTCTACAATTAAGAAAATATTTTCTAGCTTATTGTAAACATTTCCTTAATTTCAGAAAGTCTCAGTCTTGTTTTTAGAAATAATTTTTCGAAAATATATGGCGAGTCGCCTTTGACCCCATTTGTAGGGCGAATTTCTAAATTTTAGGTCGATTTTGGCTGTTTTTTTTTTTTGAGTGTACGCTGCCTCTCGACGTTTATGCGCTCACTCTGCTTTGAAATTCCCAATCGGTTATGCCACCTCAGGCATAGAGAGACTGTTGAGAAACGTTCAGTTGGTAGGCATTGATCGCTGATGATAGAGGGTGGTTTTTCTTGAAACAGTTGTACGATCTACCAGCCTTTTTTGTGGTATTGTGTATCTATTAAAAGTTGTGCGAAAGCATAACATGACCTCGAGCTGGCTAAAAACTGCAAGTTTATTTTCCAAAATATTGGGGCGATTCTGTATATAATTTTTTTTTTATTTTAAGACGCATTTCTAAAGTATATTTATCGACTTAAGAAATGTTCTTTCCTAAATCAAGAGCGTTTTTCTAACATTATTGGCTGTCGCCGTATTATAAGAATCAAAACTTTGTATTTTATGTCTTAATTCAAGGGCAAATTCGCCCTTAATTTAAGAAATTTTTCAGGAAAAATCTAGAACGGGAGTGTCAGCTAAAGTCGGCCCTGCTTTTGGAATGATGGTTCACTTGCTCTCCTTATGTTAATTAGCAGAGCATTAACATTATTTTGAATATTAAAAAATAACATAAGCAAACAGCGCATGCGGCTCAAATGTATACAACGTTTTCTATAACCTGTATAGCTCTGCCATTTATTGTCCGATCTTTATAAAAATTTGTGTGATTGTGGATATTGGGCACATAGACTACACTGGAAAATATCGATTTTATCCCTATATGTTTTATGATGAATTTAAATCAATGCCTAGAGACTTTCCGTTTTCTGCTGTCTCTAATTCAATGCCCTTGTGCATCTTTATTTCCTAACGTCAAGAGTTGCTATGTGGGTTCGCTATTTATAAACTCCCCATAGATAATAAAAAAGAAGTGGGCGTCGTGGAACACCCGGTACGAGCGAAGCTCTTTACGAGGGATAAAAATACAATACTGGCAAAACAATATAAAGTAGTTTTGTTTTGTGTATTGTAAATGTAAGAGCAACGTGAGAGCATAAACCAAAACCCACAAAGTGGTGTTTGAAAATTATCGATAGTGAGCACAATTGATAGTCTTGAAAATCGTTAACAGTAAAAGTCGAACCTGACAATTATCAAGTCTAAAAACGCTAAAGGAGAAATCGTTCAAAACTGGACCGACTGATTAGACCGTGATGGCCAAACGGCTCCCTAGCATCGAATGACGATTCGTAAATGTAAAACCTGCTTCATGGTGGCAGTTCGAAATACCGTATCGCTATCGTGATACTAGCAGACGCCTGGGCGACGCACAATGACCAGACTCGCGAATTTTGCATTTCAAAAATCCATTTTCGACTGTCGATTTTTTTGAGCATACACAGAGTGAAAAACCGTGAACATTGGTGTCAGTATGAGCACATTCGTTGTCAAAAACTAATCATGAACGGATTTTCAGCTTTTGAGAACATTTTAAACTAAAACGAGAAAGCTAAGCTAACTTCGTCTGTGCCGAAGTTTTTATACCCTTGCAAGTGCTCGCTTTAATATTTTCAAAAAATACTGATTTTCCCTTTTTCCGACCTATTGTTCGTATGTGAGCTATATGATATAGTCATCCGATTTGGACAAAAATTTGTAAAATTATATGAAAGCATGTGAAACAAGCCAATGCCAAATTGCAGGATGCTACCATTAAAAACAAAAATGTTTTTCTAACTAAGAATGTTTTTCAAACCTATCTTTTGAATGGCCATGTTGTTGTCCGATTTTAATAAAACTTGGGAGAATTATAAGAAAAACATAGAAAACCTACGATTACAAAGTTTGGAGACGTTTCCATTGCAAAGAAAAATGTTTTTCTCACTAAAAATAGTTTTCCGACCGACTATTCCTATGGGAGCTTTGAGATATAGTCATCCGATCCGGTCGGTTCCGACATATTAGTAGTATGCAGCAAAAAGAAGGCTCTGTGCAAAATTTCAGCTCGATAGCTTTAAAACTGAGAGACTAGTTCGCGTATAAACGGACAGACAGACAGACGTACGGGCAAAGCACAATCAACTCATCTCGTCACCTTGATCAAGAATCAATATAGTTTATGGGGTCGGAAATGAATATTTCTATGCGTTGCAAACTTCTGGGCAAAATTATAATACCATTTGCAAGGGAATAACAAAAATTTGAGGTCCAGGGTCCAGGTTCCAGTCCAGGACCAGATCCAATTCCAAGTCCAGGTCCGATATCAGCTCTGAATCCGCAGAGACATCCGCCTTGTACAACACCCCACCTGCCTTAGTAAATTAAATTAAAAAAATATAAAAATTTCGGACTTACTGGGAGTGGAGCCCAAGACGCCCAGCGCGCAACGATGCGACGGCGGACGTGTTAGCTCGTTGGACTGTTGCCCAGCCGCACGTCTGAATGGATACTTATACTTTTCGGTGGTGAACATTTGTTCTCAAAAATTTGTGAGCACATTCTGTTCTTGTTTTGAGATGAAATAATCTTATTTTCTGAACACGATTTTTCCCTCTGTGAACTACTTTAACTAAGATTTTTTGAGCAAGCGGTCTCTGCACAACGGTTGGCAAAAGACAGAGACAGAAAAAACAAAAGCAAATGTGTTTCTCTCCTCTCCCGACCGAACACAACCAGAGAGCGCATTTAAAGGTTGCTTCCGTCCCTCTCTGTCAATGTGCCGCACGTAACCGTTTTTTTTTTCTGACAACTGCAAAGAGAGGACCGGTTGTTGCGAACTCAGCTCACAACCCACATGCTGCTATCGCTTTCTTGCACAGACATTCTGGCCTTCGACCTTACAAAATACCTAGATCTGGTGCGAAAATAGGTAAATTGGCAACACTGGTTAGCAGACTCCAGTGCACTGCAGTGTAAGCAGAGACATGATGCAATAATATTAGGTGGTCTCGTCGGCAAAAAGTAGTCCTTTAACAATGCCAACAATAACAACAAGCGAAAAAAAGAGAAAATGAGAGAGCGCCTATAATTTGCTGCATACATGAAAGTTGCATACATACATATACACGCACGCACTGAGTGAGCTCACACACAAACGCTGCTGACTTTGCAAAGTCAAAAGCGTAGCCAAAAAATCTGTCGCAAAGACAATCGTTTTCTGGATTTACCCCCCAGTCGACCGTCCGTAAAAGAGCTTCGCTCTAAAAACATTTTTAATTGATTTAAATAAACGCTTTTTTGTACAATTTCTGGGTCACAAGGGGAACACCACCTTTTCAGCGAAGATGCAGCTTCTTCCCTTTAGCCCGTTTGGCTTATTTAATGGCAACAAAAAGAGGGTAACGCACATAACGCCACGTTCAAGTAACTGGAATTAAATATTTTAGGACAAACAATTCACTTATCGGTGCGTAAGAATAGATAATAACTTAGGTACTGCTGCTTCCATCCTTACAAGCAAATTGGACTACAAATGTCACATTCTAATGAGTTGACCAATTACAACTAAATACCTGTCCCATCTCCCAATGCCATTAATCGAATTAACTAAATGCTAAAATTTTCAAGGACTGAGCTGTCGCAAGTTAAGGACTCCATCTTACCGGACACACGGCAGACACACACATGCCAGCGGAATGGATGTTGCAACAAAATGAGTCAAGTGAATCACAAACTGGGCCTAGCCCGTGGCGGAGGTCATCGATGGCATAGGCCAATACTGACATGCAGCTACACAAACGGGAAAGTGCCAAACAGAAGGACAACGCGTCATTCACTCGATTGAAGGATGGCGAGGGGGGTGGGGTGGGGATGAGGTGTATGTGGGAGCTGAACTACAAAAGTGTCAACTGCAAGTGAGGCGAACGACAAGGGACAACGGACAACCGAAGGCTGCATCCTGTGATTGTGTTTGCCAACGCTCGAGTGTCATAATGGACGATGGACATTGGACGACAGGACGTTGGCCGGCAGTTGGCCGCACCACATTCAATTGAAATCGACGTGCCAGTTTGCCACAATACCGTTGACGATGCCGGCGATGGCCAAGTCGATGGTAATGGTAATGGGGCCCGGGCTAGGCTGTAAGTAGGCAGCGGCCGTTACAATACCAAAAATTGATTGGCAACTACTTACTTGGCACATTGTACACATCTCTGCCCGCCCGGGCCAGGTAACAAAAGTTTGATGATGATTCTGTATAATTGATGGATTGCGGATGGTTGGCGGTCGGCAGCTGAAAATTGCATATTTGAGTAGCACACTTGAAATTCGGCCCCCGCCACTAGAGTAAGTCCGCCCGAAAGGTCAAAGTTGCGCCGTTTTTGCTGTCCTACAAAAATACACACTATCTTCTAAGCTGACATCAGCCTGGTCATATTTGTAGATAGTGAAAGCCTCTTATAAGAGGCGCTGGAGAATGCAATTAGCTTGAATCTATATGCGTTATGGGCAAGACCTTGGGAAATGGAAACAATGGAAACGGTTTGCCGTTGAATTTATTGTATTTTTGAACTTTGGCCATAAATTGGGAAAAAAATAAACTTGTTGCCAGCGAGTGAGCGCACTGTAACACCTGCTAGAGTTTGCATTAAAGCAGAATCCACTGGCCTACACAACCAGAAAAGCACAGGGTATTGCACTCAACATATGCAAATACCAAGCTGAAGTGCTTTTGGAAATGATAAGAGTTCGGCTTAACTTATAATACCCGTTACTTGAAAAGTACAAAGGGTATACCAAAGTCGTGAAAATATATGTAGCAGGCAGAAGGAAGCATCTCCGACCCCATAAACTATATATATTCCTGACTAGCATCAACAGCCGAGTCGATATAGCCCTGCCTGGCTGACCGGCTGTCCGTCTTTTTGTATGAACACCTAGATCTCAGAGACTAGAAGACCTAGAGCAGAGACCTGCAACGAGCCTCTAATTTTCGATCACACTCGCTCATTTACTCGGCTTGCTTGTGATCGCCGCCCTTGTTCGACATGATCGAAATGATCGCAAGCACATTGAGTTAGAACGATCAAGCTCTTTGCGACGCACGAGTAAAAGCAGAACAAGCGCGATAAAGCTTTTGTCGAACTAGCAAGCCTTATGCCAGCCACTGGCAAGCCTTTTCGATCAACACTCGCGCTTACTCGGCTTGTTGACGGCGAGCATCCAAAAGCTTTTTTGCAATTGTTGTTGTGTTTCAAAAACTGAAGAACAACAGAAGACCGTGAAGAGAGAAGACCATGTGCGAAATTGAAATGCAAAATATAGGCTGATATGCCATCTCTTTTTCTCTCGCAAGCTGTTGTTTTTGGGATGCTTGTATCGATTGTGTAAAAGCTTTAATCGTCACGACTCGCGGCAGATTTTTGACTTCGGCAACTAGTACTGGCGATCACTCGCGACCGAAGCAACGAGTCAACGCGATCAATGAACGTCAATACTCGAGCGCTTTTGTGTTTTTTATTTTGTGTATGGAAAATGAACAAGCCCAACAAGCAGCGATCGCTGAGTTTACTTAGATCGAGAGTTTACTTAGAGCATCCAAATTTAAAATGTAGGCTTCTATTGTTTGCGCGCAAATCAGGTTTGTTTCAAATTTGTGCCACGCCCCCTCCCGCTGCCTTAATATAAATTGTTGAATAACTTCAGCAAGTTCTTATTTTGCACTGCACTAGCCCATACACATATGTACTATACACTAGCCCAACAATCTCTCAAATTTTCATAACGATCTGATAATAAATTGCAGAGGTATAAAGGTTATAAAAAATGGTTATGTAATTTTGCAACAATCAAAAAAATGTTAGTGCTCTGTTAGTTAACATAAGGAGAGGATATTAATACGCATCGAAAATTAGATTTTTTGTTTTTGGTCAAAAAATTGCGTTTACGTTTACAAGAAAGTATTGTAAATGGTTCCTAGCGAATAGTTCAAAGCTCAATAAGGGCAAAAGCTGTGCTACGTACAATTCTTTCGTTTTGCATACGTTTTGCGCATAAGGAAGAACTGATTTTGAGATTGTGTTCAGTTCACGTACGTTCTGAAAAGTTTTCATTAAGAATGTAAAATGAATAACTCGCAGATCGTAAGAGTGTAGTATGAAATCTCTCTGATGCATTGCATCTGATAGGTTTCTACATCTTGTTACAATCGAAAATGGTGGACCTGATGTGAGTCTGTTTGCATTTTGACTAAATTAAAATTGTTTATGTGATTTAACGACTCACCATCGGTCATCCATGAAGAGCCCTCAGCTAAGAATTACGTCCATACAATAGATCTAGAATGACTAAGCACTTGATCGACAAAAAAGTTTGACCAACCTTTATTCCCATTGTTCTTGTTTGGTATTTTATGATTCATTAATGAAGGTAAAATGATTTAAAGTACGATTCTGCATACTAATTTTCGCAATCTCTAATTTGTACCGATTTTTCAGATTGTCCCGGCATACGACTGGTTCAATACATAAAATCATGTTAGACATCGCGTCCTTAACTTAAAAGAGAAATGTTTTTTCAAAATTTGTACCTTCTTTTTTTGAACGGTTCGGCTCGATGCATTTTCCTTACTTACGAATGTATGATGCTTTTAATACCCTTGTAGAGGGTATACTCAAATTGTCCATTAAAAAAATAGAAGAACGTTAACTCAGCCGAAGATTGTATACCCCTGCAGCAAGTTTTTATACCCTTGCAAAGGGTATTATAATTTTGCCCAGAAGCTTGCAACGCATAGAAATATTCATTTCCGACCCCATAAACTATATATATTCTTGATCAGGCTGACGAGCTAAATCGATTGAGCTTTGTCCGTCCGTCTGACCGTCTGTCTGTCTGTCTGTTTCTACGCGAACTAGTCTCTCAGTTTTAAAGCTATCGAGCTGAAATTTTGCACAGAGTCTTCTTTTTGCTGCACACTACTAATATGTCGGAACCGACCGGATCGGATGACTATATCTCATAGCTCCCATAGGAACAATCGGTCTGAAAACTAGTTTTAGTATGAAAAACTTTTTTCTTTTAAATGGAAACGACTCCAAATTTTGTATATATCATATAGCTCCCATACGAACGATCGGTCGAAAAATGGGAAAAAAGTATTTTTTGAAAATATTTAAGCGAGCACTTGCAAGGGTATAAAAACTTCCGCACAGACGAAGTTAGCTTAGCTTTCTCGTTCTAACTAATTTGGATGGCATTTCCACTGAAAACAAAGAAGTTTTTCTCACTACGACTGTTTTTCTGACTCTACTTTTCTATGACAGCTATATTATATAGATGTCCGATTTCGACCAAACTTAGCGGAATCATGGGAAGACATAGCAAACTAAGAAATACAAAGTTTTGCAGGCAAAAAAGTTTTTCTCACTTGAACTAGTTTTTCGACCGATCGTTCCCATGGCAGCTATATGCTATAGTCATCTTTCCATTCTGTCCCAGGGTGGATTGGTAACATGCTTAGCTCCTGTGACCCATTAAGTTCCCAATTGAAGCCAAATGAATTTTTATATAGGCAGCATCAAAAGTTGAGAAACTCGTTTAATTTTTTTTCAAGACTAATGTAGTTGATAAAATACTGATTTCCTTAATTAACTAAGCCCACAGTTTTTTTAATTTATCTCACGCTAGAAGTTCAATAAAAACTAACAAGGTTTTAGTACATTTCAAAGGCGTATTATAATTTTGTCGAAAAGTTGGCAATGCCCAGCATCATTTCCGACCACAAAACGTAAATATAATATTGCTATTTTGCACTTCACGTTGTTAACTGAAAAATTGTTCGCTTCCACGCGCGCTGTATACAAAATGCAGCATATCCTTTCTGATCGGAAAAGATCATTTGCTTCTTGTTCCTCGCTTGCGATTGTGCCTATTGATCCTCTCTTTCTGTCACTCTCTCTGGCTTGGATGCTTTAAGGTTTACTCTTGAAATGATTCGATATTGGTTTTCGATTCGAAACAACATTATGCTATAAAAACCTCCCGCAATGCTATCAAGCTGCCGCCTACTTTCGGTAAGTTTTTTGTCTGATTTGGCGACGAGTAAACGCAGCGAATGCCTGAAAATTGCTGCGAAAATTTATGTACTGCCAACTAGATCAGAGGCGGCTTCTGGAAATGGGGTGGGCTGGGGCAGGGGTGGCTGAAGTGTGAGCGAGCGCAGTGGCAAGTGGGAGGTGTGGCTGGCGCTGTGGTGTCTGTGGCCAAACTTGCAACAAAACTGAAACTTTGAACTGCAAAAATTTTTAATCCCCTCTTCGGTGTTTCTTTTTTTGCTACTCTGCTCTAGCAAACAATACGTTTGTGTTTGCTGCTCGCTGCTGGGGCTGGGGCTGGGGCTGGTGCCCGTTGCTGCCGCTGCACAGCTTGCGGTAAAAGTTTTCAATAATATTCCCCAAAGTCCAGGCCAGACAACGGGAAGGATGACGGCGACGACGACAATGTGGGCAGGCCAGCCAGCGACACCGGGCAGTGGCAACGGAAGTGCCGCCATAGTTTGGCATATAGCATAGTTTTTAGCGCACTGGCAGCAATATTGCAAATAATACCCAAAAAACGGGCTCGCCCGGTGGCAAGTGTTCTCGAACTGGAGTTCGCCTTCCATGCGGAGGTGCAGTTTTTGACAGCGGTTCAGCGGAAGTGCTGACTTGGAGGCCCCACGAAATGCAGGCGAAACGGATTCCGATAACTCGCCGTTGTCCCCTATGCACATGGTCACCCACTGCTGGACTGGGCCGGGCTTTCTGTGTGCTTCTCCTCTTTGTTTTTGCGCGCCAAGCAGACAAATTCACCATTTCCTGCACACGTGGCTTTGGCGATTTCCTTTTGTGCAAACATATTTTACCGCAATTGCGGCATTCGAGTCCCAGCCTGAAACCGAGCTCGAGTCAGGCTTTGGGCTCCATTCAAGCATAAGTAACCGAGGCGGCCATTGTGAACCAGTGTCCATTTATAAATATGGATTTTTGCCGTGCGTCTAAGCCATAAGTTGACCGCCGCCCCCACAGCGGGGTATGCCATTCACGGTCTCCATTCAGGTCTGCATTTTTCTATGTAGTTTTACTAAGCTCTTTTGTTTCTCACTTAGTCTCTCTGCTCTAGGATGACGCTTCAGCTGGTGCACCTGGTCCTCGCGATGCATGCTGCCTGGCTTTTGTCTGCATTGTTTCAGTCAATAGACGCATTTGTGCGGGTCAGTTGGGCAAAAAGAAAAGCAAAGTCATCCATCCCAGCAGCTGCACCCAGTTCTTGTGCCGGGCTGCGGCTGAAGTTGTTGGCCGCACATAATTAGATTTAATTTGCAGCATTTTTACCCACTTCCCCGGAGCCCGGGTCTCATGCCCATTGCCTGTGCCTGATGGGCAACTAGGTCGTTGCTGAACTACTTCACTTAATGCAGGTAAAGCGACGCTTTTGTGTTTAATGTGTGGCCAGGTAAAGTTTTCTCGAAATATGATTAATGAGTTGAGAGTTTAATAGCCACACGGTACACTTTCTAACACATTTTGTAAGTGGCCACTTAATGGAAACAGACACACTTGCATTTTTGGGGGGAAGCATTCTGCCTGAGAAAGAAAATTAACAATCAGCTCGGCTTACAAAAACTGTTCATTTATTTGGCAGCAACAAGCCGGAACCCGATCCGGAACCGTGTAATATACCATGGAGGTGTCTGTTGAATCCAACGAAATAAGGTTTTGGAGGTTCTAGCGGAGCACTTTGGAGGACGTCAGTAAAATGGATTGTAGCTGCTATCCCTTAGTCGGATTTGATTAAGAAGGCCAGATGTTGATTTAAGCTTCACATTCCCACTTGGTTTGATCTAGAAATCGTCTTGGTGAACGAATGCTCGATATTAAATTGAGCTCGACATTCGAACTGCACTCGATCCGGAGAAGGACTTCTTAAAAAATTACCGAGATTGACTTACTTTGTACCAGAGGTACATGCACCCAGAAAAAAGCAGAACGAATACCTTAAGAACGAACGCTCTTAAAAAATTAAATTCCTTCTTGAATTTTTAAGAATTTAGCTCTTGAAATCGAGCTAAGCTCGTTCTCAGTATAGTGTTCTTTGGCAAGGGAGAGCAAGCTAATTTGAGAGAACACAGCATTGAACTCTCTCTCTTAATTTTGTTTTTATGGGAGAGGGGCATGATGCAACAAGAGAGGTGAGGTGGCATCAGTGTCAGTTCTCTGCAAATTACCTTCACGTTCAGTGCTGCTCGTACTTTTGAAGCGTATGCTTTTGTCTTTTACGCATCACCTTGTATTGTTGCAACATGGAGAGGGGTTTGTGGGGAACCGATCAAGCGGAGAGCGCAATCAATTTTTGCATTCATGTTGATTTGAAATTCTCAACCAGTTATGGCATTGCTGGAATGGAGAGACAGCTGTTCGACAGGCAAGGAGTGATGCTGCTTTGAGGTGTTGTGTATGCCCCGAACCGCCTAAAAGTGGCTGCATGTTTTAACAGTTAGTTTTCTTTGAAATAAATTTGAACAAAATAGAAAAATCAACTAATTTGAAATTGTTGTATGATTGGAATCTGTGAACGATCTTACTCTTGAATCTGATGAGGTCTTGATACTCAAGGGAACATACTCGGTTTTTGACAATGCTGTATGCTCTTGATTCATGAATGAGCAATCTTTAATTTGAGAATGTTCAGCACTTGATTCTAGAAATATTCTGCTTGATGGGGGAATGATTCGAACTTAGATTTAAGTAATTTTGCAAAAATAAGTTCCGTCGCTGAAGACAATTTTCCGATACAAAAGTGGATCTTCAACTTGTTAAAGGTCCGTTTGTAAAGCAAGCGAAGTCCTGGCGTAAAATCTTTCAGGTGCTAGAATTACTCAAATCGAATTGTTAAGAAAGGCGACGACATATCGCAAATGAAGTGAAACTATTGGTCACAATAGTATGACTGTGGGTCACTTATGTTTTGATCTATTTTGAAATTAAATTTCAATGATTTGAAGGGCTGCTCTTTTGTAAGTCTATTCATGGCGAAATGGCAAACCTTACTGAGCATTTTAAGACTTTGCCACTTTTAACAAGTCACTCATGAAGTGTGTCCTATAGACGATTTGAACTTAGACCACAAATAGGCCCACTGTAGTACCCTGTATCCTTTATTATAAATACTTTACTTTACTTTTCAGCGCAATAGGCAACGTTTAGGATAGATTGAATACGCGGTAAGACAAGCCTACAACTCCCTAGAGCAGTATGGGGTGATCAACGGCTTTATAAAGCCAATGCCCTGTCGTTACTGTCCTTTATATCAATTTGATTGATTAATTGCTTTGTGAAGCAGTCTGGTCAGCCCTTTGAATTGATATTTAATGAATTAATAGATATACTATGTAACTACTCGATTTACTATGTAACTCTTGATAGCGATAGTGCTACGGATACGTCTAAAAATTATTGCGCTCTCTAAGAAAAGCATTCTTATATTTTAGCAGTCAAAGACTGCAGAGGACTTTGGCTAAGGCAAATGACGCGCCAGCACAAGTGCGGTATTGTTTTGGCTTTTCCGACCCGTTCAAGAATGATTCATCCCAGTACTGTCTTTCGACAAGTACTTTAACAATATACTTAGCAATGTCGCTAAATTCTAGTTGTTAGTTGATTATACAGGGGGGAATCAAGCCTGGAACTTTAAATTTCCTGGTTAGAATCAACAATTAACACCCAGCTGTCCACTTCTAGTGTGTCGCTAAAGCATCCAGCATTAAATTGCATAGAATTTGCGGATGTCATTCATTTTCATTTAGTTAATACTCTTCTGGGAGAATTTTATTTTCTCCACTTGGCTTCATGGGTCGTGTGGGGATTGACTTAAGCTGCTTTGACTAATGCTTTTACCTTTCGCTTGAATAAGTTTTAAAAGAAACGTTACTTTATTTACACTTAATATTTATTACCACATAGCAGAGCTAATGCCATCAACATCTACACTGATGGATCTAAGCTCGACAACAAAGTAGAAGGGGGAGTTTTCTCCGCCGACCTAGATATGGAAGTATCTTTCCGACTCCTTGACCATTGCAGCGTGTACCAAGCAGAACTGGCGGCCATCCAGGAGGCCGCCAAAATTACTTAGCACACTCATGGTCGTAGAAAGGAATATATACATCTACACAGACAGTCAAGCAGCTCTAAGGGCGCTTGACTCTTACACCAATAATACCAAATCGCTCACGGAATGCCTTAGATCCTTAAATGAGATCGCTCGGCATCTCCGAATCCACCTTTTATGGGTGCCTGTGCCTGGTCAACGCAACATTGAGGGTATAGCCATCAGCGCTTTCTTCGATTTTGCTTTTATCTCCTCAATCGACTCGAAACGCGTTCCCCGAAGTGGTCCCTTGAGTTTTGGGAATAGCCAGAAGTCACACGGAGCCAAATCAGGCGAATACGGTGGTTGCGGAACGATATGCGTCGAATTTTTGATGACTTTTTTGCAAGAAATTGAGAACTTTCGGTACCAAAACGAGATTTGACTTTTCGTAGGCCCAAATGGTCTTTCAAAATGGTTTTCACAAATCCTTCTGATATTCCGATCGTATCAGTAAGGTCTCTAACAGTCAACCGACGATTTTTGCGCACTAATTCCTCCACTTCATTGACGTGTTGGTCATCTGTTGACGTCGATGGTCGTCCGGAGCGCTCCAAGTCATCCACACGTTCTCGACCCTCTTTAAAGTCTTTGTATCACTTATAAACATTTTTTTGTGACATGGTAGAATCACCAAAGGCCTTTCGCAACATCCTCAACGTTTCTGCAGCCGAAATTTCATTCCGCAAACAAAATTTGATGGCACTTCTCTGCTCAGACATTGTAAAAATCGAAAAATGCACTCTTGGTCGTTTGGAAAACCCAAGCGTAAATATATTACTGATAATGACATTCACATGAAATTTGGCACAGATGTCATTAACAGTCCTGCCAACTCAAGAAAAAAAAAACCTGCCCGAATTGTTAGGCCCGCGAAGTTTAAATTGACCCTTACACCTTACTTTTTGCTCACAGTAGTAAACTAATCACAAGAAATGAAACCTGGTGCTGGCTACTGAACGATGGAAGAACCTTCCGGTTTGCGCTGTAGCTAGGGTCACGTGGCCCACGTTCGACCTTAAACGTACCACAAGCCTTTTACGCCAAAGTAGAGGAAACATATCACTTCTAGTCGGAGTCCTAACGTGCCTTATCGGTAGACAAGTAGCAGGCTTGGGCGTCGCTCTCAACGACTTCTGTAGAAGCTGCAAGTGTGAGGAAGAAGAAGAAACATTACTTAGTAGGAGGAGACTCAACACACTTGGCCACCCCTTTATCTCTACTAAAATTTTTACTGATTTCACAATGGTTCAATCGGGAGGAACCCCCCCTGGTGTAAATAGGGAATATATATGGTATCGCAATGGTTCTATCTTGGCCTAAGTGAAGGGACAATTTATTGTCCCCCGCCATCTCAACCTAACCTACACTTATTTCCGAATATCAATATCAAACAAGTCATCTCAACCCAGCAATCTAATTACTTTTCAAATTATTTACTCTGACAACATTTTTTTAAGGGATTCACTTCAATTTCATGGGCACGTTGTGTCCATCATGCAAGCGAACAAATCCTTGGTTCTTGTGTCACTAAACTAATATGTACACAATAATTATTCCCCGGTTGGTTTACAATGTGAACTTGGCGCAGTGGAAACGCTTACGCAAACGGCACAAGACGACGAAGCGTACAAAATTGTTGAACTGTGGCTGAATGCTGTTGAACTCCCCAAGCTGTCGCACCAGCTACGGGCCGGCTGGCGGAGGGGGCGACACGCAGTCGAGCGTAACGAAATGGACATGAAACAAGTGCTAGTGTAGGCCACAAGACAAGCAGAGAGCCCAGTTAGCATCATGTGGCTGGTGCCCCAGCCACTTAGATGTCGAATGCACTCACCTTGAGCGCTGTGCGCATAATTTGATAGCACACTTCGGGGCGCAAGGCCACTGCAACTGCACACCCTTAACTAAAGCACATGTTTATATTTATACAACAGTTGTTAGACAGGCACATTGCCATGTTAGGGGCGCACAACTCAATCTGTGGCTGGAGTACATGTTTAGACCGAGCGCTTCGGAGGCTCATTTACAGCAGGCTCAGTAGGCCACGGGAGCAGGGCGACAAAGCAAACAACAGTCGGGGGAAATGAGTGGATGAGAAATGCTAAACCAGCTCGGTAGGTGTTGACAAAGTCAAATTCTTCAACGTGTCCACAGGCAATTCACCGATGAAAAATCCCAATGGAAGATACGAAAAATCTCAATAAATATGGAACTCAGATAGAAAGCTGAAAAGAATAGAAAAGTTTCTTAAAGTAAGAACATTACGAGATCTTTAGCACACTTACGGTCAAGAAAGGAAACGTACTATATTTACTCGGACAGTCAAGCGGCCTTCAAGGCACTTGACTCATACCAAAGAATATACAATAGATAAGCGACACGACTATCAAAATTCAACCAACTTTATTTTCGAGTTTCCTGATGCGGGGGAAAAGCACTCAAGGGATCGACTGATGCTTTTTTAGAACACTTGAGGGAGCGCATGAAAAAAAAACAGAAGAGCAAGAGAAGAGAGCGGGCTAGCACAAAAGTGGTTGACTGATTTTTAGAATGCGGGATACACACCTGAACGAATTCATAGCCGACTCTGAATCAGGCCTGGCCAAATGGAGATCGAAAAACATATGCCTGTCTCTCTCTGACACACAGTAATGATAGACTTCGGCATGATTTGCCCAGAGACTTCGGCCCCCAGGGGCTATGGCTGGCCAGGCCTGCTCTGAATTGAAGAAGTCACAATTTTCTATTTTATTTTATGAACCCGAATTTTGCAATAGAACCCGCACACCGACTGCGGTTATTTGTGAATTTTCCGGACATTCCAACTTAACCATTAAACAAGCACTCTGCGCAGGCTGCTCCAAAAAGTATGCAGCGTATTTTATAGCCTTTAAAGCTCTGAATTGTCCTAAGATATTTATTAAAAATTTCTAAAATTTTGGATTTGGTCACGTACCTATTTGTATTAACATTGCAAATTGTGGCAGGGTCAGCTTGTCCAATTTACAATGCATTCGAAAAAACTAACATAGATGAGAGAAAATACTTGCAAAATGCTGCATTCTGACATACCTGAAACCCGACTCCTTGAGCTGTAGACAATGCCGAGTAATTTGCTGAAACGTTAAGCAAAACGTAATAGCTGGGAATTGACAAAGTCGCTGCTGGGAATGCGTTACCCGGATCCAACTTCTCACTTCTTTTTTTTGTCTTTTATTTCTGCCTGTCAACTGCAATAAAAGTCAATTGTGAACGTTGAATGGCCTTGGGTGAGTGTGTTGCATCTTCAACAGCTCTGGTATGCACTGCCTAGTCGCTCGTCCAGGTCGTTCTTCCCTTGGCCTGTCACTTAACATTTTGTCCAACCTGGGGGAGAAGTGGCGGAAACTATGCAGAAATCAAAATGCTTCATAAAACGGAAATGAAAACAAATGAAAAATGATTTTTACTTATGCGCAAATTGTTCCAAGTTCTTGTTCAGACTCTGGCCAGGAAGGTGCACCAAATGCTTGCAGCAAATAAATTGCATTTGCGCTTTAAGCGTCGTCAATGTGGCAGCTGTTGCTCCATGTGTGCGTGTGTGTGTGTGTGTGTGTGTGTGTGTGTGGGTGGGTGGATGTTTGTGCTAGCACAGAAAAATACACGACAAGGTAAGCCTGATTAATGTTAGTCAGGAAATTCAGGCAATGGCAAAGGGAAAAGCAACTGAAATTGGAAGAACAAGAACGAAACGGGGCCACAAAAAAAAAAACAGTTTAGCATACACAGAAGGAGTTGAAGTCAAGTACAAGACAGTTATGATGCATGTGGGGTTGTGTGTGTTTGCAGTTTATCATCATGAGCATTGGGAGAGTCACTACCCTGTGCAATTGAACATTTCGAAGCAACAAAACTTGCTGCTCGACTCACTCTATGTTTAGTGAATTTATTAGAATCTAGTAGAGCTTTTTTTATTGATTTTGCATTAATTTTGCATTTACGGAATTACCTTTAAGGTTTTTAAAGACTCCCATGGCTTTTTCACAAAATAGTTGAAAATATTTTCATTTTTTCTACCATTGTTTGGATTATTTTTAGGCGTTGTTTTTTTACTTTTGAAGTTTTAAAAACTTATAGAACACTTAGGGCCAATTTCTCGTCTTCTAACAAGCTGCTATGTGCCAGATAGTTTTATATTTTACTCAGTTACTTGTAAGTTTTTATGATAGTCTAAGATGATAAATCAGACCTTAACCGTTTTACTATATTTAAAATATATTCTAGAGTTTAATATTTTCATTGGAAGGGAAATTCAACGTGATTTAATGTGCACAGGGCCAAGGGCGTAGCCAGCTTTCGGCGAAGGGGGGGCAAAACAATTTTTCCAGCCCTTAAAACTCCAAAAACTTCCAAAAAGTAACCGTAAATTTTTACAAGCCAATTGAAATTATTTAAGGGGGGGGGGCAACGGCCCCCCCCTGCCCCCCCCTGGCTACGCCCTTGCACAGGGCTCAAATAATTTTGAAAAAAGCGAAATTGCACTTAAATTCGAAAATTCGGCTTAAAAAGGGATGAAGCATTTAACTTAGAAAAACATTTTGAAAAATTAAGTAACCAGCAAATAAGTTCTTAGAAAATATTTTCTAGATTTTAGAAAAAAAAACATATATCTTCTAGTTGTTAGAGGGAGGAAATGAAGTGAGGGCAGTAGGGGGAGAACTGGAAGAGACAACACCAACACGCTTAGTAAACCTCCTCTCTTTAATGAAATGCTCCTTATAGATATTTTTATAAATTTTCTTCCCGTTAGTTTAACCAAAGCATTTTCTCTCTGCAAATCGCATACAAATTAATAATTTTTTTTTTTGTATCTTGTCTGTGGGGATATTTCAACATGTACTCGACTATCTCAAGCTTGCACCTGAGACACAAAACGCAGTCCAATGTCCAGCAACCGGAATATCAGTTACCGTTTTTCTATTCCAAATGCAGGGAATTCTCGTAGCTGAGAATTAAAAGCGGTGTCTTTTTTATATTTTTCAAAATTTTTGGTGCGATTTTCTACAAAATGTTATGGTAGTCGCCCTGTTTGAAGAGAGTGTGCAAAGTATTTAAGTTCTTATTTCAAGGGTAATTCTATCCTAAATTGAAAAAAGGTTTTTTTTAGAAAAATATCAAGAAAATTACTCCAAATTTATAACACAGTAAAGGCCTGTATCCAGCACTGCGGAAAATTCCTGCCAGGAATTTGCTATTTATTTTGAGTGTGTGGAACCCAATTGAAGCAAGCGGAGCGTTCTGTGTCTCTCTTTGTTCTCTATATTCAAGCGTTGTTACAGTCAGTCGCTAGCAAGCATTTATAACATTAATGAATTTAATAATTTTGAACATAATATTCTTTATTTATTTGTGCAGCAACACTTTCCCAAGCACTTTTCACAGAAATGTTGTCAAAATGCTTTTTCTCTCGTGATTCGCCAAAGACATGGTCTTGCCTAAACTGCTTTTATTTCATTTTATTTATCTTCTCCTCACGTTAAAAATTTCAATTCTATTTTTAGTCTTGCGCACAGTTTTTGCCTCCATCTTTTGCCTAATCACTTCCAAAATAATTGTCAGCAATATATTCCTGGCCTGAATATCAGCTGTTTCTCGTTCCACACACGCTTCCGAAACGCCGCTATTGATACGCCGCTATCTATAAAGTGTGGATTTCGTTCGTGTTGCTGGATACACAACAAAAGAAAAAGCAAACTAAAAATTCCTGGCACAGTTTTTTTTATATGAAGTTTGGCAGGAATTTTTAGTTTCCGCTGTGCTGGATACCCGGCTTAAGACAAAATCAGACTTTTGGAAAAAAAAACCCGGAACGAGACTCTTAAATTCTGATAGACTTCTGTAGCATCACCTCATACTCAGTTTATTAACTGGAACCTAGGTTCGCGTTCTATGGTTACTTTTTGCACTAGAAACACAAAGCGATAACAATTTTAACTGTTGTTAATTGTTCAACCAAAAAAATCTAAAAAATTCAGCAAACATGGATTGGGTCATTGTGAACGTAATATCAAAAATTTGCTGTAATTGGACAGTTTTTTTCTAGTGTCGTACTGTATAATGCTGTAACTAAGAAATTATTTTAAAAAAAAACAGAATGATAATTCTAGAACAAAAAAAAAACTTACAATATTAGGTCGAGTTTCTAAAAACAAGAAATTACATTTCTTGAGTATGGTTCAAAGATTTGTGAGCGGTGTGACCCTTGGTAATCTGTATTGGTTTGAACTTGACCGTAGTAGGAGGTTGTGCAGTGAACAGTAAGCTGGAACCATCTTGTTAGCTTTGGTTCGTAAGTGCGTTGCACTGCCATCCACTTGGCACAAAAGATGCCGAACGCATTTTCAATTTTCATATTCCGTTTATGTAGAGGGAATGCATCATTCCCTGCGATGAAGTACGAAGACGATTCTCCATTCAGAATGACGTCCTCCTCAAACTCCAGACAGCCATTCAAAGTGTTTTTCCCAATTCACAATGTGAAAGAGTATTCAAGTCGCCTTAGTTCCATAGACACTAACATCTATGTAAGTAAAGCGATATGAAGCGTAGCAAATATCCTTCAAACAGTGGAATGGAAGCCCTGGAGTTGTATAATCGGCATATCCTATAGCCTTCAGTTCGGCTCAGACCTGAATCATAGCTGAATCAGCCCTTATATGAGTTTCAGCCATGAATTTAACATAGGCATGTCCTACTACGTCATGACCTCTGCTGATTTTATGCATGATTTCAGGGCTGAACTCATGGGTGAGTTTCATGGAAAGAACTAAAACATGCCTGAATTCAGGCATGAAATTCAGCTATTCATACCTTTCAGGTCTGAATCATCCCTGAAAAATTCAGTACTGAAACGTAGAACTGCAGGGATAGTTATAGAAATACCATTTGCCATAAACGTTTAAATCGAAACAAATATGTAGTTAATTGGCCGTTCCGACATTTGAAACTAAGAAATCCAACATCTTATTACTTATATTCACATCGGTGTCATTGCGTCCCTTAATGCCTCTTTCCTGCAAAGGTGGGCTTACCCAATATTTATCCTCCTTCAGCGCCACACAAATAAATAAATAATAAAAACAACCCTAGCCCACAGCCTCTGCATTCATCAAAGTGTCTTCCGTTTTTAATTTTGACAAACTAATTTCACCGTACAAATTTTTTAGTGTTCAAAACTTTAAAGCGTTTTTCCCACAATTTTGAACACTATTTCTGAACATAATTTACGAGGTAACGCCGTCGAGTTTTTTTCAAATTTGGTAATAATTTTTATTTTACAATAACAAATTAGACGAATTTATTCCAAAAAAAAAAGCTTTTTTCAATTCGAAATTTTCCAAAAATGTGAAAAATTAAAATTTAGAAAAAAAACTCGACAGAGTTACCTGGGGAAAACTATTATCTAACGAATAAATTTTGGTTTTTTGATTTCGGATGATCCAGCACCAAGTTATGAGGGGCGCCGCAATTCACCTTTTTCCCGAGAGACTTCCGAATATTTGCTGCCATTGAAGTGTTTTTTTAATATTTCTTCGTGAAAATTTTAAACAACATTCTTTAAATGTCATACTTGAATGTGCTTTTAGTTTTAATAAAGATATTTTAACTGAGTTGTCACAAAAAATTCACAAAAAAGTGCATTTTTTTGTGCGAATTAAGCTTACCCCCCCTTAAATAAAAGCTCAGGCTTGCAGGTGGATTGATAGGCCACAATCAAACTCAGTGCAGAGAAGTACCATCTTTCTGGTATCGTTCTTTTGCTCGACAGACCCTGATGAAGATAGACGTGGAAAGTTTAGTTCTTGTACCTTTTACATGGGCCATAAATTGTGCAGTTGGTGGGCAACTTCATTCACATGAAAACCCACGGGTCTTAATGGTAAATAAGAGTAGAGATAGTACGTCATATTCGTTTTCCATTTTTGTTACAAATTGCTAAAAATTTTTCAATACAATTTAAATATCCAGTTTCCCAGATATTCAAAAATTGACAACTCGATACATGTGACACAAAATTCATTGTCCAAATCTTGATGTAAATTACGAGGCGTATGAGTAACTTTTAGTTGCCGTAAGATAACCCATATGGCTATCGAGAATGCTGATTCCCACAATTATGCTCATAAACTAACACGATTTCTGCAAATTCAACCGAAAAAGCTAACTTGTTTAGCCGTAATGAGCTTCCGCTCGTTTCTCAAAAGAAATCAATGGACAAAAGCAGCTGCTGTGTGCCACACACAAAAGGAGCAAGTCCTTACGCCAACAGAACCGCAAAAACCGCCCGGCCCCAACACTTGTAGAGTTCTCGCATTACATATGCCTTTTATTACAAAATTAAAATTGCTAACCAAATGCGGGGGGGTCATCGCACCAACCCATTCCTTGAAGAGCAAACAAAAAGGGGACTTTTTTTGTTAAAATAATCAGGCAACTTAATTGAATCAAGTTGCAAGACGATCCGGGCCAAAGAAAGGCAAAATAAACGACTCAAGAAAAGGCCACAAGGAGCACACAAAAAAGCCGCAAACAAAAAGGAGTAAACCAGCGGCAGGAATGTGCGCAAGAAAGCAAATAAATTGAAGTGAAAACAAATAACCCGGCAGGGTCGGAATTCTTACCATCGGCAGCCCACAATAGCAGCAACTTTACCTTATTTATAAATTAACAGTAACAATTTCTCCCGCCGGACATACACTTAAAAATTTTGTGCATAAAAGTTTAATAATTTTCCTGCCGTTTCAGGAAAAGGAAACCCTGACAAGGTTCTTTTGCCGTCGCTTAAGCAAATAATTTCTTTTCTTAGGCACCAAGGAGAGAGTGAGAGGATGGCATCTTTGGCTTTTATGCTTGGTTGGGCACCCAGTTCCCAGCTGCATTCTCCGACTCTCTGTTGTGCGTTTTTGTTTTTAGTTGCCTTCTTCGCTTGTTTGGCCTGCACTTCTCACGCACACACTTTGGGGAATTTACCTAACACTCGGTGGGGGTTGACGATGAGAGAAGATCTTTAAGAGCAATTTGCTATTGCATAGTTTAAGCTTATTTCCAGGTAAAGAGCTAAAGATATGACTCTGAGACACTTCAGAGCTAGTCTTTGGGTAAGGAACCGTTTTAGGTGAAAAAAATACTTAAATTCCAGGTAATTAAACTTTGTTTGAATGAAACTAAATTAAAGCGTTAGGGGACTGAATGTAGAGAGACCACTTATATCTGGGCCGTTTTACACCACACTGCTGCTCAGCGGAGATGGTTGGTCTATAAAAGACTCATACTGAAGCGACAGTGGGTTAGACATAATTGAAGTACATGCCTTAAAGTCAGGGTTCGTAGATAACACAGAAGGTATAATACATTGAGTTCTAAACAGTAGGCAAATGGTGTTCTTTAAAGAAATGTCAGAAAAATGTACCTTGAGATATAACATAAGGCATTTTAAACACTCTTAACAATATGTGTTTCTAATCCGTACATTGTTACATTGTAATTTTACATTTTAAACTCTTCCCTGCAATTTTACGTATCAGTACTGAATTTTTCAGGGCTGTTTCAGACCTGAAAGGGATGAATAGCTGAATTTCATGCCTGAATTCAGGCATGTTTTAGTACTTCCCATGGATCTCACCCATAAACTGAACCCTGAAATCATGCCTAAAATCAGCAGAGGTCACGACGTAGTAGGACATGCTTGTATTAAAATCATGGCTGAAACTTATATAAGGGCTGATTCAGCTATGATTCAGGTCTAAGCCGAACTGAAGGGTTTATACATTTCGAACCCGAAATCAATAACATTTTTACACCCTTGCAGAGGGTATATTGAAATTGTCCAGATGTTCGAAATGCATACAAGTAAGCATTTTGGACAGCTTTGAGGTCATTTGTGGACTTGGAAAGCAGTTTCTTAAGTAAAGGAAGTAAGGATATGAAGATTGATTAACTGCAATTTGCGCTTTTGCATTGATCCCAGCTTTATATGTCCCTTGATTGGGAGCAAAGTTTGTTTTGGACTACCATTTTGAATACTCTTTGGAAGCTTTTCGCTATCTATTGATCTATCAGTCAATATATTCTTCATAATTGGTCATTCATCCCGTGCAAAACATGTTTAAACACTATGTTATCCATATATAAATAACAATGCTTGTTTTTTATAACAATGTATTTTAAGTGTGTGTTATTTACGAACTCTGCTAAATAACAGATACTAAAACATTTTAATGATGTGCTTTACCTTAACATATTGGCCACTAGTCCGATTCACTATTGATTATAATACACTATCAATGAAGACGGACCTTTTATCTGACATTTATTTAGAGTATAGATTAGGGCTGTCGATATTTAATCGATACATTTTTGATTGACGATAAGTCTTATTCCGATATGATATTTTTTTTGCCGATATATCGATAGGACGATATTGTTAAAAACAATGTACCTATCAAAAGAAGAAAGAAACTACGACGGTGCTTATATTTTACTTAGCATACCCAGACCGTAGCAATGCCCATTGCCTTTTAGGCAAAGTAAGGGGGCAAGCCGCTCGGGATAGTCGGGCCTTCGATTGTTAGTCTCTGCTGTAAATTTTAAGCACCCCAATACAAAATCTTTATTGTAAAATTAAGACAAACGCCATCACTGTTTGCACTAGAAACCGAGAGCGACAATAAAGCGAAGTTGGTCCAACCAACCATAGTGGAGTACTTAAGATCCATGGCAACTGGTTTTGGTAAAATCGTTTCCAAACCATTATTTTTAAAAGGAAAGCCACAATCATACTGTTTATACCTATATGTACAATATATGAAGAATCAATCTTGCAATCAAAATCTGTTAGTCATTTAGCTCTGTACTCTGAAAATTAAAAAAAAGGATTTAGTCATATTATTAAATACATAATTTAAAGAATTTTTGCTTTTGCTTTGATATTTGAAAGCGTTTCTAATTTTGTGAAGCGTTGTCTCAGAAGTAGGAGACCAAATGAAAAGGCTTATTGGAAAAACTTCTCCACTAAGTTACTTTGAGTTATGCTATTGAAAAGATCAGATAGAACGTTCACTTGGTTATTAATGGTCTTATAAACGTAGACGTTTTCTAATATCATTTCCGGGTTTGTGTAAGCTTTAGAAATCAACTATATTATCGATGTTTTTTAGTCTCGATATATCAAAGAACGATATTGAAAATTAAGATTTTTGATATTATCGCTGTTGATATTTTGAGATATACCGACCACCCTAGTATATATGTGTTTGCAAGCTTTGGCAAACAAAAAGTTGTTCATAGTAATAAAGCAAGGATCCGTTTATGTTTAAGGACGCAAATTGTTCGAGCTCTTATTTCAATCTTGGACATTTAAATTAACATAACTATCTGTTTGACAAGATTTAGTTTTCAATGTGGGCAATTCCACATCACGCAGGTGACAGTCGTACGAATTAATTAATCTTTATCACAACAAGAAGAAACATTTTAAAATATATTTGCCCATATTGGATTTTGCATAGCATTTTAGTAGCACTATTTTTATACTCTGTACCGTAGGTACATAGAGTATAATAAGTTTGTGCAAAAGTATGTAACATCCAGAAGGAAGCATCTCCGACCCTATAAAGTATATATATTCTTGATCAGCATCAACAGCCGAGTCGATATAGCCATGTCCGCCTGTCCGTCTGTCAGTCTGTCCGTCTGTCTGTCCGTATGAACGCACTGATCTCAAAGATGGTAAAAGATAGATGTTTGACATGTATGGGACATATGCTTCTTATGTCTGCATGCAGATCGAGTTTATTTTCAATTTTGGCCACGCCCCCTCCCGCCCCCGCAATTTAGAAAAAACGTCATATCTCCCACAGTTTTGAAGATAGATGGCTTGTTCTTTCTGGACATATTTAGTTATTGGGATAACTTATCGATCCGCCAAAGAAATGAAGAAGATCGGGTGAACGGTTTTCGAGTTATGATCAAAAGACACATTTTCTTGGTACAGAGTATGTTATAGTCGGGATTGACCGACTTTCTTTCTTGTTAATGTAATATATGGGAGTTCTGGAAGAGAAAGTCGCATCCAAACAGTAATGAGTTGATCTACAATTTTATTTAAAGCAAAGCAATCGATTTGGTTTCTCGTTTATTTTAACTAACATCACTTCATCTAATATTAACAATAGAACTGCTATTTCACAGATACGGTCTTAAAAAATGAACCATCGCGATGCATCGGTTCATCGATGCATCTATTCAGTACAGTTTGAAAAACCTGCTGATATGCCCATTTACAACTAACGAATTGTGAAATTCATAGGGCCCCAAGCGTGTTATCAGTCAGAAGTAAGCATGATCGAGCGCTATTTACTGAGCGATGCAAGACGCTGCTTTCTTATCAGCCAGTTGCTTACAATCACTCTCACTACTTAAGTGTCCAGCACTGTTTTTCAGCTCAGTTTCAGCTGGCTTGCGTCTTGGACAACATGCAATTGTTCAGTTTCATTGCGTTGACATTGTTGGCGCTCAGTGGGCAGCCGCTGCAGGCGGAGAGTGCCAAAATATTGGTAACTCTTCCCTTCCCGGGACGTTCTCAGTATATTTTTGTTGAGACCTATCTAAAAGCCCTGGCGGCCAGGGGTCATCAGGTGACAGTCATCAACACTTTTAAAAACAAGGAGACGCCAAATATGAGTTTCATTGAAGCGCCAAAAATTCACGACTATTTTGATGGTAAGTTAAAGACAACAAAGTCATTGATCAACAGTTTAGTACGATTTCTCTAATACTCTCTAGAAATGATTGCGGAAATGAACGCTCCTACTCTTTGGCAGCAGCTAAATAAATTCAGTGAAATGATATCAAAGGTCATCGAATGCGCTCTGGACGATAAGGGAGTTCAAAAACTCCTCAAGTCGGGGGAAACCTTCGATTTGGTTTTGGCTGAAATGTTACAGATGGAGCCACTCTTTGGTTTCGCACAGCACTTCAATGCCACCCTCGTGGGTTTCTCCAGCTATGGCAATGATTATCACATTGATGAAATAATGGGTAACACTTCGCCGATATCCTACAACCCATTGGTCACGTCCCCCCGAACTGACCGCATGACCTTCTACGAACGTCTTCTCAATCACTACGAGCTGTGGCTGGAGTCTGTGCATCGTAAGCTTGTCCACTTGCCCTTGATGGAGCAGATGTATGCCAAGTATTTCCCCCAAGCTAAACAAACGGTGGATGAAGTCTTGGATAGCTTCAGCCTAATGCTGCTGGGCCAGCATTTCACCATGAGCTATTCACGCCCATATTTGCCCAACATGATTGAAGTGGGTGGAATGCACATCTCGCACAAGCCAAAGCCATTGCCGGAGGACATCAAAGAGTTTATAGAAGCAGCTGCCGACGGCGTTATCTACTTCTCGTTGGGTTCGAATGTCAAGAGTAAGGATTTGCCAATGGAAACCATTCAGACACTGCTCAACGTCTTTGGCCGTCTCAAACAGCGCGTTCTCTGGAAGTTTGAGGATGACCAGCTGCCGGGAAAACCTTCGAATGTGTTCATCAGTAAATGGTTCCCCCAGCCCGATATCTTGGCCCATCCGAATGTCAAGTTGTTCATCACACATGGAGGTCTTCTTAGTACCATTGAGAGTGTGTACTTTGGCAAGCCGGTGCTGGGTCTGCCCGTCTTCTATGATCAGTTTATGAATGTGGAGCGTGCCAGGCGACAGGGTTTTGGATTGGGTCTGGACTTGCAGAATCTGCAGCAAGTGGAGCTGGAGAAAGCTATTCATACTTTGCTCACAACACCCAGCTATGCCGAGGTATCGAAGCGCATCTCGGAGCGTTATCGTGACCAGCCTGAAGCAGCCTTGGAACGTGCAGTCTGGTGGACGGAGTACATACTTCGTCACAAGGGTGCGCACCATATGCGTGCAGCTTCGCGAGATCTGAACTTCATACAGCAACATAGTCTGGATACTTTGCTGGTTCTATTGGGTGTGCCGCTGCTCCTGCTGCTGCTAGTGGCAAAAGTCACATGTACGCTCTGCCGACGCTTTGGGGCTTGCAAACAAAAGCAAAGGGCCAACAAAAAGAAAAAACAGTAGAGTAAACATTAACCATTAAGCGTTCGTTTCTGTGAAATTTCATTTACATTTAGTAACAATACAAGAATTTTAAACAAACCACGATTTGGTTTAATGTTTTTTAGTGTTTAACTTGAAAAATCGCTCTCAAAAAAGGAAAAAAGATTAGTCGACACACTCACATTTCTTTTTTCAATTCAATTCAATAAAAGTTTAACAAGTGGCGCAGTAGGCGGTCATTTTATTTGAAAGCTCAACATATGTTCGTTTTGAATTGTTTGGTTCGTTCAGTTCTTTGACAATTTTCAATTTTATCTGTTGATTTGCTTTGACTTTATCTGTGAAAACTGTATGAGCGATTTATAGTGATGATAGCTTCATAGCCGGTGTTTCTTTTCTTTCATACTTTGGTGTTCCTTTTGGAAGTGCCACTGCTCTTTCTGCCTCTGCCTGTAGACTCTGGGGTTGCCAGCGAAAATGTCGGCTGATAAACTGAAAGTACGCTAGACGGTTGATATAGGCGTAGATTAAAATTATAAGTGTTTTATGATTTGCTGTTATGGTTTCACTTATCAGTTGGCGATTACAATAAGAGTCCAACTTAACTCGAACTCACCCAGCGACAATGCAATGGTTGTGTTCCGCAGAACAACCTGATTCCTGACCACCGGCAGCTTAAATTGTCCATCGAAGGCATGCTGCGATGGACTTGTCTTCGATACCAATTGTTAATTTGTGGTCATTTTGCTTTGCGCATATTTTTTAAGCGATTTTTCTTTCGAGCGCGCTTTTTGTATTATAGTTTTTTGAGGATATTATAGCTCCCTCGTTAAAGAAGGCCTTCTTGACAGCAAAAGTCTGCCCAGACGTCAATTTAATAATCCTAAAGGATAGCGCACACGCTCACAGTATTTTAATGAAATATCGGCTAACCAATTCCGAATTGAACTTTTAAAGGAGCACTTCACTAAGTCCACTGTACACAAGCTTAATTTTCAATCCTTCTTCAAGAAGTTGCAAAAACTATTGATTACAATTTGCCATTAAGACAAATCATCACGCTGCGAGCCTCGGTTTGGTTCGGGTATTTTGTGGCTGGTGAACCGGGCGCCTTATATTTTTGACTCCTCGCACCTGAACCCGAACCGGAACAAATTTTGAAAAATGAGGTTCGGTTCACCAATTAAAGTAATTTTTTTTAACGAAATCCTCCAAAATTTTAGTATAAAGTTCATATGTACATACTATAAACTATTGCCTTTCTATTTCTTACTTACGATGTTATAGGGAAAGAAACCATTTGACAGAAATCTATTCTGAATAGGTGGTATGGATAGATGGTATGGTTCACATTTACACACTGTTGATATAAGATTTAAAATGTGATTTATCTCTACTTACGAATTGTTATCAAACGTTATCTTACTCTCACTAAAGATATTTTCATTGTAAGTTCTAAAAAAAAGCTCTACCTAAAAATGAGGGAATTGAACTAACAATTCACAATTACAACCAAGTGATCGACTATTAATGACTCAACGTCTAGTTGTGAAGAAGAGAAGATTAGAGGATCGATAGAAACCAATTAGCATATAGTATCAACTATAAAATCAGTGAATGATGTTATAGATATATTTGAAAATTGCCGTATACATTATATAAATCGACAAAAGTTGCAACATTTTGGCAAGGTCATATACTAAACTAGCTGTTCCATCAATTTAGATATCAGTTAAACTAGCAAAAGGCTGAAAAGCCAAATTTTTGCAGCCATAGAGTTGAAACTTGGTGATTTTGATAATAACAACCAGAATATCATTTAGAAAAAGTTTTAAACCGATCCTACCACGACTACCTCACCGCCCACCGCCCAGGTGGCAGATACGTAATACATTTTTTTTGTTTTTTGTTTTTAATTAGTTTTTACATGTTTTATATTATTTCTTGTTTTGGAGCTTACGTTTTGCATGTAAATTTGTTTAAAAATCCCTTAAAAAGTATAGTTTTTCTGGACAATTGATCTGCCTCACATTGAAAATACGCCCAAGGCTGAGCTTAATCTTTTCTAAATGTCGGACAACTGGCAAAATTGGGCAAAAAGTGTTGATAACAAGTGAGAATGTATACTTTGAAGAGCACTTTAACATAAAAACATTTTGGCCGAAAGTGGGCGATAGTTAGTTCTAAGTCTACAGGGGAAAGGTGTTTTGAGTAAGTTTTCTCAGACTAAGGACATATCACAAAAGTAATAAATGTTAATAATTTTTCAAGTTTTACACAATTCCTTGATATTATTTACATAATACAAGAATTTTACTGTATTTTGCTAATTTCACACATTTTTTTTGTTCACTAGCAGAAATTGTTTCTTGTAGCAAAGATGACATACATTTTTCCGCTGATTTATGTAATCAAACAGGCATACAAACATCAGACTCTGTAGGTCTGTTAAAAGTCCACAGTTACCCTCTGACAGTTTTTATATTTGGAATTGTTATATTTAAAGTATCATCTTTTAGAATAAATGACAAACATTAATTATAAAACATTGTCATTAAAAATTCGACTTTTTACATATAATTTGGCCATTCAGAACAGTGTGCATAGGTTTGATCTTTCAATTTTAGAGCTAGTATAAATGAACTGAGTAGTTCCTAAACATTTTAAATGTCAGTTAATGGATTTGATCATTAAAATAACTTAAGTAACGAGAATTATAGTTATGTATATAAATAGAAATGTATAAAATTTTCGTATCAACGTAGTAATAAAAAGCTAAAGCTAAAACTAAAGCAAACGAAGGTTCGAACCAGAGCCAGGGTTTCAGGAACTGGTCCGTGCACCGAATCTTGGATTTTACAATGGGTTCGAACCCCCGGACCGAACATTCTGCTGACTTTTAGAGGCTAACAGCCTTGGTACAAACATAGAAATACATAATCTATATATATAAACCGAACCGAACCGCTTTAGAAATTAAAGCTGAACCCGAACCTGTTCCGCACCTAAGCTTTCGGTTCGGTTCAACAAAAATGATAGACACAAAAATTTGACTTCCTGTCTACCGACTTCATCTGTTATATGTTGAGACTGAGAATGGGCAGGAAAGTGGAAAAAAATAGCTCAAAAGCTCCTTAGCTTAAAAGCTTCTTAAAGCTTCGCAGATTATTACGATTAGTCAAGTTTTTTAGGTCGAATGCGGTTTTTAAAACACATAGAACACAACAATTATTAATTTTCCATAAATCATGGTATGAACCAAGGTTCGAACCAAAACCTTCTCCCAAAAACCTCGAACCTAAAATTTTCGAACCTTAACCATTCGTTAATTCGGGTTCAACCAGTGTACCGGAGATCCGAATACTTTTTATACTCTGTACCGTAGGTACATAGAGTATTATAAGTTTGTGCAAAAGTATGTAACATCCAGAAGGAAGCATCTCCGACCCCATAAAGTATATATATTCTTGATCAGCATCAACAGCCGAGTCGATATAGCCATGTCCGTCTGTCCGTCTGTCTGTCTGTCTGTCCGTATGAACGCACAGATCTCAGAGATGGTAAGAGATAGAGGTTTGACGTGTATGGGACATATGCTTCTTATATCTGCAGGCAGATCAAGTTTATTTTCAATTTTGGCCACGCCCCCTCCCGCCCCCGCAATTTAGAAAAAACGTCATATCTCCCACAGTTTTGAGGATAGATGGCTTGTTCCTTCTGGACATATTTAGTTATTAGAATAACTTATCGATCCGCCAAAGGAATGAAGAAGATCGGATGAATGGTTTTCGAGTTATGATCAAAAGACCGTTTTTTTGGTACAGAGTTTGTTATAGTCGGGCTTGACCGACTTTCTTTCTTGTTTGGTTTGCAGCCCTGATAAAAATCTCGTGTTACATTTTAGTTAGCAAACACCTCCGAAACGGCTTGACCGATTTTAATGAAACTTTTCCGTTCTAATTTGGCAGGTGTAGGATAGGTTTTTAACTATAGTTCGTTCCTCTGCAGAACAATTCTTTGAATTGACGACGAAAAAGGCTGCTCATAGGTGAGAAAATTTTGTAAATTACTAAAATATGCCTGCAGTTTTTAGCCGGCTAAAATATGGGAATATCGTTTTTCATCAATCGTTTCAATTGGGACTATCTGTGTGCGTGTGTGTGTTACAGAAAACAATGACAGCAAGATGCAGAATGCAGCAACATGGGGCAACCAGACCAGATCAACAATTACATCAACAATATTAAATTACGCATGTCAGAATGTCGCAACAGCGTTCTTCTCAATCACATAAGGTAAGAGCTTTAAGCTCAGATTTAAGCACACCACGCTTTTCACACGGAGAGTTACACGTGACGTGTTCTCGTGTGGGCAACAACAGCCGATAATATGAAATATGATTCTGTTCATAAAACCGTTTTTTATACAAATCAGTTCCCTTGGGGCGGATTTGTATTGTAAACACTCACAAGCTTAACTCTCAAGTCACGCTTCAAGTCATGCACAGTAAGTTTTCCGTTCAAGCAAAACCGGAAACAACTAGATCCATTGAATGGAAAGCAACATTATATGCTTTTGCAGAAATAATGCTCCTACCTAAAGGAAGGTGTTAATTTGTTATTTAGACTTATTTAATGAATTCTTGATAAAAACCACCGTCCGAGACGATTTAAGAGTATGCTCATCTCTCGGATAGGGCCACTTTACTTTTTCTTGTAGAGATTTCTCAAAAGATCCTGTTCCCTTATCAAACTGTCCGAATCTGTTCTTGTGTGGGGCTAATAATGGCTTGACTAATGCCCGTTTTCCTCACTCATATTGATTAAATAAGTGAGTTTAACTAAAGTCTCGCTCACCTGCTGCAGGTGCTAGCCCCAAAGTTTTTTGTGTCGGTGGCGAGGGGGGCCCGGGTCAGTGTACACAAAAAACCGTCTCTTAATTGCGGGCAACTTGTTTGTTGTTGTTGAGCATTGTTACCCAAAAATTCGTGTGTCCGTGGCTGCTGCTGCTGCTGCCCAGGACACACGCCCTAAATCACTGGCTTTTTATCAACTTCAACTTGAAACGAAATTCAAATGTTCTGCTCGGTCTTTTTTTCGTTTTCGAAGTAGTCCCTAACAACCGGGGAAACCTGTCCCTAGCCACTTTGCAGCAAAAGTACTCACACAAAATTCTGTTTGAAGTTTTGGTGCCTGGCCACACCTGCACAGACCCATGGCCGCTCCCCCCGTGCACCGCCCTGCCGGAGCCTCCCAGCTACACGTACGTCGCGCCCGGCTTGTAAATTGTATCCGTTTCAGGCACATAAATTGTTGTCAACTTCCGTTGGCTGCGACAACGTCGCCGGCACTGACCACTTCTGTGTTCAGTTACCCGCTCTTAGCCGCCCCACCGCACTCCAGTTCCAGTTCCAGGAGCAGCAGCAGCTCCCGGCGAACGTATGGGGCTCGCTTTGACTTGGCGCTTGTCTTTTATATACACGTTTTTTCCTCTCTCTGCTGTGCTCTTTGCTGCTACTCGATGCAGCTACCAACTCCAACGTAATTGAATTTTTAATCTCGTTTATAGTCAAGTGATCTCTGGCATACACTCCCGGTGTACAACTGCGCATATTTTACGTGCCTGGTGCCCCGATGGTCCGGGGCCAGGTTTCCTTCGTGCGGCAGCAGCAGCGGCGGCAGCAAATACACTGCGCAAATAAAGTTTTCTGGCCTCATAATGAGCGCTCGTCGTTATGCTAAGTAGTGGGCGGGCGGGGCGGGGCGGGGCGGGCTGGCAGGTAATATGCGCACACAAAATTGCATATTCAACTTTTTTGGACTGTAATAAATTATAAATATCATACAATATATAATTTGGCAGGGCAGAGGACAAAGCACCTTAAATTATCAAGTGGCGTACGAGTGCAGCTGCTGGGCAAACGATTCCGAATGTTTTAAATGGAGTTATGCGATTAACTCGAAAACTTTAACTGATTTAGATGTGGTGGTGTGGGTGGGGGATTGGGGGGGCCTGCGGAGTGGCAATCAGGTGAGCTTCCAAGGGCGGGTTGCCGTGTCAAAGGCGTGTAACGAGTGCATCATTAACTTAGTTACGTGAGCCGACGAGGACGAGGACGACGACGACGACGGAGGGTAACGTTCAATTAAGGCTTAATTATAAGCAGTCGCTGCGTTGCATACTTTTCGGCGTGACACAGTTTTTAAAGGAGCGGCTGCAGCTACTCAATTATCGTCTGGCAGCCAGGGCCAAAGCATCGCTTACCTCGATTACGCAGGATAACAGTTGCTTAAAGGATGAACTTACATCGAGTTGGGTTTTTAATGGCTTAAGCTTTAGCTATTAATTACTGAAATCATGACTCAAACTCAAAAGTCAGAGCCTGTAGCAGGTAATACCGATTAGCGATTACTGATTTACGATTTGCGACTGCCGATGAGATATTCGGTGGATCTGAAGGGTTTCTATAAGTAATAAGTAGTTTGATTTGCCTAGCAATCGGTACCGCCTCAAACTTAGTTGTCAAATTGGTTCGAGAATTTATTAATGTTCACAGCTGAGTCTGTAACTCAACACCAAAAGAAGTGAGAGAATATGAGCCTACTTCAAAGGAGGTAGAAGAGTCAAGCCGGCAGGAGACACAGGAACTCAAGCCAGGATAGAAATACTTACATATGTATTTGCATAAGTTAAGTAAACAAGAACAGATAAAATAATGAAAGAGAGCGTAAAAGCTGAAAACAAGTCTTTAATTTTAAGTAAATGGAATCACAGTTATCCCACGTACCCAATGGGCTAATTACACACAGCAACATCTACAGGTTCGAGCCCGTAATTCCGACTTTTAGATTACTGTGAACCGAACCTTGAACCGAACCTCTTAAGGTATTAGAGCTAAACCTGAACCCGTTCCGAACACAAAATTTCAGTTCGGTTCAACAACAATCATAGATTTGAACCATTTCCCAGTGACTTCTACTGTTATCCTGATGCAATTATCCACATTACTGTGGAAACGCTTTTCGTATGTGGACTACGAAATGGCATTTTAAGGGCTGTATCCACAACTTCAAAGTTTTTCTTTCGTCACAATACTTTATATAAGTAGAAACACTATGTCATTGCTTTGAAGGTCATGAGCTGTATGAAAGTGTTTCTATTTATATTAAAGTATTGTGAAATCCCATCCCAACCCAAAACCGAGACGATTCCCGAACAGTTTATGTAGGTTTAAGGTCGATTACTATATAAACTTGTATAAAGCTTAGCTGAACCAAGGCTCAAACCAAAACCCCTTTCCCAAAAACCTTGAACCTCAATGTTCTGAACCTGAACCATTGATAAATTTTGGTTCGAACCCGCGATCCGGAGATCCTCGAAATTTTTTGGGTTTGCAGCCATGATTCAAATAAGACTATTGCTCAAAAGCATTCAGATTTTAAGACATGCCTAAGAGTTTCTATTCAAGTGAAGTTCGACAGTAAAATTGATTTTCGTGCGTTCTGAAAATCAACCTTTTGAAAGAAAAAATTATGTCAATATGCTGGCATGTTCTTTCAACTTTCCAACTTTTCGAAAGTGAAATTAATTCATGTTCTCGCAACAGAAAAAAGTTTTATAACTGCTCGCTGATTCATAAACTGAGCTTAATCGGTTTTCCAAATACTCTTCTTAGTTTTATTTCTGATTACCTAAGAACTGGAACCCAAAAAGTTATATTTCGTAATTCATATTCTAAATGCATTCAGTTTTCTTCCGGAGTTCCCCAAGGTGGTCAATGGGGTCAACTGCTCTGTACTATCTTCATCAATGATCTTCCTTCAGTTTTGGCTCACCCTCGGGTGCTTATCTATGGTAATCCCGGATATTCTTGAGCCAATCCTGGAAAAGATTGATTCAATTATCACTTTGGAATGGCTTGAGAGCCTAGGAAAAAGACACTATACTCTAAAAATAAACCCATTCATTTAGGGAGTCAGCACCACTGTGGACGTTGGTTGACATTGTGCTTGGCACCGTGACGTTCAGCCACCGAGGCAGGAGCCCACGTTAAAACTTGTTTTAATGGCAGCGAAGATGCCTAAAAGTTTCAACTAAAAACTACACTGAGCAGCATCAAAATTTATATTTAAGTGATGGGCAAAGACACATTTATAGTGGCCTGTGTGGGCTGCGAAGGTTGATGATCGGATGGTGGGCATATATTGACATATTGGGGAAACGGCATTCTAGCCATAACTAAGCCTCTCCCTAGACACCGAAAAGCCAGTATCGAAAGCAATTTTATTTATTCCAAAAAAGTGCACCGATCAGCGCCACATGTTAGCCCTTTGCGAAGCTCTATAAATAAGTTTAGCGCTGTGTTTTCATACATCCAACTGACTCTCATTATTATGCATCGAGCATTTGGAACTATCTTCCATTCTTCTCAAGCTAAAGCTTAAGTCAGTGTGATCTTTTGAAAGTACGAAAACATCTTGTGATTCGCGAGCCTGCAACACTGCACAGAGGGAAAAAACCAAGAACATTGGACTCAAAGTGAAATTCGGTGTCAAAAACTTATCATGACCGGATTTTCTCACTTCAAGAACAATTTCTCACTTCGAGAACTTTTTTTTGAGAACGCAAAATCTTAATGTGAGTTAAAATATTCAGTTTTTGAGAACATTTTAAACTCAAAAACAAATATGAGGTCCAGGGTCAAAGATCCAGTCCACGATCAGAGGTCCAAGATCCAGAGGTCCAGAGATCCAGATCCAATTCCAGGTCTAATTCCAGGTCTAGGTCCGATTCCAGCTCCAAGTCCGCAGAGACATCGCCTTGAACAACACCCCACCTGCCTTAGTTAATCAAATTAAGAAAGAAAACGCGACGGCGGACGTCTTAGCTAGTTAGGCTATTGACCACTTCTGCAGCCGCACGTCTGAATGGCTACTTATTCTTTTCGGTGCTGAGCTGAAATGTGCTCATTTCAAGAACATTCGGAACATTTCTTCTCACAAATTTGAGAGAACATTCTGTGCTTCTTTTGAGATGAAAAAGTCGCATTTTGTGAACACGGTTTTTCCCTCTGTGTGCGTATGATTATTTTGTAAGACTTATGATATATTTATCAGGGCTGAAAACCGGAATATAATTCCGACTTTTTCTTTACTGTGAACCGAACCTTGAACCGAACCACTTTAGATATAAAAGCTGAGCCCGATCCTATTCGGTTCAGCAGAAATGTGGAATAAAAACCCTCGAACAGAATTACCCACTATAGCATCTGATTTTTAAGATCCTCGACTCCAGAGATTTTTCAATGAGTTAAAAAAACCAAGAGCTTAATATAAGTAAACTATATTTTTAATATTCAAATGTGTTCCACAAACTCGACCCAAAATCGAGGCAGTTCCCATACGATTCGAGTAGCTCTTAGGTCGAAAGCGATTTGAAGAACACAGGATTATATTAACTACTAAAATTAAGATATATTGAGTTACTAAATAAAGCTATAATATTGTGTCAAGCATGGGCTGAACCAAGGCTCGAACCAAAACCTTTGCCCAAACACCTCGAACCTGAAATCTTCAAACCTTAACCATTGGAAAATTATGGTTCGAACCAGTGAGCCGGAGATCCGAAAAATTGATTAGGCTTGCAGCCATGATATTTATGTAAGTACGCTTATATTGGTTTTTTTTTTGTTGGCTCATGGTATTCATTTGGTTCGGTATAGATATATTAGCTTAAGTTTGAGGCTCTGATCGATTGATTTTGTCTCATTCGACCCAAACTAAATCTACATTGAAGATCAGTGCCGCCCACCAGTCACTTAAACTTGCTTTAACGTCTCGTAAGAGCAACGCAGATAGAGATAAAAAAGAAAGTATGTAAGTTTGATTTGCTTTAACTTGGGCTATGTGCTGTGTTCTTGCGCGCATAGGGCGTGGGCACCTCGTCTAACATGTAGTCAAATCTTTCGGGAGGTCTTACAATTTCTTCGCAAGCTATCATCTACCAGGCTAAACCACTTGGCTCGGATGACTTCATCTAATAGCTGCAACCAGCAACCAGAGAGCAAACACTTGCAAAGATTTTAAGCGCTGCCTGACAACTACATATGTTTTTAAGTTGGGTTATGTTTCCAGGAATGCACTTGAGATATTCATGTAGATTCTCAAGCAGAGAGTTTGTTATTCCACTCGGTGGCGTGTTAACAATATGCAGTAACACTTGATGAGCAAGTGAGTCGAGAGGCAGATCCATTCACTCAACCGACTCTTCAGCAAGCATGAACTAGGCAAGCACCCACGCACACACACTCCTACACAATGCCTAGGATCCGTACCTAGGCGCCGTTATTGAAACAACTCGAACTGGTGTGCTTTAGAGACGGAGATAGAGAGCTCCCTTCGCCGCGTAGGTCTACTATAATTGCCAGCACTTTAAGTGCGCCATTAGTACCAAATTACAGTCAGCCACCTAACCCAACCCTACCCAACCAACCGAGCGGCATCTAACGGCGCGGTCTAATTACGCGTTCACCTGCCACCGCCACCTACCATCGCACTCCGCCGCCCTGCCCCAGCCACGCCCCCTGCCGACAGCCGGAGAAGAAAAAGTAAAGTGCGCTAATGGCAATTAGAAGTTTACCGAGTGCAGTCAAAAATTTGTTACGGCCAACGAGCTGCAGCTCCAGCTGCAGCTGCATTATTGAACATTTTGCTAATTGCCGTATAATTATTGCAGTTAAAAAATTCAGCACGATGGCAGCGGCAATCCTTGACCGGGCCGGCACAGAAATTGCCATTGCCGCTCCACATGCAAATCGGCAGAAGCCACAAACATTTGGCCGGCCACTGCAACTGCACTGGCTCCCATCTAATGTAAATATTTTGGCAAAATCTCATAATTAAGATAAGCATTTGGGTTGAGGGGTTTTAATGAAAATCAAACAATTGGCCGGCAGAAGGAAAACACGACCACACTCGAACCGGTACTCGGTCTTGGTCTTGGACTTGGGGCCAGTGCAGGTCATTGATATTGTGTTTGGCAGTCTATTTGCCTGTCCTGTGGCACACAGGCAGAAGATCCACTCTACCGGCACTGCCTTAATATTTAATTAATACTTAGGCCGTGTGCAAATGTTTGGAGCATTGCCATGGCAATCTGCATAATGCTATGACCCGTATTTTGCCAGAGCACGGACATGAGCAGTCAGCAAGCCCCTCGTATGAGGGCAATGTTCAATATCTGAGTGCCAATATGTGGGATGAAAGTAACTACTGCATTTGAGCAAACGGTCCCTTTTTTCACTCTAAAAATAAAAAGCCAAAAATTGGTTTTAATGAGAAATATTGGGAATTATTTGTGTTGCCATGTGAAAGCATCAAATAATAAAGTGCTACACTTAAGGATATCTTTTTAATTGGGGAATACATTGGGGATGTTAAGTGCTAGACTGGGAGCACTTCCGAAGTTAAAGTGCTTGGTTCATATTGGGGTTAATGTTTCGCAACTTTTCCGGAAGGAAATCAGTCTTTAAAAAGATGCTACTGTAGTGCATCAGCGCTGCTCCGCTAGTCGGAACATATGTATAGCCCTAAAATATCTCTAATTTAATGGTAAGTTGGCCTGACATTGCGGCAAAACATCTTAACCTTACTTTAAGGTTGCTGATGACCTCCACTTTTAGGCAAATTTGACCTTGGTTTATAAGCAATACACTGCCAATCAGTTAGGACTTTTGTTCCAAAATGTAAGGCTTTAACTAGTTCTTAAGGAAGGAAGGAAACGCCTTGTGCGCGGCTGGTAATGTTGCTCTCGTCAAGTTACCCTAAAGAATCTTGTCATATTAACTGGCCAAATTTTCAGTATGTTTAATTTTTCGACCGGTGTGATGGGTGAAAAAAATCGATTTATTATTATTTATTATTATTTACATTTTTCGGAAGAACCACATTTTAAAAATATGCTCTTAAATTTTCAGACCGAAATTTAGAATATTTCAAAAGTTACAGGCAAAACAATAGAGCGCGCCGTAGAGTGTATGAAAGTGTGTTGACACGCCAGCGGCAGCTGCTCTGACCGTTCCCTCTTTTATTGTCCTTCCAACCTTTATTATTTAAAGATACCAAGGTATATCTAATGCTAATGACATTTTTTAGGGAACAGAAGGATTGCTGTAGGCACCGAGCATAGCTGATTAAATAATGTTAGTATTATTTGTTGCCAAAACTTTAAACGCGATTTTCTTAAAACCATGTATTTGAAATTTCGTGGAAGCACTGACTCAAAATTATTTAGCCGATTTGGCTCGAAATTTAACTAGTTATTCTACAAACACATATCTAAATACCTAACCTTTAAAACATTTAATTTTTTAATAATTAATTAATTTTTTTAAACATTTTATCAACAAAAAAGCTTACATTTTAAGAACTTTTTTTCACAAGTCCGATATATTCTTTTTTTTCTTTTATTATGTATATTATTGGTTAGTTCATTAAAATAAGGTCTACACAATAATAATCTTTTAGATTTTTTAATTTCGGATGACTACTGAAGGCTGTGTGCTTCCCCGAAACAGCTCATCATTCTTTAGAGGACTCCACTTTGACATTACATATTGTAAATAAATAAATGGAAAATTAAATAAAAAAATTTTTTTGTATCATTTTAAGTACTAAAACAAATATGTAAAAGTTTCAAAACGATCGTACATTATTTACTAGTTAAAAAAATACAGATACAGATTACAGATAAAGTGCTTCGTGCTTCGATATGAGGGCAGTTCAAAAAGTAATCGGCCGTCAAAGTGGGGGGTCTAAAAAAGAGGTACGATTTCTCGTCTCCAGTTTATCTGAAATGAGAAGTAAAAGCGGGGTTGTAATAAGTATATAGTAGATATCATTCTGGTCTGAACCTCGAAAAAAATTATGAAAAAATTATTTTTTTTTGACAAAATGGTGGCCATTGAAAAACGAAAAATGGATTTTGGGTCCTTTTGATGTAAAAACAAGAAGAAAAGTCGGTCAAGCCCGACTATAGCATACTCTGTACCAACGAAATTATACGCTGAGCATAAATTTTGTTGCTGCAGTAGCAGCTGAAAGCAGCGCTGCTATTGCGCTGCAGCAGCGAAGAGTGTTTTCATCATAACTCGACAACCGCTTATCCGATCTTCACCATTCTTTTGGCTGATCGATAAGTTATCCTGATAATTAAGTATGTCTGAAAGGAACGAACCATCTATCTTCAAAACTGTGGGAGATATGACGTTTTTTCTAAATTGCGGTGGTGGAAGGGGGCGTGGCCAAAATTGAAAATAAACTTGATCTGCCTGCAGACATAAGAAACATATGTCCCATACATGTCAAACCTCTATGTCTTGCTATCTCTGAGATCAGTGCGCTCATACGGACAGACAGACGGACATGACTCGGCTGTTGATGCTGATCAAGAATATATATACTTAATAGGGTCGGAGATGCTTCCTTCTGGCTGTTGCATACTTTTGTACAAACTTAATACTCTACCTACGGTACAGAGTATAAAAATAATCAACACATTTTGAATTGAGGTTCAGACCAAAATGGTGACAATTCTGCGTCGGCTTCATAAATCGGTTAAGTGTAACTGGAGACTGGAAAAACGTGGTTTCGATGCAAAAAAAAAAAGCCAATTAAATCAAAAATGATGTTCGAGAATGTGACAATTCTGCGTCGATTGCATTTTGCTTCATCAAAATCGGTTCAGAAGAACTGGAGAAATGCAACTTGAGATTCCGAAAAAGTTGATTTAAAAGTAACCGAAAATATTGTAGTATTGAAACCTGTGGGCAAAAAAAAACGTTTCTCTGTTTTAAATGGGTTGGGTTATTAAATATATTTCTTTCATATTCTTTCCAGCGATTTCTAGTCAACTCTGTACACTTGACGCACACAAGTTCTGAAGTCTTCTGCATAATACTGTGATGTCTTATTAAAATGATTAGAAAAACGCTGTCGCATTTTAAGTTCAGTCCCAATTCTAACATCTGTTTTTAATTTGGATCCAAGAAACCAAATATTTTTGACCTAAGAACAAAACTTATAATTGGACAAAGCCTTGTTATATTAGCTGTTCCTGCAGCTCTAGACTCAGTTCAGTGCGCTTTTTCTATTCATAAGTTTGTTTTATACAGAAAAAGTGCTAGAATTGATGAAAAGTTACTGTAAGACATATTATTGATTAACTTAAACCAAGCTCAAATACAATATTATATATTAAAAACATCAAAAATCTAAGCATGTTAAAAAAAATGTTTGATTTTCCTTTAATTACATAAATGTTTTCCAGCTTGGAATCCTGGGTTCAGCGACCTTCCGAACCCACTCTGTGAGCCCGAACCCAAAATTTTATGCCAATCGAAATATGCACATCAAAACCTTCGTTTAAAATACAGATAGCGACGAAATGTTGCAATGTCGCTGATGCGCGCGCCAGAATGAATGTGCTTTTAGCAAAAACATTTATCGACAAAAACGGCTATATGTTCTTAAGTATTTCGAATTTCGAAAAATCTTTTAACGACGTTATTTTCAAATATACAAGCAAACCAAAAAAACAATGGAAACATGAAGAATCCCTCCTTAAATAAAAGGTCACTTTTCCTTAACATTCGTGATGTCTTTTACCCTTGTTCCACTGGCTCATTATAGAGTCCATTCTGAAAAAGTAAATTTTCTTTGTTCCACGCGAACAAAGATCAGCTGTTTGAATTGTTTTGACTCGCAATTGCAAAATTTAAAGTTGAAATGAATTTAACTGCGTTTCTGTTCATTTGCCAAAAAATACGTGGAGTGCACATGTCAACCGTTAGAGAGCGAGGACCAACTTTAAAGTTTTTGTAAATTGCTTGCAAGGAATGGCAAAACAGGAAATGAATTTCCGGATGGATATTCCATTAGATAAGCAAATTGCATTTGCCTTGTATACGCTTGGCTCCTCAGCCGCATATCGGACAGTTGGCAGGCATACAGATGCGAGTTCCTTTGATTCCTTCGGAGTGCCTCTTAGTTCTCTTCCCAACTGTAAAAAAACATGTTGTCATGGTATTTCGCCCAGATAACGGACTGTTTTCAGGTTCTATTCATATAAAAATCATATTTTATTATTCTTTCTAAAAGATTTAAAGTTTTACCTTGACCTCTCACAATCAGCTGTTCTATTGATGAAACTTGGACTTATCGATAGAAAATCTAGCCTTTTAGCTTTAGGATAAAGCTAAAAATGTCCGGGCGAATGTCAAATGTAGTCACTGCGATTTAATCATCCGTAGCGAATGGACTTCCGAATGGACATTTATCTCTTATGGGGAAGTACACATAAGGCATGAGGTCATTCAGCTCATCTAGCGAATGACCTTAAGAATGAGCCAGTGGAACAAGGGTATTAATGTCAGTTTAAGCATTGAGCTGTCAACAAGCCGCTTTCTCAGGTGTTAGAACCTTAGAATCCACCAAAGAGAGGATTAGTTGACCGTCCATTATTTTACATCTGTTGCAAATTTTTCTCTTATTACGAAAATATATTAAACTACACGTCATTAAAGGAGTCGTGTAGTCTCGTTTGGTAAAGTAACATACATTTTTATAACTTTTGAGAAGGTTAGAAAAATTGTCTACTTTGACCAATACTTAATGAACTCTCTCTGGATTTTGTACCGGATTCTTGTAAAACATAAACCAAACAAATTTATCAGAATCTTTGTATATTTATAAATAGAAGCCTACTACAAAAAATTAATCCTTCTTCTCTTTGTAAACTTAGGAAAAGGATCTAGTTCATTTACTCGAAGTTTGTTCCATACAGACAACTGTAATGTATTCTCAATTCTTAGCTGTTACATCCTGTATTATAAATATTGTCCATTGTTGTAGGCATCGAAAAAAGGAGAGCTACCTATACTCTTTATATTTTTCCTATATGCAGAGAACCCTTTTAGTGTTCTGAATAAATGCGCTTAACCAAAGCTTTCATAAAAATGCTAACATTTTTGCAGTGCCCTCTACTCAGGGGAGACCCCGCATCCAAATGTCGCGTAGTTAAGCTGTAAAAAAAAGAAGAGGAAACTATCAGAGCCCTACAAAGGGAGAACAAAACTGAAAAAAAGAACCAAAAAGCAAACCATGTTTGTGTGATGTCTGCAGAATCGTTGCCCAAACTGTCAGTCATATAAATCTTATTGAGTAAAAGTTGGAAACACTAACACTAGCCGCACACACACACTCACACCGATGCAGACGCGGACGATGGCTGGCAATTTACACGTACATGGATGGCTGGCCGACAATCAGTCCATAACTGTGCTTTTATGTGCCAGTTCACTGGAGACTAATGCCACTGCTATCAGGAATATGCAAAAATCAACTCCGGCAAACGGGAAAACAATATGCACTGCCAATTTTTTCCCTCTACTTTCGGTTTCTTACTTTAAAAAGAAGAAAGGAAAACAAGTTTTGACAAGCTCACCACCACCACCACCCCATGGGGTGGGGGCGCGGGGTGGGGCAGAAACAAAGTGATGTGTGTGCGGCTTGTCTTGATTTGCATAAGCTCCGGCATTGCATTTTCATACTCATATACCCGTACGTTCACTCGTACGTATACTTTTTAGAGCGTTTTTATGACAGCGACAATCGATAGTTAGATAGAGCCCTGGCCCGCCCGCTGTTCGGGGAGCCATCAATCAAAGTTGCATATGGACAATGGCAAGATTCACATGCAGGCTGTCCCCCCTCCTCTCCGCGCAGCCGTGCCGGGAAGCCGGGCCAAAATTGCAATTGCTGGTTTCGCTTAATTAAAATTCATGCGCTCGGTATTTATATATAACATTTTGGTGCTGTCAGCGGGGATTAATAAAAATCGATAGACGATAGGAATATATGCCCAGGTCGCAGATCCAGGGCCCCGTCAAGATGCGGCCATAAAATAACTGCGCCACTTTTAACAAAATTTATTTAACATGCACTGCGATTCGATTTCAGCTTGCTTGTGGCGCTCTGTGTGTGTGTGTGTGTGGCTATGGCTTGTTGTTAGGGTATCGATTCGGGTTCGTGGAAATCTGTGTGCAAATTGAGTTTGTAGAATTTCGCTGAGAAAATATATAGAGTTCCTGGAGAGCGTATAGAATCAAATATGGTCAAAGTTCTGCAGCAATTAGTAAAGAATTAACACGAGATGAACCGATCTGTGAACCGAAACAGCAACTGTATACAATTTCTGAACCAAGACCACGAAAGGAAGCGGATTGGTTTGGTTCATTTCACCGACAAGTATGAGCCAAAAATGTATGTAAAGATCTCATCTTTACTTGAATCGTTCAAGGGTTGTAGAGCTTGTCGAACTACCTCTTTGTCGATAAGAATTTTTCGGGCTACAGTGGGTGCCAGTGTTTCAACATCATCTGTTTCTTAGAAGCAACAATTTTCAATAGATGTCCCGAGGCCAGATAGAACCCACGACCACTTCCACAGCAGACACACACACTACCCGCTGCACCACACCCTGCGAAAAGTTAACAACAAACATGGCCACAGTGCCGAAGCAACATAAAGGCAATGCATCTGGGATGAATGCACTTTGCCACGCAAATATTCTCTTATGGCGTTGAACATGACACTTAAAGATTTCAAGTGATTCAAAAAAGACTTCCTGTCTAATACGTATTCAACGGACGCTGATGGGATCAACGATTGCTTGAAATCAAGGCCATTGTGGCGTAATGTTGCAAAAGTTCCGCTAGAAATAAACATGCCCGTCCAGATGAAAAAAAATCCATCCGTTGTCACATTTTCCAACCATTTGTTAGATATTAAGGTGTAAAATGTTCCTGGGCATGAAAACACTCAATAATTTAAATTGTCCACCCATCTCTGCTCAGTTGATGACTTACAACCAACTCTCATTCACCGATAAACGTCCTGCTTTTTCTTCCTTTTTCGCCCGCTAAGGATATCACAAAAGCTGAACGGTCTCGCTAGGTGTTATCGATGCCCGGTGCAACAGTTGGCCTCTCCAAACTTCTTTAAGTCTTTCCGCAACTGGTTTGCTCTCTTAGTTTCGGTCGACTCCTCAGGGTGTAAGTGCACTATACATCAGTATAGAGCAGCTAATCAATGATTTAAAATGCAAGAAGTCATTGGGCGATTTCAGCAGTTAAATCCGATTTACGAATACTGATTTATGATTGCCGATTTTAACTGCTGAATACAATGATTGCTGATTTCGATTGGTAAATATGACAATCATGTTTGCTGAGATGGAGTAATACAAAATCTATGATTGGTAAGGCCGTTTATTGATTGCTCGTCCAACTGTTTACCCCAAAACTGAAAACAGACTGACAAACTGACAGCGGCAAAAGCCCTTAAAATTTGTGCATTAAATGAGTTGACGAAATGTACTAAAGCCAGAAAATAGCCTAACTTAGCAGTCAGTGACATTCAGCAGAGAATCATCAGCAATCGTAAATCGTAAATCAGTAATCGTAAATCGGATTTATCTGCTGAAAGCGCCCATTGATAGGCGACTTGGTATCATACTGAAAACTTTCCAACAGAGTAGCTAAACTCACAGGACTTGCACGGCATATCACCACACTTTCTCCGACTGAAAATTTTATCTCCGGATAGTTTACTTACACAGAAAAAAAAATCTCAAGTCAATCCGAAATGGGATTGAAACAGGGTAGTCCTGGAGCAGGCTTCCAGTGATCCTGTTTTTTGGAATTAAAAAAAAAGCGGAAGGAAAAAGGGAGCGCAATCAATCTTTTCCGGGTGCGGATCAAGAATATCCCGGATTTCAGTGTTTTCAATCCCGTTTCGGATTGATTTCTTTTCTCAGTGTAGGAACTTGAAACCACCACGGCTGTTGTTGGAAACTATTATCAAACCTACCGTATTGAATATCAAATTCCGAGCAGAAAATGCTTTTATTGCTTGAGTTCAAACGATTCTTACAGACGTGCCAATTGAAATCAAATGCGTTAAATTTCTTGTTCGATTTGCATTCGCAAAGACAATCAATAATTCGCTAGGTTAACTAATGGCAAAATGCAAAGTAGGTTTCACACGTGGCATGTCCCTGAGTGGGCAAGCCTAAGAGCTTATTTGTGTTTCCGAAAGAAAAACTGATTAAAAATGTTGTACCATGCATAGCTTTTCAAAATTATGAATGGTTTTTATACACTTGAAAAATGTATTATAATTTTGGCCAGAAGTTGGCCAATTTCTTGATCAGCATTAACAGCTGAGTCAATTGAGCTGTGTCCTTGTCAGTCCGTCTTTCTGTCTCTACGGGAGTTATTCCTTTAGTTTTTTTAAAGCTATCGAGCTGAAATTATGCACAGCGTCTTCTTGTAACTACACTCTGATATGCCCGGATATGTTGGATCAGTGCGGATCGGAATTATTTTTTTTCTTTTACGTTATTAAAATGAATTCCGTTTGATAACCTTTGTTTATTTTGTATTCATTATTGCAATTCAATCATTAAATTGGTACCCAAACACCAAGAGGATTTCAACCTGCAAGGGTTTTAGTGATGTCTTTTATGGATAATGTGCTTCAGTATGGAAGCCATGCACACTCACTATGGAATCGTTTGTTGTGTCGTTAAACTGTACTCAACCTCTATATCAGGGACAGGCAGATTGCTATCTCACGTGTATAGGCGAACTCTCAAAGGCAGCGCTGCTTCACACAGACGGACACAGACAGGTTTTGTGCTGCTCTCAACTTCAATCATCAGTGAGTGTCAGAGAGAGACAGCCTACTGTTGATGCGCACACATACCAATGCCAAAATGTGAATGTGTTTTTTGCCTTCCACTGCTCTGGGCTTGTGAAATAAGCCGTAAGTCCAGAGATTCTAACACTCGCCAGTGTAGATCAGGGGTGCCCAACACTAACACAAATCAAAAAGTGCGTATGTGTGTGCTTGTGGCTGCCTGACGCATACGACAATAACAAAATCAACGCTACAGACAGCGCGCATACGTGTTGTTGTTGCCTTCAATTTCGCAAGAAGCAAGGGAGAGAAAGAGAAGAGACACACATACTAAGTTGTTGCTGCAATTTAATTATAAGTGAGTCGTATACTCTCGGAAATCGCTTTGCGAGAAACAACAACACCTGCGCCTAAAGCGTATAGAGCGCGGGCACCACTGCCCAGCAATTCACAGCTTAATGTTTTGTGTCGAAAGTATGCATTACGATTGACGGAAAAGTAATGAACAACAACAGCTGCTTTTCTATAAAGGCATAGAAAACAGACTGCGAACAGTCCGCATTATAATTTAAAAGAAGTAATACGCCTTTGTAATGGGAATTCGATGGCAGTTCGGCTCTAGCATACATCTTTAATTACTAGTTATGCAGGATATGGATATGGCGAAGTAGACCAGACTGTTTGGGATTATTTCCGTCATACTTAAGGTAAAGTAATGAAGAAATCCATTGTCCATTATATATTTAGAGAGATACATTGCCGGCAACCCATTATTTGTCATGCAGAAGAACGAGGTTCTGGAAATAACTCCATAAGAATTGCTCCAGATAAGGGGATATACCGAGCCTTGTGAGAGCTTGAAGAGTCTTATCGCAGCTTCCGAAGTTCAATAGATTCTTTTAGTTCCATTTTTATGGTCAGACAATGCTTGCTTGTTGAGTCAACACTTTTGTGACCAACTATCAGTATGCTGCAAGTGTATCTAAATGTCGTCAAACTGAAACACGTTTGTTCCTTAGTTCTTTGTTGGTGGGTTTTGCTGTTGTTGTTGTATTATTAACTTGCACGTTTGAACTTGTGCAAAAGTTTTGCGTTCAATATATTTTACTGTCGCTTTTGTTGTTGCTTCGATGCTTTGTTATGTTTTGTTGTTCTTCTTTGGTTCGCTGTCGCTGGTGATGGCGGCGGCACCCAAAGCGCTCATAAATCAAAAAAAGCTGTTGTTTGCTTACAGCCTGCACAGCAGGGGTGTGTGTGTGTGTTTGTGTGATGTGTGTATAAATCACAAAGCATGTCCTTTGCCAATACAAACACAATTGAGCATGCATATGCAACAGCGGCGTCTGTGTAAAAAAGCAAGCAAAGAAAAAAAGAAAATGGCAGTCAAAGAAATTGCGTTAAAAAATTTGATTAAAAAGTTTGTCGCCGGCTTGCTCTGTGTGTGTGTGTGAGTGTGTTTGTGTGTGTCACAGACACACAACTGGCTGGCCATTGTGCTTATCAATACGCGGCCATGGCCACACTCGTCCCTCCCATTGCCCTGGCTAGGCGTGTGATAAATCTTTCAAAAGCCAAACAAACCGAGCAAGAATTCAATTTTATAACTGACATCTGAGACAAGGCGACGACCACAAGGCAAAACTGGACCCAGGTTGGCGCTGGCTCTAAACTTGTTTATAATTAGTAAAGAAATGTTGTGCCAGAGTTGTCAATTACAAGTGTGCCAAAAGAGAAACTTTTCCTACCGTCAATTAAAAGTGTTCCCAACTTTTCCAGCTTTCCAAAAAATTGTGTGTGGTAATTGTTTTTTATTTCGCAGGGAGTGTGAAATGTTGTTGTATGCTTAATGAATGTGTCAGCTGCAGCTGCAGCTGCAAGCTAAATTAGCAATGTTAGCTTACCGTCTGACAAGTTCAAGGTTGTGCACACACACACAAATTACTGAGGCACGCTAACAAGCATTTTCCTGCTCTTATCCTTTTGTAGAGGAAATGGGGTTTCCGTTGCATTCACAGAGCAACAGAAGAAACACAAAAAATAACAAAATAAATGTGGAATGACAAAGTTTAATTTCATCCCAAAAAGTAGGCAATAGTAAGTGGAGAACCAACTTTTAAGCCTGACTGTGCACAGTGGGCCGAACATCGGATGTTCGAAATAAAATAGAGATGTTCTATGAGCACGCATCCTATTCTCTCTACATATGGATAATAATTCCATTAAAAGATGTTGATAATTCAAATATTCACCATCAACAATTTCCTCCTCGTTCCTCGAAAGTCTTCTTAATTTGCCTTGAAAATAAAGTAAAATGATTTTAAACAAAAATTGACCAATGTGCTGTGCCGAGGGCCACAAAGGACGAAAGTTTCGACCACCGTGATGAACTACTGCTGGTGCTGCTGCTTCCGACACAACTGCCACTTCATTCAGATTCGAATTTTGCTCGAGTCTCGCCTCTGCTGTGTTAATAAATATGCGAATTCGTCAACAGCTCGAGCACACAGCTAGATGACGGCTTTTGTGCTGTGCTTGTGTGTAAAGGAGTGTAGTAATTGAAATCGCATCGGAACGTGAAATGAAACGTAAAGTCATCGAATCAATTGAAATGAAAATTAAATTAAATGCAAGCGCTCATACATTTATTCATATGCCGACGCAGACACACTCATCCACAGCCACATCCATATCCCCCTTGATATACTCATTCACATTGGTACACATAAACTCAATCTTAATTAAACACATACACACACACGCATATTGAGTTGCTTGAAAGGCAAAAGCAGGCTCCCGACTCTTTATATTCTGTGTGAGCGGTTGTGTGTGTGTGTGTGTGAGTGTGGGTGTGCGACAGAAAGAGAATTTTCTTTACGGTTTTGCTTTTCAGCAAAACGACTTTTAACTTATCCTGGCCATGCAAAAAGGCCAAACCAATTTAAATTTGCTCTGGCATTTTTAGGAATTTGTTCAAACTGGAAAGCAGTTCTTATATCACACAATCTTTCAGGTTGATTGAATCACTTGATGAAAGCGGTCTTTTAAAATCGCATCTATTCGAGATGGCTGGGTGTAGTGCAGCGGGTAGTGTGTGCACCTGTCGTGAATAAAAGCTTATTTTTCACCAGCTATTGGCGTCAACTTTAAATTAACTGGCCACAACTCGGACTCGGCTTTTAACCGTGGGCCCCCTTTCTTGTGCGAAAAATTTAAAACACACAGGCCAAGATATTGAGAATAGCTAGGCTTGGCCCTTTGGCCAATTGTTTATTTATTTAGAGGTTTTTAAGCATTAGGAAACTCTAGAAAACGATATAGATACAACCAATCAATCAATCTATTAGTTTTTTGCACATACTCTCAATAAAAAATCAAGTTCTTTGTGCTTGCATTAAGTACACACGGTAATAAGAACAAAATACTAGATTCCAGTTCTAAAGTAATCAAATGACAATTTTTCATCTCGAAATAACTGTTTAAAGACCTTTACCTCGTATTCACACGTATACATTTGCCATTTATCAAAACTTTATGATAGTTCGTCTAGTTGACCTGGCAAACTTCGTTGATTGATTTTATTTCGACCATTCACGATTTGATTTTTTGATCGAAAATGGTTAGAACTTATAACTACTCTTAACAGAAGTCGGAAGTCCAAAAATAAAACCATGATTGACTTAAATACAGATGATACACAACATTTCTTGCCTAAATGAACAGTGCTGATGTTTTGCCAACTCGGGAACATGCCACATTAAGTATGATATTTCCAGATATATGCCGTATACTAACGGCCACTTCTTTATGGTCATCGCAAATGCAAGTTCCATTGATCAGTTCTCAAACGTTTGAACTGGAACTGCACTGTTTGAATTGGTTGTAGTCAAGGGAACTCGCGGGCCTTTTAAATGCCATGCCACTATCATAGATCCGTTACAAGAAGTCGGGTTCCATTTCACAGATTCGGGGCATGAAGATTTCGTGGCACAAAGATGTCATGGCCAACCTTAAGACGCAACTGATGAGGCGGTATGCCAATCAAGTCCAAATACTTAAATAATTCCACTGGAAAATTATCGACTTCGTCTCCGTTTTTAGCGTAATCGACTAAGCCTCGGATATACTTTGGTAATGAGTTTATCTTTCGTTAGAAGTCAGGCAAATGGGAGGTGGAACTTATATTACACCAGTATTAGCAGATATTCAAATTTGCGATCAAGTGCTTCTAATGATCATTTGTGCGCCATTGTGCTCTTCCCATGTAATCATCTTACAATTTGTGAACACTTAAGCCATGGCTGCTTGTTTTATAATGTGCCAAACAGGACTTTCCAACTGTCCACAATGTTTTATTCCACTAAACAGCTCAGCGTACTATAAATATTTGTTACGATGCTAAGTATGGGTCGTACTTACATTGATCGGCGTTCTCAGAATGAAGCGACGAAAAGCGGCTCATACATTAACGTAAAATAATTTAAAGTATTAGTTTTATTATTATTGCCAATGTGAGTTTAAATTGAGTGAAATTGCCGCATTATGCATTAATTTAATCAACTCCTTGTAGCACTAAAAGAATGAAATGTAAAGAAATCGAACTAAGTTGACGGTTGAATATTTTAAACTAAAACTTGAAATGTGCGGCTACCAGCTGAGATTTTACTTAGCAATTGAAAACTATCCCGCAGAAGGAAGTGTCCAAATTGTTCAAGTTGCTTTCAAGCTTTAAGCACACGAACAATTCAAACTTTTTATATTTGTTGATATTTAATTATTTTAAAATCCTTTTGATCATACTTGCAATTGTCTGAAGTTAGTTAGTGCAAAATATTCTTTTGCTGAATTCAAAAATATTTGTTGTATTTTATAAAAGCAACCCCTATACATTCTTGAAAGAAAACAAGAGTAAATCAAGCTGAGGCAAAAATATAAAAGGTTCAAGCACATAAAATGCTAAAGCTAAGCGCAATTTGTTCTGAATGAATCAAAAATTACTGGCAAGATTCAAGAGCCATGAATTAATCAAGGTCTAGGCTTGTTTTACAGTAGGTCTGAAATCGACCATTACTCCATCAGGAAGTGATAAAAACAGTTGGGAATTTCATTTGGCTTATGGGCATTTCCACCGAAAGGTCAACATAGACAAAAAAGAATTAAAAGGGGAATCCTAATCCTAAATTTATTAATATTTAAATTAAATTTGTTTGATTTATTAATGCCCTTTCAAGTATGTTTTAAACATAATTTTGGTCAAGAATATATTTTATTATTAACTTAACTCAACATTTTGTTGAATAACCAACAATCTGAACGAATATGCAGTGACGAATATCTATGACAGACTTCCCTGCAAGCATTTTGTCGTGTTACTTATCTTCCTCGACAACGCGAGAGCTTGGCAATAGCTTGAAGGGAGAGTTTGGAGACAGTTTGGCGACTTACTCAAACAAAATATAACAGGTATCGCATATTTATTATAAAAGAGATAGATTGGCAACATGTGTTTTCTCCTTTTTTTCATCCATTCGGTAAATTGGCGTTACATCGCTTAACACTACCTAAGAAGACCCGAATCCGATTCTTCTTGAAGTGAGTTTTTACAATTTAACCAAAGGAAAATATTTTATCAACGCTTATTTACCTTAGGTGCGAAATCGTACTGTTGAATGGCAGAATTCGAAACACCTTTTATTCGCATGGCTTCGGGAGAAGAACCGCATTCCTGCCTCTAGGAAGAATCAAATACTAATCTCCAGGAGAATCGCTTTCCGATTGCTCAGATGAGACTTTTTCCTATCTCCCAGAAGTATCGTTTTCTTATCGTCCGGAAGTTATCGCATAGTGTCTCCTTTCTTCCCGTAGGAAGATGAGAATGCGATAATAATGCGATATCGCTAGAGTTAATCGATACCTACTGGCGAATCGCATTCTTATATTCCGCGACAAAAAATGTTGTCTGGGTTCATTACTTGAGACTTAAGGAAATAAAATTTGCCTACTTTGAAGCGCATTAATTTTGAATAATTTGGGGCGTATAAATATAGTAATAGTTACAGATCGAATTAATAATAGTTATATTGGGAAACTTCACCGAATTTAGCAGTTTTTTTCTGGATTTTTTGTAATAGCAGACAAACCCCATTTCCGTATACTGTCACATCACTTATGCCTTTTTGACTGCCGAAAACCTGGGACCTTTCTTTCAACAACTCCGATTTCCTACATTAAATGTAGTGCTACTAAAATACTATTCAAAAACTAATGACACAATATTTTAAAATTTTTTCTTACTGTTTCTATTTGATCAAGGTTAATTAAGGCGTACGACTGTCACGTGCCCAAAACTTCGATGTTCAACTTTTAAAGCTGGCATTTTTAGCATATTTTTTACTCAATCAAAGTCGCTATCAGCCGTATCTCTTTTCAAAAAGATCCTGATTCAAGAATATTAACGGTTGTACTTATGATTTCGATTATTCACCCTTATTTCAAGTATTTCTAAGAACAAAAAATAACTGAATTTTGAAGTACAAAATGGAATGAATTTCAATCCAATCAATCCAGAACTTTGGCAGTGGTTTTATACTCTTTTATGCCCATTACAAATGAGCAAAAGAGTATCATGAAGTTTTGCAAAAGTATGTAACGCGGAGAAGGAAACAGCATCACAGCCCAGTCGGACCTAAGCACAGCTTTGGTACTTCTTTTTCACGAAGTAGTTCCAAGACATGAAAACTTCTATTCACTTTTGTGAAATCCTCAAAGAATGCTTCCTAAAGAATGTATTTGTTGTGGCTTCCAATGCCTTTTCTAGTTGGTTAGACATGCCAAATGCACAACCCAGCGAAGGGAGGGCTTCACGTTAAGGTCACGTTTATACCTCCAAGCACATGAAAAGAGAATCTTGTGACCAAATCAAATGGATTTTTAAGATCATATGTATGATAAATGGCATTCTCTTGGGAACCACATTGGACAGTGGTTAATGAATGGAAACTCACAACATCAAGGTTGCTGGCTACTCCGATTTCCCACCCTTGCTGCCTTTCATCGCAACGAACTGTACGAATTTTTAGCACACCTTTCTTTCAAATTAACATTAAATTTGCTTAACCACTATCGCCGCCGTAGCCAGCACACACTTCGCAGTCAGATAAATTATACCCAGCTGCTTGCCCCTAATCTAATGCATTAAGCATACGCCGCCGGGTACGCCTAATTACCTTTAACATATCGCTCGCTCAGAATCAGTGCAGCGCAGTGAGAAATGCGGCATTTAACTTTTGAAGCGTTTTGCCCTCCAACTGTAACCAAACACTGCAGAAACCAAAGGCCTCGACAACAGCCAACAACGAGTTGGTGGCCAAAGTGTCGATAATTAGCTGTAAAAGTTTGAGCCAAGCCCGTTAGCAGCATAATGAGGCCAGGTGTAGCATGGATTTTGGCAACATTCGGCTGCAAATCTGTCTTGGCCAGAGAGCAAATAGAAAATCAAAACAAAAAGGGCAAAACTTTCGCCCGTTTGAACTTGAGGAAACACAACAATAGTGGCAAAACAATAACCACACTTGACTGGCGTTGAATGGTTCATAATTAAAGTGGAAAAAGCCTTGAACTCTTTAGAGTCTGCCTGTTCTGTGGTTACGTTGCGTGCTGGGCAGCCAGGCAAGAAGTTGGCCAAGTTGCAGCCACAATTGTTGCACGCACAGGGACCGGCAGCGGCAGCAGCGGCAGTAGCAGCAGCAAGTCGAGTGGAAAAATGACTGAGGGCGTAGACCAGGTGCAGGTGGGCTAACTGCCTACTAAACAGTGTATAAATGTATTTCATACTTCGCCCCAGTCCTTTAATAACAGTTTGGTAACTTGGCGTGCCTGCAAAACATATGGGGGATGGAACTAATTTCTTAATACCCAAATGAAAGTGAGGACATGGTGGGTCGGTGGGTTGTTTGCGTTTTGAATTTGTTACGACAACAGAAGCACGACTCACCCTAACTTAAAGCACTCTAGCGACTTCCCTTGGTCAGTTCCTAAATTGCTTTGGCAAACGGGTTGTCAAACTGAATTCTTTTCATAACGAAACTAAACTCAAATCAGACATCAACAAACAAACATTCCATTTTTATAAATTATCCAAGAATTTACTTAAATTTTTAATTGAAAATGTACGCAAAGTAAGTACAACTAATTCCTGTTGCTAACACCAATGGAGTCAACCATTTCCCCCGCCACCAAACAGTCGCCTCTTGTGCCGCAGCGGATCACAGATTCTAAGATTGGCCAGGCAGAGGCCTTTGCTTTTGACCACCACCAGGGTCAAGTTCCCCATTCCCATCAAAGTTCGCCATTTCTGCGATGGCAAAAACCTCAACGAGCCGAAGCCAAATGAAGCAACGGCCAAGTCCTTTGGCGCGGGTTCACCAGGCATTGCTCTCAGGATCATTCCCGTGAATTATTCACCCTGTCTTAGCTATGACAAGCGAAATGAGAAACTGGGCCGACAGCTATCGCCGCACTTGAGCATCTACAAAAAGCAGCTGACCTCGGTTATGTCCATTTTACTACGCATGACCGGCTTTATTCTGGCTGTGGGTGTTTGGACCTTGGGTATGGCGGGTCTCTTCTGCGACCGCGATCTGGAAGATTGGGCTGCGAAGGTGAATGAGTTCGATTTCAGTCATTATGTGATCAGTGCACTCAAGTGTATGATCATATTACCATTTGCCTATCATGTGGTGGCCGGTACACGCCATTTGCTCTGGAATTTGAATATTTTTCTTAGCAAACGGGAGATTTATGCCACTGGCTATGTGGCCATAGTTTTAACGCTGGTCTTGACTGCAGTTCTGCTCACGCTTCAGGTGGGTCAGGACACTGAGGCCGAAGTGGTGGATATGACAGAGTCGCAGGAAGCTGCCAGAAACAAAGATTCTACTAAGCCTGCCAAGTGATTTTGGCTTGGATCAGAAACAAATAAAGAGAGAATTCTGCTCACATCTTGTGGGGTCTTAAATTGTGCCACAAGCTGGAAAATTAGTTTCACTTTTTCTCTCTCTCTCTCTGGTCACATTTATGCAGCTCTGGTTGTGGCAAATGCGATTGCCTCCTAATGGCATTACCTGGTCAAGCTCTCCTCCTGGTGCTCTGCATGTGTCATAAATTTACGGAACGATTGGATGAACTTGGATTTGATTTGATGTCCTGGCATTACATGCGGCTACATTATTAGATTTGCACTTGTGATTTCCTTCGTGCTTCATTTAGTATTTCGGCTGAAAGCCACAGATTTAAATCAGCCACGTTAGCAGCATTTCAGAAAAAAGAGAGAATGCTTTGATTTTCCTTCATTTTAATTTAATCGCATTTGCTTTCCAGTTGCTCACATGAATTTGGAGTACTTCATGGTCAATTAGCAGCGGGAGACCCAGTTTTACATTCGTTCATTCATCAATGGTTCAATCAATCACTTAAGTAAGTACGATAAGCCGCAATCCATAAATCATTCTGATATATTTATTTTAAACAAACATATCAAGGGGGTCCCAAAAAAAAAAGAAAACGAAAATGAATCATTAAATCAGAAATTATTTACGTAGAAGAAACTTGGTAAGTTACAAGTGCACTGGAAACTTTTCAACACACACACACATGCAGACACACTTGTGCATATGGGGCAAACGGCATGCCAAGGAGCCATTAAACATCAATGATATAGCAATAAAGAAACAGGCGACGAAAGTTTCATGAAAATAATGGAATATTTATTTGGATTTCAGCAGCTTAGAGTAAGACTTGAGAAGTTTTAGAAAAACTACGGCACAATAACACAGAACACAGAAATTTCCCCTACCAATTTGCCGTCGAGGTGTGTAAAGACAACTTTAGCTTGAAGTCTAGCTGACTAGAACAGAGTTAACTGCACAGAAAACACTTTAAAGTCAAGAAAAAGTTTACTAAAAAGTAGTATTCACTTTTCCTGAGTGAATCGGACTTATTTATTTGATGTTGAATCAGTTGAAGCTTTGATTTTGATTAACTTGAAAGTATGAAACTCGAAACTCCTTAAAACTTTCCAAATGAATATTTTACAATGACATCTTTCACAGTTCGACTCATGAGACATGGTAGTCTAGTAGGCCTACATGTTAGTTGTTTTCAATATGAATTTGTCTTCAATTTCATAGGCGAAACATGATGAAATGCAGGACTACTAGATTATCATGTCTCAAGTGTCGAGCTGTGTAAAGGCAGCCTAAGGAGCAGCAGCAAAAGTTTTTCCGCCTAATTAAAAACCTTTATTTTAACAATGGAATACCGCTGCATCAATTGACAACCGACTTTCACGCTTGCCCAGCACCGTTATTCTGCAAGAATCTGCTGAGCAATTAATACAGTACTTCTGTTAGATTTTTAAGCCCACCGCTGATTTATAGTAAAATTTCAAGGTTTTAAAGCACATTTCTGCAAAGTCCTTTGCTCTCTTAACTTAATCTTTTAAATATGTTAAGAAAGTAATGCATACAGAATTGAAATTTTATCACAATATCGATATTTGTCCCAGCTCTAGATAAACCCCCTATACTCAGATGAGATAAAAGCTTAGTTCGACGCAGAATAATTTAATCTCTCATCTTTTACGGTGGGCTCCCGCTTAGCTTCACCCCACGGTGCATTTACGCTCTGAAAAGTGCATACGATACACTGAGCCTGTGACTCAAGATTAGCGCCCCAGGGTTGCCGAAGCCCCACACTGCTTTTGTGTGACAATTCTATCTAAAACTTCAGCTGATCTCCCAAGCCGAGTCTCTAGTAGGGACTCTACCGCAATGTGAACAGCCTGGGGCAGCTGTTTATCGCATGGTACCGTTATGAACTCGGTGGGCATTCCTCTTTTAAGCTCCGACTGGGTTCCGTGGTGTTTTCAAGCCCGCCATGAAGCACCATACCATTCATGGCCCCTTGCCGCAGACTTCTAAACTGTTCTCTTCGAATCAAGCTAGTTGGCAAAAATATTCAAGTAAGAAAGTCGGTGGGAAAGTACAGTCAGGTATCAAGCCTCAGTATTCCGACATATATAAAAATTCGAATTGTCTTGTTAACCACTTATAACTTATACTTGTATAATTGGAACGAGCTAACAAATAATTAGAGTAATCAGGATGGGATCCAGATCTCTTAAGCTTCTTGAAAATTCGACTTTTGATGTTTTTAAGATAAACGTGAAAGCTAAGCTAACTTCGTCTGTGCCGAAGTTTTTATACCCTTGCAAGTGCTCGCTGAAATATTTTCAAATAAAATACTCTTTTTCCCATTTTCCGACCTATCGTTTGAATGGGAGCTATATGATATAGTCATCCGATTTGGCCAAACAATTTTTATACCCGTTACTCGTAGAGTAACAAGTAAGGGCGCTGCAGTCGAGTTTCCCGACCACAAAATACCCTGTTCATTTATTTTCATTTATTTGTTTTTGAATTTTTGAAAATGTCATCCTAAATGTAGGCAATACTTTTCTAGTCCTGAGGGCTATTATCAGCCCAACTGATTCGCTTATAACTCCGGTGTTTTTGGTCCGATCTGATTGTACTTTTCAGAATAGATAGATATTGAGCCTAGCTTGATGTATACTAAACCACGAGGCTCTAACTTGAAAATTGTGGATCTGACGGCTTTTTAGGTCTTGGATTTATAGAGGAGGTCTAGGTTTTTTGGGGATAAAAGGGGGACGGGGTGGAATTTTTCAAATCTGAAACAAACTTGATCTGCGTACAGCATAAATCTACCTTCGTGCAAAAATTTGTGGCTCTATCTCTTATAGTCTCTGAGATCGACGCGTTCATACAGACAGACAGACGGACAGACGGACAGACGGACGGACGGACGGACGGACGGACGGACAGACGGACAGACGGACAGACGGACAGACGGACAGACGGACAGACGGACAGACGGACAGACGGACATGGCTATATCGACTCGGCTGTTCATGCTGATCAAGAATATATATACTTTATGGGGTCGGAAAATTTTCCTTCTCCCTGTTACATACATTCGCACAACTTCATGATCCCCCTTTTCCCATTTTCAATGGGAACAGGGTATAAAAAGGGTATACTAAAGTCGTGCAAATGTATGTAACAGGCAGAAGGAAGCATCTCCGATATCATAAAGTATATATATTCTTCATCAGCATCAACAGCCGAGTCGATATAGCCATGTCCGTCTGTCCGTCCGTCCGTCCGTCCGTCTGTATGAACACCTAGATCTCAGAGACTAGAAGAGCTAGAGCAACCAAATTTTATACGTAAGCTAGTATTGTCTGTAGGCAGATCAAGTTCGTTTCAAATTTTGGCCACGCCCCCTCCCGCCCCCGCAATTAAAAATATTGAATAACTCCCACAATTTTTAAGATATCGAGCTCAGATTTTGCAGTGTAGTCTATGTGGCCAATATCTACAATCTCACAAATTTTCAAAAGGATCGGATAATAATTGGCCGAGTTAAAAAAATGTTGCATACTTATCCGAGCTGAGCTGAGTAACGGGTATTTCGAAGTCGGGCAGGGCCGACTTTAACTTACGCTCTCGTTAAAATTATGTAAAAGCTCGCGAAACAAACAAATACAAAACAGCAGGATGCTACCATTAAAAACAAAAAAGTTTTTCTAACTAAGACTGCTAAGAAAGCTTTAAAGACAGACAGACGGACGGACGAAGCTCAATCGACTTAGCTCGTCACCCTGATCAAGATTATATATAGTTTATGGGGTCAGAAATGAATATTTCTATGCATTGCAAACTTCTGGGCAAAATTATAATACCCTTTGCTACACTCAAAAAAAAAAACAGTCAAAATCGCCCTAACATTTAGAAATTCGCCTTAAAAAAGGAGTCAAAGGCGATTCACCATATATCTTAGAAAAATTATCTCTAAAAATAAGACAAAGACTTTTTGAAATTAAGAAAATATTTACTATAAGCTAGAAAATATTTTCTTAATTGTAGAAAAGCATTTTCTAGATTTTAAAAAACCTTTCTGGATTTTAGAAAAGGCTTTCTAGATCTTAGAAAAAAAACTTTTTCAAGTATTATTGACAGGAAAGGGAGTGGGGGGAGACTGGAGACAGAACAGGAAGAAGACTACTACTACTACTAAGAAGCGTTTATATCCCCTTATATACTATTTTTATAGGATATTTTCTTTCTGTCGGTTCACTAAAGTTTCTTTCTCAAAATCACATTGTAATTAGCAATCAATATTTTAATTTCTAACTTAACCTTGCCTGGGACTTGAACTCGGGACCTCGGGGAAACTTCAACACGAAAGGCGTCTTATCGCACTCGACCACCAAGCTCGCGCGTGAGTCACAGTAAAGAACGCAGTCAAATGCTAAGCACTCAGCTCCCCCTTTATATTCCGAAAGCAGAGAATTCGAACTTGAGAATTACATGCGGTGTCTTTCCGCCTTGCAAAACCGAACGTACTGGGTAAGGTATTCTAGTCTAGAATTTTGAACAAAATAATATTTTAAATTTTATTTTAGTAATCTACATATGTTAAAGTACACACACAGAAGTCAAGTCAAACAAGATAGTCTGACAATTATTTGTTGAAACTTTCAACGCGTTTTTCTCTAAATTACTTTTTTCTTCACATTTGACATGATATCTCCAGTTCCAATGGACCGACTAAATATTGTGTGGGCCTTTCTTATACAATCCTCTATGGTCCGAACTAGGATTATGTAATCATTTAGATTTTTAGTATTTTAATAGTTCTTAAAAAATACTTTAAGGTTTTTTCTTGAAATATACCAAAAATTGCTTTTGTATACAGAAAAACGGGATCCAAAAATAAGTCTTTGGAATGTAAAGTTTTTTAAATCCTTTTCTTTTTGATAATGAAATATCAATTTTCCATATCCTATAGATGATTTTCAGCTCCGTTGGTGTAGCATGCAACGTGCAACAAAATGTTGCAGGCACTCGAGCGGATGGGATTGTGGCAGCCTTGAAGGGGCACGCGCTTGTTCCGGCTATTTTAATCGGTAGTGGGAGGGGTTCCTCAATTGGTCTAAGTAGCCACTTGCTCGCCTAAATATGCTTGATTTTATTAAATTATCGCGTGCGTGCTCTCATTTGAATCGATCGATCAGATGGGGGGATCAGTAAAGTAGAATAGAAATGACGGAGAAACTACCTAGAAACATTTAATACAACTTCGATGGTCTGAACTGCCATCAGCTAGAGTCGCTGCTTTGTGTGCTGTGCAGTTGTTGTTGGCACAGCCGATACCCTCCCTACCATGATCACCTATTTGCCAGGTTCAAGCTATGACCGTTGATCCCTAAGGACAAACGACCTCAACCTGCCATTCCTTTCCTTAAACGCCGCATGGTTCCCAACCACAAAGTTTCTTTAGCAATTCATTATTTATTCACAGTAATCTTCTAAACTATTTACTTCAGTTCCTAACATAGCTTTTCAATTTCTAATGTTAATTTTATTTATATAAAGGTATTCTTAATCCAGCATAAATTCATCGCAAAAGAAAATTCAAAATGCTAACAAACCAAAAAAGAGTAGTTGAAAAGTTAATCTGATAACAAAGTTTAAAATTAAAGGCAAATAATATACGAAAAATGTAAATATAGTATTATGAATATAACAAAAAGGAGAAAATAAGGCAGGTAAAGTAACAGGGTTTTTTTTTTTTTTTTGTTTTATATGAAAGTGCGAGCTGGCAATCAAAAATCAATTGGGCAGTTAAATCAAGAATTTTGCACCTGAGGTACTTGTTTTTTTTCTCAGTGAATATAGCAAATTTTTAAATTTTAGTATTTACTCAGGAAGTTGTCAACTACGGATTGGGAAATCATCATATCGAGTTCGCACTGTAACTTTCAAAAAGCAAACGCGTTCCCTTGCATTTGTTTTGATTACGTTTTTGGTTCACTTGGCGATCCGCGTTAGTCTAAATTTGGGCAATGCGTTTGCTTAACATGAGGCGGGCGCTCGATCGGCGGGTGCAAAGAGAATGACCAAATCAAAACAAACGCACAAGGGCCATAAAAGCCTTATCGCACTTTCCGCAATCCAGATCCCGCGCAGAAAGTACTTTCGGTCGGAGCTGGAAGGGAGTGTAGATGTAACCTAGCAAAATTGTTATGATTTTGATTTTGCCATCACTTTGGTTTTGTTTATCAGCTTCGATTCTTTCATTCACATCGGCCTTATTCTTGCAAAAAGACAAACATTAGAACAAAAACAAACAGCTGAGACTACTCCTGGCTAACACTTGCTACTTTCCAAGATCTTCACAGCTCGGCGATACTGGGCGCTGCTAGGCGATTCGGCACTCATCTCCTTACGAGGGCGTCTGCAATTTGGGGTCGATCTCCAGACGATCATCCACACTTTCAGCGTGGTGAGAAACAAAAGTTGGCCGGAGCTTGGCCTTGCACACTCCAAAGTGAGTGAGACTTTTTAGCGGTCACTGGAGCTTTTTCGTTCACCAACTGGGCTGGAGGGGGTTAGGTTAGGTAACCCTAGGGGCCACTCCCTGCGAAAAGGCGAGATCAGATCTTCTTGAGCCAAAAAGAAATTGTTCACTCAAATAATTACCCAGGTTTAAGTGGGGCTTGGCACTTTTATGAGGTGGGCGGTCTTTAAGATCCGTTGGAACACCAGATGAAAATTTCTCACGCTGTTTTTTTTTTTTGTATTTTTAAACACTTGTGGGAGGGAGTTTAGTGTGTCACCAATATAATCCACAATTATCTTGATTTACACAAACGGGCTGGCTGTTATAGCGTCTATATATGTATAGAGATCACTCCGATTGTCAATGACTTTATTAATTTTTGGAGCTTCGTTGCTCACGTTGTGTTCTGGATGCTGGTGATAAATTGAATGGGCGGAAGTTCAGCTTGGCCAAAGCCACATTGCTGCGACTCGGAAATGCAAAAGTAACCCATGGCTAACAGCTGACAGCTGTCATTCAACTATCGAGTACTTTTTGGAACAACTCTGGTAGCCTTATCGAAATATTTTATATTTTATATTACAAAAATAATTTTCTAAACAAGGTTTGCTTAACTAGTTCCGATGAATTTTGGTTTGTCATTTTAATTCCCTAATATACAAACAACTAAACAAGCTACTCGAACTAATCCCAACCGTCTGGTATGTTGCCATGGAGAAAGCTGTTGCCTGATTTTAGGCTTTTTCTTTAATTTAACCTTCTGAACCAAGCGCTACTACATTGGATGAAAATTGAAGAGTCATTTAACACTAATTGGATATTTTAATATCCTGACAAAAAGGATGTTTCAAAATATTCATTCCAAATGGATACCGAAATCATCCCTTTTTTCTGTCTTAATATCATGATAAATGCCCCAAAAAGAATTACATTTCCATTTTCTTAAATAATTCTCAATTTAAATAAGTAACTGAGATTCAGTTATGCCTGCACATAATCCACATTTAGGATTCACTAAAATTTACGGAATAATTGAAGGAATTCAACATGAGTTAGTTGTCAGCCAACTATAAGACAATTGTTTATACTGAATTAGTAATATTATTAAGCATAGCATACTTTAAAGAGCATTTATCATGATAATTTTATTGTGTATAAACGGGGTATCAGTGTAGACTAGAATAGCTCCTTACAGCTAAATTTTCTAACCACATTTTCATTACCATTAAAAATATTAAGGCTAGAATATATAGATTGTTTGACTATAGCATCCGTGGCAGCTGCCATGTATCGAATACAAAAATCGATTTAAAAGGTGGAACCGCAGCTAGACAGGTCGGCCATTGGCAAGTGCAAGAATTAAAAAAGCAGCAGGATCAGTAGCAGTAAACGAAGCCAGTAACGCAGCAGGTGCAGTAAGAACAGGAACAGCTTGGGGACTTCTACACTCAGAAAAAACACGACGTTCCAAATCGCTGGCCATATTCTTCACTGTGATTTATCGCAAAGTCTCACGTGAGGTCAACGGTGTAATCGGTTGAGATGCCGCCTTTCGTGTAAAGCATGATTTCCCTGGTTCAATTCCCCGCCGAGGAACGTTAAGTTTTTTTCTTTTTGTTTTATATAGCGAGCACGAAATGGTCTTAGAACATGCCCATGCCGTTCGAAAAAGTGTTCATAATATGAGAACCACTGTTCACGACTTTAGAACGGGATTACTCTACTTTTGTTAACAAATGGTCTAGATTTCGGTAGATTTTGAACGGATTTTTTTCTGAGTGTAGCTGAAACAGAGTCAGGAGCGGCAGCAGGAATGGCTGCAGGATCGGTAGCCGGCTTGGCAGCAAGAAGGGAAGTAGAAAAAGCTATACTTTTGAGAATGGGATTCGAACTTACAGCCACACTCGTGGGGTGGTGGGTGCTTTACTTGGACTAGATGAAGAGCCATGCGGGAGTATCGGTAGATTGTCAAGTTGCCAGCGGGATTAACTCGATGAGTGCAGTGAATTTAGCTTGGCGCACACACGATCGAGTTTTGTGCTTAATACCACGCCAATCCACACAGGAACAGGTAAGTCCGCACTTCCGTCTCTTTAAAACGAATCAAGTGACTTTTGGCTAGCCACCGACTCCAATTCTTGATGAAGTTAATTGTGACAAGACGCATAAAGTAGCCGGATTGGCCTTAGTAAGTAGGCTAAGAAGTCGCTGAAGCTTGATAATTAGAGGGCCTGTACCAGAAGAGGGAAAAAGGGTCAGCGACCCAACCCTAGCTACCGAAACATCACCACACTAACGACGCTCTGCAGACATGTTGCTGTTGTGCCCACTCCAAGGTAACAGCGAATGGTTGAGGTCTTGCTAAATACCCTGTCCAAGTTCCAGTATGCGTGCCAGCATAAGAACAAGTAGAGACCGTTTAAAATCTTGTCGCAGTTTTCATTGGCGAAGTATTTGTTTGCCGCCCACGTTAGCCAGCAGCTCTGCGGGTGCATCGCTTGGTTATCAGGTGTTACCAACGAGAAGGTGTCTGTCTTCAAAACTGTGGGAGATATGACGTTTTTTCTAAATTGCGGGGGCGGGAGAGGGCGTGGCCAAAATTGAAAATAAACTTGATCTGCCTGCAGACATAAGAAGCATATGTCCCATACACGTCAAACCTCTATCTCTTACCATCTCTGAGATCTGTGCGTTCATACGGACAGACAGACAGACGGACAGACGGACATGGCTATATCGACTCGGCTGTTGATGCTGATCAAGAATATATATACTTTATGGGGTCGGAGATGCTTCCTTCTGCCTGTTACATATAGTATATGTAAAAAATAGGTAATTTATTCCTCAGTTTTAGGACCTAAAATGCCTAGAACTTTAGGTAATTTTGTATCTTAATTTTAGGAAGTAGCATACCTAAAAACTTATGAATTAATTACCTTAATCTTTGGACATAGCAGCTTAAAAAATAGGTAATTTATTGCTCAGTTTTAGGACCTAAAATGCCTAGAATTTTAGGTAGTTCTTACCATAATGCAAGCACATATGATACCTTAAAATTTATATATAAGTTACCTCAATCTTAGACCATGATATACCTTAAAATTTAGGTAATTTTAGAGCATAAAAGGCATAAAGCTTTTAGGAATGATATGCCCTAAAATTTATGACCCCATGGCCTTGGCACCTTTTTAAGGTAATATTTGCTAAATTTTTAGGCAATTTTTGACCTTTTTAGGCAATTTTTTTTTTTGGGTGTACTTTTGCACAAACTTATAATACTCTGTGTACCTACGGTACAGAGTATAAAAACTTAGCCTAATGAAACCGGCACGCAGAGTATTTATTTACATTTTTCAATTTAAATAATTGCAATTAAAAATCAGCATCAAGTTACAGCAAAGCGAAGGTTCACCTTTCCACAATAATTACGCCAGCGCTTTTTAATTAAGGTGAAAAATCTCCAAAAAAGACAGGAACAATTTTTACTCTATTTAATTACACATTCAAGGGCAAGGCACAGCTCATTTAACGCACAAACACACACACACAAACCCACTCTCCTCCCCTCCCCCCGCACACAAAAATAGTAAATGATAAAGAGAAGTGGAATAACTGAGGATATTTATAGTGCATAATCTCTGGGCTTGAGATGAGCGTCAGTTACAGCTCATTGGACACTCGGAAGGGAACTCTGTGGACTGAACGAGATCCATTAACTTTATTAAGGTGCTTTAATTAGTTTACCCCAAACTGTCCTGCCTACATTTCATTAATTACCGAGCCGCTTGTCAAGGCAACCGGCGACCACTTGAAGAAGCTTTTTACCTTTTGATGGCCGCCTACGGCGGAATGAACTACAACCCGGAGACAACAATGCGCGGAAGGTCGGAGGACGCTCCGCGTTTTGATTGAACACTCGCATCTTAAGTTTTGACGTTAATCTTTGATTAGAGAGCTGGCAGCGTCATTTTCGCTGACACTTCATTATGTGATTTTAATATGAATATACAACAATGAGTCGCTTGCCAACCCTCCCCTACCCTGCCTGCCCCTGTTCAGTCGTTTGCCTTCCGATAAAATCTCATTTGGCCCCTCAAAACGTTTGATCTTAATTAGTGTACTTGAAGGTTCTGGCCGTGGGGCCCTCTTCATTCGAGTGCGTCGGCTTTGCATCAGCGAAAATAACAACAAAATGTCGCAAATCACTCGAGTGGACGGGGCTGGCGGTGGGAGGCCCGTTCGCTGGGGTGGGGTCTTGATTGGCAGCTCCTGCCGCTGCCTTTTGCTTAAGCGGATTTTATTCGCATATTAATTGAAGTTTACACAGCACAAAACGTAGACGACCGGCGCACTAATTAAACACACTTCGACCACCAGGACAGCGGCGCCTCGAAATTCCGGGCAGTGTAGGAATGTCACGATGGGGTCGGCGTCAAAATGTCAAACACGCGCGGAAGTTTAGTGTGGGTAAATATTTTTCAATTAAAATCGCTGCCAGGCTATTTACTCAGCACTTTAGCGGCACGCATAAAAATTTAGTGGACTCATAGTTAGATATGAAACGGGGGGCGGGGGTTGAGCATTTATATAGAGACATTGGCGGGGCTTAAATTGAGAATCTCTGGCACAGGTGGCAAGTTGATTGAGAAATTAGCTGAAGGGAGCAAATGGGATATGGGATGGAAGCAATGATACAAGAAATATTTGAAATCGAAACACTTCCAGATACTTTACCAAGACTAAGCTCAGTTTCTCGGAAAAAAACGATAGCGTAAGTAAAAGTCGGCCCTGCCCGACTTCGATCTAATAATTACTCAGGGAAATTAATGTTTAATAACCACATGCGGCTCAGATAAGTATGCAACGTTTTTTCAACTCTGCCATTTATTATCCAATCTTTATGGAAATATGTCAGATTGTAGATATTGGCCACATACACTGTACTGCAAAATCTGAGCTCGATATCTTAAAAAATGTAGGAGATATTCAATGTGCCCTTTAAGTTTCAATATTATTGATATTTAATGAATTTTACCGTCAAATTAAATTTTCAATTTGATAAGTATATGACAAGATTGAAATGCTGAATTTAAATCTTTTTCAAATTAGATGATTTAAATCAGACAACATTTCATTCAATATTCAATCTTGAAAAATTGACAGCTCTGTAACTTTAGGAATTTTTAAGCCGAATCCAAAGACATGGAAAAACAAGATGCGTAAGGACCACCCAAATGAATGTCAGAATAATTTGAAGGAAAGTTGTAGTGTGGACTTTCGATTATACATATGTGTGCTGGCTGTGTTCAATGAAGCGGACCGAACAGGGAGGCAAATTTGAAGGTCGACAAATATGAATTAAGTGTTCTCTTAAATAAATATATTTGTATAATTTTCACATTAATGATTGGGAATACACTGGAAATTTGAATCTCAACCTTAAGCCAGCGCATTATATATATATATATTCTTGATCAGCATGATGAGCTGAGTTGATATAGCCATGTCCATCTGTCCGTCTGTTTCTATGCTATTTCCTCAGTCAGTTTTAAAGCTAACGCCACCAAACTTTGCACGAAGTCTTCTGGTACAAATACGCCTCACATTTATCGGAACCGGCCGGATCGGATGACTATAACATATAGCTGATATAGGAACGATCTGTCAAAAAACTAGTTCTAGTGAGAAAAACTTTTTTGTTTGTTATGCAATCGTCTCCAAGCTCCGTATTTAATAGTTTTTGGAGCTTCTTCATGATTCTGCTGAATTTGGTCGAAATCGGACATCTATATAGTATAGCTGTCATACAAAAGTAGTCAGAAAAGAAGTCTTAATGGGAAAAATTTGTTTGTTTTCAGTGGATATGTCCTTCAAATTAGATAGAAAACGTGCTGCAAGGGTTTACAAACTTCGGACGAGCCGAAGCTAACTTTCCTCTATTTTTTTTAAGCTAGTTTTTGGTTTGAGCTATCCTATTTTAGCGCTCATTAGACCCCAGACATTCTCTATGGGATTGAGGCCAAGGCTGTTACCTGGCCAATCTAAGGACTTAATACCCAATGCCTCCTTTAAAATGGTCTTTTAAAAATAGTCAAAACTAATTAAAAAAATTATTGAACCAACATTAAAGTCAAAGAATCACTTACAGAGAATGTGCAGAATGTGGTCGTGTTCCCTCTCAGTAATGGATTCAATACTAAAAACAAGCCCACTGAGAATAATATCCTTATACTTTTTTGCATTCACCATTCCCCGAAGCATTAAAAGCGATTCAGTTTTATATTTTTATATGCATCCCCTTACCAGAATATAAGGCGAATGCCTTACAGTGGCAGTGCAGCAGTTTTCGGAATAACGTTCTCCTGTTTTACGACTAACTTTGCGGGAGCCGTCGGGTCCAGTAAGATTGAATTTGGATTTATACGAGAATAGAACTCGTGACCACTCAGACTCAGCCCAATTGTGCTTATCCTTCGACCAATGTAAGCGAGCATTCTTCATTGGAAGATTTAGAAGTTTCTTTTTAGCAGGTGTCCTTGCCAATAACCACATCTCCTTTAACCGACGCTGAATAGTTCCAGATCCTTCCCTTCCGCTCCAGTTCTCCAGTCTCACGAAATTTTTCGAAAATCGTCTCACTGAGCTTTCATTGAAGTTAGTTTTATACGCTATTTTACGAATTGACACATTTTGTTCAGCCAATGCTACACTCAAAAAAAAGAGCAGCCTAGAATCAAGGTTAAGCACTTCCTAAAAATAAAAAATTGCCTTTAATTCAACTTCCAAGGCATTTTTTTACCTATTCGGCCAGATTTTGACCTAAAAGACCAATTTTCTGTCAGTTTTTTTTTAGGAAATGGTCGCCTAAATTTAAGGTCACGTTTCCTAAACGTTTGTGAAGAATGTTGAATCAGTGTAAGCTTAAGCTTTCGGCTGGCAACAAGCTGCGTGGCTCAGATGTTAGAACATTGCCTTTGTACGTGGGAGTTGTGAGTTCGAGTCCCACTGCAGGCATATTATATATTTTTCTTTTTTCTTCTTTTTTTTTAACTCTATAGCATGTGGCACAGTTGAGATCCGAAGCCAAGTATTATTTAAGAACAGAAGAAAGTCGTTCAAGCCCGACTATAACGTGGCTCAGTACCAACTAAATCTGACGCTCAGCATAAATATTGATGCTGCAGTAGCAGCTGAAAGCAGCGCTGCTACAGCGCTGCAGCAGGGAACAGTCTTTTGATCATAACTCGACAACCGTTCAACCGATCTTCACCATTCCTTTGGCGGAGCGATAAGTTATCCTGACTAACTAAATATGTCCAGAAGGAACGAGCCATCTATCTATCAAAATTGTGGGAGGTATGGCGTTTTTTCTAAATTGCGAGGGCGGGAGGGGGCGTGGCCAAAATTGAAAATAAACTTGATCTGCCTGCAGACATAAGAAGCATAAGTCCCGTACATGTCAAACCTCTATCTCTTACTATCTCTGAGATCTGTGCGTTCATACGGACAGATAGACAGACGGACGTATGGCATACGGACAGACGGACGGACGGACGGATAGACGGACATGGCTATATCGACTCGGCTGTTGATGCTGATCAAGAATATATGTATGTACTTTATGGGGTCGGAGATGCTTCCTTCTGCCTGTTACATACTTTTGCACAAACTTATATATACTCTATGTACCTACGGTACAGAGTATAAAAATTTCTTCTTAAAAAATTCACAACAAAGGAAAAAATCCAAAAATATTAAAACTAATAAAAAAAAATTCCGCCCACAGTGGAACTCGAACCTACAACCTCCACGTTCAAGTCAGACATTCTAACTCCTGAGCCACACGGATCATTAATAAATTAAAGCTTAAGCTGATATTTCTACATTACGAACATTAAGAAAAATTCACCTTATATTAAGGTTACTATTTCCCCAACAATAAAATGACTGGGTTCTTTAGAGGAACTTGACCGCACATCGCGCGTAGTGACAATGGCGGACAACGTTAAGACGTCATGTCAATAATAGTGCTTAATAACCGGAGGACCCGGGCTCAAGACCCAGTTAAGGTAAGGTATATTTACTAATAAACGATTTTAAGAGTTTTTCGAAAGAAGAATTTGAACACAATATACATACTACTACCACCACACAAGGTCAAGGCAGGGGGTGAGGTGTGGGGGTTGTTTATATAACGTGGGGGGGGGATACAAAATTTTTAAGTTTTTGAGGAATTTTGTTCCTAAAAATAAGGTAACTTTAGCCTTGGTATAAGGCAAAAAACTGCCTTAAAGTCAGGGACGGAAAATAACACTTATTTTCATAAAACTCTTATACGAATAAAACTATAAAGCAAACTTCCTAAAATTATTCTAAATGCACGAAAATATTAGTTTTTCCTTGCGTCCTCGATATTAGCAATAAAGTTTTATTGGCTGAGTTTTACTGTAATGGTCAACATTAACAGTTATTTTTTATTTTTATTTTAATACTCAGTAAATAATAATTATTAAAGAGATTTATTTTTTGAATCGGAGAATACTAGTTATTCAAGAGTTTTATATTATTACTCACAAAATAACTGTTTTTAAAAGAGTTTTATAATAAATGTCATTTAATAACAGTTTTTTAAAAACTTATATAAAAAACTCAGTTGATAATAATTATTAAAGACTTTTATTTTAAACCTCAGAAAATAAAAGTTATCGAAAGACTTTTATTATAAAATTATGTAAATAAAACTCAGTCAGAGACTTTAATTTTAGTATATCAAAATAAAAGTCTATTTGATTTAGCTTCAGCATTTTGCGCGAGAATCATAGATCATTCATATCATATAATCTATGCCGTTTGCCGGGTCAGCTTGTTTACTTATAAAGTAGCCTTTACATAATCGGTCTAAAGATTGGAAGTCGGTGAATGTTAGCAAAAATCACATTTTTATCGGTAAATGATAGATCTCTGGTACAAAATATAGTTAAAATAAAATACATATTTAGGCTTTTCCTTGCGTATCTTACATAGATCATTCACGCAGCGCAGAAAATGCTGAAGCTAAATCAAATAGACTTTTATTTTGATATACTAAAATTAAAGTCTCTGACTGAGTTTTATTTACATAATTTTATAATAAAAGTCTTTCGATAACTTTTATTTTCTGAGGTTTAAAATAAAAGTCTTTAATAATTATTATCAACTGAGTTTTTTATATAAGTTTTTAAAAAACTGTTATTAAATGACATTTATTATAAAACTCTTTTAAAAACAGTTATTTTGTGAGTAATAATATAAAACTCTTGAATAACTAGTATTCTCCGATTCAAAAAATAAAACTCTTTAATAATTATTATTTACCGAGAAAAAAAATAAAATTCCTCAATAACTGTATTCTTAGGAGTAATAAAATAAAAGTTTTTAAACAACTATTAAGTGTGTACTTTTATAATATAAGTTATAACTTTTTCCGTCCCTGCTTAAAGTTAGGAATGTTGTTCCTAAAAGTAAGGTCAATAATTCCTTCCTCTCAAAAAAAATATATATATAAATTAACAGAATAAAAAAAATAGTTTAATAATACAAATTAAATAAATAAATACTTAAGTACTAAGTGTCCCTACTGCCATGCCGGGTGTTTGTTTTTCTTAATTTTATTTGGCATAAAAACCAGTGGCCACCCAGAGGTGGGTGACCATTGAATCCTCCGGGGAGCCGCTCCAACATACAAGACCACAGCTCCTCTCTTCGTGGAAATTTAACACCAAATTATCCCTAAAAAAAAACTAAATTAACAACTATGTATGCACAAATTACATACTTTTCTCTTACCGAGACGCTGATCTTAAAAACAATTGCAAAATTTTTTTTTGCTGACACATAATATATATGTACAACACGACACTAGGCGGGATGCAACAATACAAGGTGGGGCGGTGTCAGTGTGATGCGTACTTTTGCCAAAAGCTTACGGTACAAAAGTACGCGCAGCACTGAACGTGAAGGTACTTTGCAGAGAACTCACACTGATGCCACCTTACCTCTCTTGTTTTGTCATGACACTAGTCAATGACTTTCTACTTTTCTTTTCTACACCTTCTTCTTCCTACAGGCCACTATTCGCCCAGGACGGCCACAATTTAAATTTTCGAGACCCTCACTCCCTGAGCTTCGGAACTAGTCCCATCTCGTGAACCAGCTCGACTCAGTCAACCACTCGTGCGCAGCCCTGGTGTGAATACCGCTTATCGGCGGCTGGGCTATCGGTAGCCGAAAATCAAAGCAGAAATAAATCCTCCGCTTTATCTTGGCACATAACAGTGGTGAGTCCTCGACTCAAACTGTGCGAAATTTGATAAAAACATTTAACAAGAAAAATGTTCCGAAAACTCAATTTGTGGATCAATATCGTAAAGCGAGTTCGTAATACTGGAATGTTGGTGGATAACCCAACCCGTGTACGTACTCGTCCGGTGCGCTCGACCGAAAAAATAGCTGCGGTTGCTGAAAATGTGCGTGAACATCGATCTAGATCGATTTCTATACATATTTAGTAATCAGGATACCTTTTCGATCCGCCAAAGGAATGGAGAAGATCGGATGAACGGCTGTCGAGTTATGATCAAAAGACTGTTCGCTGATGCAGCGCAGTAGCACCGCAGCTTTCAGCTGCTACTGCAGCATCAAAATTTAAGCTGAGCGTATAATTTCGTTGGTACAGAGTATGCTATAGTCGGGCTTGACCGACTTTCTTTCTTGTTTTTTTATAGCAAATTGAAATTCCAATTTTTAAATGGACCAAATCCAATTGGATTGAACTCAACAAGAGCTTGTGCATTATTGTGCACTGTTTCTAAGCCACAATTTTTATTGATTGCGCAGGAAGGGTGTCAAAAGAACTTCCAAGTTTGAATCAGAAAACTTCAGTTTGCATAGAAATTTCCCTTTAAAGGCGTTTCTTCTTTTTTCGTGTTTTGGCGCATTATCAAAAATTTATATCGAAAATGTTGTTTAGCGCTTCAAAAATGCATGCGAATAAAAAATAAAAAAAAAACGGAAAACCGACAACTGAAAATGTTGACTTTTCGCAACGCACAAATGTCAGTTTTAGTTTTTCCCTCTCACGAATATTCCTGAACTACCAAGTGGATTCATATGCAAAAAGAACTTTTGGTTTGGTTTGAGTTTCGCAACTCAAACGTTTATGACACATTCATTCGGGCGCCAGAAGGCGTCAAAAGCGAACGAAAATAAATAAAAATAAAAATAACAAATTGAAGAACATGTTCCTAGGCAAGTACCCTGCATGCGCATATAGACCATCGTACGTACCCCATACGTACATGCCTAGGCACATAGACGCGGAGGGATGACTTCCAGCCAACTGACAGGAAAGGTTGAGCTCAAATTTAAACATACATAAATATATGAAAAGTTAATTTGAAAAAATCTCTTTTGACAGCGAACAGCATTTGGTGGCAAAGGGGTGGCGCAGCTGTTGGCTGTTGCTGTTGCCGCTGAGTCGCAGTCAGTCACTTGCAGCTACAGCGTCCACAGTAAACGATGAAAAATGTGCAAAAAATGGGGAGCGGTTCCAGCTCCTGCTGTTTATATGGCCTTGCTACGTGTATAAATAACGGTAACATTTTAAATCAGTCGAGTGACTGCAGGAAACGCCAAAACGAAAGCTCAAACTGGGTGCCAGCTCCTGTCAACCCAGGCCCCAGCTCCTATTCTCCGTTTCCTTTCGCTCCTGCTCCACCCATGTTGTTCGCGCTGACATTGATGTCTATGTAAGGGCGTGTGTGTGTGTGCGTTACCGCAAAAATTTCATACTTCATGCCTTGTCTTTTGGTCCTTCACATCCATGTCTCCTCGTCCTACATCTCTCATTTTTTGGCTTGTCCAATGCTGCTTCATATTTTCTGCAAAATTTATGTAATTTTAACCCATTTTTTGTTTTCTGTTTTTGTGCATCCCGCCGCTGGTTGGCTGCTGTTATTAAATCTTGTCGCACTTGTAATTGGTTTTTTAAATTTTAATTAAAAGCCAGAATAAACGATAAGTTGCCGGTTGATGAAACGTAGTATGCCACACAGACATCATACGGGTTATTTATGTACAAAAAAATGAAAATGGAAGACAACCAAAACAATCACCGCAGGGATTTTTTGAATTAAGAGTTTCAAATCTGACAGCGAACCGCCATTCATGTGTTCAATTGCTTAATTTCGCGTTTATAATTTCGAGGCAATTACGTCCAAATATTTAAGAGCTTTCAACAACTTTTGAGACTAAATACTATCTAGGATTATATTGACAGCAACAAAAACAAAGAAACGATACTTGTTTTAACTTCAATTTGAGACAACGTGTAGCATATTGCTATTGATACCTATTATTTTGGGTGTAGTTTCGCTCCTAGGTGAAAATTTTCGACCTCTCAGCGTTTGACTTCAGCTGCAGACAAATTAAATTTGCCAAATTTGACTTCTTGTGACCCGATTCGAAAGCGGATGCGACTATCCCTTCACAGAAATTCATCTGGGGAGGAAGGTGAGCAACTGTATACGTGTTGATTCGTGGCTGGCGTGCCACTGAAAGCATAATGATGAAGCTGACTCCAGAGCTGATCAAGACAGCAAGAAAACATATCGACAACTCAGCTGCCAGCACCTCCAAGGAAGCTGCCATTCAGAAACCAGAAGTAGCAGAAGCCCTGCGAATCGCAACAGCCCCGCAAACGGAGCAGTGGAAATACATTCAGACAACTTACAACTTACTAAACAATACAGCCCAAAGGCAGAGAACAACGTTGAAACCAACGACTCCAGGCGTGGAAACCAATTCCAGGTGCTTTCGGGCGACTCAGAAAACACAATGGATGAAGACGAAGTTCTCTTAGATGAGACACCCCAAACCACTACCATGCTGAATGAGGCGCAAGAAGCTAACAGATACCTAGCAGACCTGACAGCTGCCAAAACGGCGAAAACTACTAATGCACTAACCATCCGAAAATGAATGAAAACATTCTCCCGCTTACCGAGGCAGTTAGCACACTCATTGGAGAAGATTGGTTTACGATAATAAAGCCAACTTTTCAGAGGGTTCTATTGATCCAATGCAATGACGTTAGCTCGTACCGATTCCTGTTACATTTTTTATACGACGAGATTGACAACCATTGAGAGTGGTCATTCGAAACCTGCATAGTGCAACGCCAATCGAGTGAATTAAGCAACAACGGGCTACACAGAGAAAAAAAAAATTGTAAGAACTACACGAAAATGTAGTTTTTCTGCACGTTTTGCAGGTATTTTGCACCTACTACGTTTACGCAGCTTTTCTACATGCCACGTATAGCTTTCTCATTTCTATATGCCACGATGTGGGCCCAGCCAGAGCAAAAACAAATTTTTTGTAATTCATCTGCTATCACCAGACTCTGTTTTGACAAGGGAATTTGGCGATGGAGAGGAGTGGAGGAAGGGGGCACGGGAGCGGAAAAGTCTTCTTTCTGAAAAGCCTAAGTCATCAATTTTTTTTTTCTCACCTTGTCTATGGTTCGATCTCATAACTCACTTACTATGTCTCTGCAATTTAAACATACCCAGTGGCGCTAAGCTGAATGTGGTCGGTCGAAATAATGCATTACGTACGAGCCACAATGTAATGCATTACCTATAAGATTCTTTTTCAGCGCATTTGTAATGGCTCGAGAATTTCTGCATTACAATATGGTAAAAGAATACGCTTGTGTAATGGGGACCCGAAAGAAACTTCGGCTCGTCATTACTTTCTGCATTACAAAATTCAATAAACTTATGTACCGTGCGGAAAATTTGGCCATTTCTTAAGAAAGTA